>VWZV01011491.1:534466-593737 GCA_013397155.1 Irena cyanogastra
CGCCCGACGGCTCCCCGGGGCCGGGCCTGACCCCCCTCCGGTGTGACCGGGCCGGTGAGGCCTGGCCGGCATCGCACCGCCGGCCGTGGAGCCTGCCCAGCCCCTCCCGGGCGGGGGGAGGTCATGCGGCGATTGCTCTGAAGTTCGCTCCTCGCCGGGCCGCATCCGGCGGGCGGTGCGGTGCCCCTTGGAGAGCGGCNNNCGCCCGGCGGGTCCGTAGCGGCCAGGGCGGAGGGGCCGCGGGGCCTGCGGTCAGCCCGGCCGCGCTCCCATTCCCGGCGCGCCGCAGTGGGCGAGCGCCGGCACGGCCGCCTCCCCGGAGCCGGGCAGGGCAGCGGAGGGGAGGAGAGAGGAGAGGAGGGGAGAGGAGAAGAGGCCTCGGCCACTGCCGGGGCGAGCAGGGCGCCGGCTTCTTCCTGGGGAGGGGGCGGCGGTGCTGCACCGGAGCGTGCGGTGGAAGTTTAGCGGTTCCTTAGAGCATCCTAACTTCAGCGGCGCCCCTGCTTCTGCCTGACTGGAAAAAGAGCAGATGGGAAAGAATACCCTGAAAGTGACCCGTAGAAACAAATTCCCCGCAGCAGATACGGAAGGGTCTGCGGCCAGGCTCTGCAGCATGCCTTAAGCCTCAAAATAGGTGAATATCCTAAATGGCAGGAGCTGAAGATAGCGTAAAGGCTGATAGAAATTGGTTTATCTCTGTTGTGTTGCGTTATGCTTGCGGGCTAAATTGCTGCTGAATGGCTTCGAGGGAGGTGGAGGAGGGGTTAATGATTGTTTTTCGCCTCCTAGTTGCCATGAGAGGTCCTTAGAATTCCCTGCAATATCGCAGTGCATAGATAAAAACTTACTTATCGCAGGGGATGCAATTTCCTTCTTGGAGGGAGGCAAGGACTGCCATCCTCCTCTGCGAGCCTCACGTTTTGTGCATAAGCAGTTCGGTCTGTAGCCCTCCTCTGGAGCATCAGGTACAGTCAGGCCGCTGAGGAAAGCACAGGAACCGAGGGCTCGGATCAGCTCGGATCAGCACTGCGACGGGCAGGCACAGCTCTGCTCCTGCCCTTGGCCGAGCACTCTCGGGTGGCACACATGCACGCCCACCGCCAGCACCGCAAGGCAGGCGAGGGGAGCTGAAACCATATCCTCGCCGTACCGATTTCAGAACATAGGCTCTTTGACAGAAAAAGCACCCTGGGAGGAAATGTGACACCTCAAAGGCCTTATGAAGTGGTTCCAGTCGAAATTTAAGTGAGTGGTAACATAGAGCACACGCAGAAAAGTCACCCAGCATTCTTGACATGCAGGTGAGGGTGGTGTGTGCTTGTGCAGAGCAGCTGGCTTGAGTACCAGCTCTGGGAAGCAGAATGGTGCCTCACCTGATATTAATAGGCGAGGCATGATAAATAAGTGACTCTCTGGTGTGAAATCCTCTCCCACACACACTGTGCCAGGACAATTTTCTCATTTGTTATAGAGAATTTGGAGGTTTCGCTCCTGTCTTCTCCTCTCCTGGGTTTTTCCTCATCTTTTTTTTTTTTTCTGGGTGATGGAGAGCTTAGGAGTAAAATGAAGGACATAAAAATATAACAAGTGAAACAAAACAGAAATAACACTGCTGCGCAATGTTTGACCTGGTTTTCAGTTTCATTTGTGAGCTGTACAAGGAAATGACTTGAGTTTCAAAGCAGACCTCATCAGGTGTAATCCTACATGGCCTCTGCTCCAGGGTTGGGGCAAACTAGTGGCTGCCATGCTTGTGAGCACCAGAGATGTGGCTTCATCAGGAGTGGCTGTACTGGCTTCAGAGAAGGTGAATGGCTTGAGCCAGGCAGGAGTCTGGTCCTGGTCTCTGGACCCTCCCCTAGGCAGTGTTAGTCTCACCTGTGCACTCACCTCGTGACATTTCCTACTGTGCAAAGAACAGAGCCAGGCCCTATGGTCCCAAGTTTAAGAGGGGGTGGGTGGATTTTTCCTAGGAAGGGTGTCTCCAGCAATTTCCTTGGCGTCTCCTGGCATCCTTCACAATTGCGTAAAGAGAGGTATTTATATGTATTAACCTTTATTTTCTAAACAGTGATTACCTCTGTTTTGGTTTTGTTCCTCTTCGCTTAGCTTCTTACTTATTCTTGACAACATTGTTGCAATTCAGGGTGTATTTTTAGCAGCCACATCGGTAGTTTTCTATGTGGGTGGCTCATGGAATTAATATGGGTAATATTTGTAAATTGCGCCTCGCCACCGGTGCAGCTGCAAGAGCTGAGCACAGGCAGGGACCTGCCTGCACACTATCCTTGTCACATGTGGGGCTGGGAAAGCCGGAAAATCTGACCTTGTACTCGTTGTGGATCAGATCCCATTTAATGCTAGAAACAGGCCTGCCCTGCTGGGTTTTGAATGAATCCTCAGATCTCACCAAAGCACACAAAACTTGCTTCTCGGGGAGGCGGCCCCAGTGAGGCAGAGTAAAGGTCTTTACCCCAAAGTTCATGCAGAGAGATAACTCAGAGACACTTCCTGTTTATGAAATAATAACCAGAATTTAAGCTATGTCAGAGCTGGGACCAAAAGCCTAAGTTTTTATTTGTTCAGGATATGGCTATAGCCAGGATAACAGGAAGCTCTCTCCAGTTAAAATTATTGTTCTTATCATGCTGCCGTGTCTAGTGATTAAACAAGTTTGCTATGTAGTGGGTGAAAAATGCTGTTTTATTTTCAGAAGGGGAAAGAGCGTGGCTGGGACTAGGGGCTGGGGTGAGCAGACAAAGAGGCAAGCTGATGACAGTTACCACAGTTATCAGCCCTAAGACTCTGTGCAGTGCATTCCTCTTTGTGGCTGTAACAGGTGGGGAGGACCCAATTGGCTTCAGTTGGACACTTCAGTTGGCCTGGAAAGTGAAATAATTTTAATTTTTCCATCACTAGGTTTCCCAGTTTGCTCAGCGGTTGTTATTTACTGCCCAGTTTTACATGGTGCTTTGAGACCACTGGATTTGGTTCCATCCAAACTGGATAAGAGTTGCCTGTGCTCGTTGTTCAGTGTAGGTTCTTCTACTGATGGGGAACAGCCTAGAGACTTCCTTGATGTCTGTGAGGCTTTTGAACTTAGCTCAGCCCTGGGCCGTTAGACTGTGTATTTGGAGATAGATAACGGACCTGGGTGGCTGAATGAATAAGGCCTGATTTTGGCCTCATCACAGCAGTGGTGCGTCAAAATACGTGAATATTTGGTCAGGAGGACAGTTGGGAAGTCAAATCATGACAGGATTGGTGACCTGGGCCTGGAAGTAAATCCCTGTCCTGATTGTGGGGCTCACCAAGTGGGTCCCAAGTGATGGTGTTAGAGCTGTCCTGCCAGATGATGAGGTCAAGGGAAGTGCAGTCACCTTCTGCTCAGACCAGGCTAAGACACCAGTATGAGGCAGATGAGACAGCTTCTTCTAGCTGCAGGACTCAAAGCACCTGTGATAGTGCTGCCCATGGGCAAGTTTGCCCATGCTGCAAACTCTTCTCTCTCTACCCTGAGAAGAGTTTGCAGAGGCATTCAGTGGTGGGCTTACAGCTGTTATGGTGTTCCCATCCCTGTGTCTGTAGTAAACGGGTAGGCTAAGACTGGTTTGTTGGTTTTTTTTTTTTTAAGGTTCCACACTTTTCCTCTCTGATCCCAATTTAAGAAGATATTTTCAAGTCTGTGCCTAAATTTAAGCTCACAGACAGTGCTGCTGACTTCATTAAGATTGTTTATGTCTTTAAAGCTGGCCACACGCTGAAGTACCTTTCTGACTCATGGCCTCTATAGCTTAATCACTCCATTTATAAAATGAGGTTGTTTCCTCACCCTTACTAGGAAATCTCTGCCCTCTGAATGTGAAATATTATTTATAGGTCTTTCTCTTACTTTTGGAAGGATAGCTGGTTGATAACAAGAAGTGAGAATTAAACATTATTTAGAGAAAAGGTTGTTTCTTGAGCTGTTTACATACCCTAATGTGGACCAAGGTAATTAACTGGAAGCCTTCCCTTTTGAAACTATTTCCCCTAGCACTATAGAATTCACCTTTTCTTTTGAAAATAAACACAGATTATAATTTCACTCCAGGCATGGCATTTAGCAATTTGTTCATCATGGTGGAAGAGCAGAGTCATGTTACTGCTACCCCTCATTTACAGCATGGAGCGCCACTGATACTCTCTCATTTGACCATATCAGCAAACTGAGGTCCATGCTCAGGAAAGCACAAGTGCCTCTATTTTGGGACCACTCCTGAGTTCAGGTAGCCTTCAGAATTGGGTAATTTTGATGGCAAAAGTATTTCTAAGACTTGCCCATGCACATGAGTGGAGGAGCAGCCTCTGTCTCTGTAGGCCGGCAAAGGCATTTCACATCTCAAAATACCTGGGAAAATCCACAGTCAGGACTAAACTGAAAACCTGTCTGTGCCATTTGGATTTGTTTATTGAATGGAAGTAACAATAAGCTGTAATAGTGTGTATTTATACAATGCTGTGTATGTTCAAGGTGCTGTATAGAGTGGCTGTCTGATCAGGCCACTGACAGAATGATGCCAAGGAACAGTCTTTTGCTTACTCACAGGACATGTGCAGAATAGCCATAGGAAGGGAAGCATCTTCAGGAAGTGAACCCCTTGAGCTGCTCCTGAGCTAGACTCTGATACAGATCACTGTGATCACAGACACAGGAACAGTGTCACTGAAACCCAGGGAGCTGCGCAAGGGGAAGCACGGTCTCCACATGGTGAGCATTAGCCTGTCACTTTCATGTTCTGGAGGGAGAGGGAGTTTTATGCTGGGTGAAGGATGGCACAGTTTGCTCCCTTGGTTTTCTTCAGCATCACCATTGAATGGGACATATGTTTGGAGAAGCTGAAGCTCACCCTATTTACACATTGTTCTCTGTCCTGCTCACCTTCCAGGGCCTGTGCTGACATCTGTCTCTGGAAGGACAAAGTAAGAGCATACAGCTCCTTCCCTGAAAAGCGGGAAAGGTCATTCCACAAGGCATTGGTATTTGCCAGAGATACTTCGGAAACCACGAAGGGCAGCTGCCTTCTCTGTTCTTGCTAGCAAGACCTGGAACAATGGTGTTACCTGGCAGAACCCTGCAGGCTAACATCTCCTTTGGTCCTGAAAGCTGACAGGTTGGGCTCTGGGCTATGCTGAAATGCCAAAGAAACTTACCTCTCACCAAAATCATTTAAATCATAGGAAATGGGCAAAGGAAAGATTTTTAAAAAGTGTTTTAAATCAGAGTATCAAATGCCTGTCCAGCATGTTCTTTAACAGGCTTGCCCAGCATAGTCCCCATGTATGGGCAGTCCACAGCATGTCCAGGCTGTCATCGTTGACCTTTGCTTTGTCACTGAGAAGATTTTACCCCCTCTGTAACTCCTCTCTGCTTTGCTTGCTCTGATTCATTGTCCTTTTAACTGTGGGTGTAGGAAAACTATTCCTTTGTCTTTGTCATGTCTCTCCTTTGTATTCCTTAGGCTAAATCATATCTCGAACACATTCTTCAGCTCTTTCTCATGTATCTTTTCCCCTTCAGCTCTTGACCATTCTCCTGGTTCACCTGGTGCTCCCTTCAGCTAGCCCATCTCTCTCTTAAGTGGCATTGCTAGAGCACAGTGCTGTATTTGGGTCCTGTGCTGGCCAAGGAGAGAGAAGTGTTCCTTCATGTCTGTTACAGTCAGTGCTCCTATTTGGTTTAACTTCTGCATCGTAACATTGTTCATCTCTGTACAGCTTGTGATGTGCCCTGGCTCACAGACTTCTCCTGTCCAAGAAGGCTGATGCCTCATGAGCCATTTTCTATCCTGTATGTGTGGAGGTAGCCTTTCCTACCTAAGTGTGTGATTTTTGATCTGTCCCATTTGAATGTCATCCTGTACCCTTCAATTTGTCATGACTGTTTTGAATTATCTAATTCCCCTGATTTTGCAATCCTGCTTGGTGTCACCTGCCAATTTAAAAAGCACAGTCTCTGTTTATTCACTGATGTAAGCTTTGTTGTCGATTCTGCAGTCCCAAATATAAAGTACAAAAGAGAAGAAATGGTTTCATATGAACCAGAAAGAGAATCTTGCCCACAAAATATAAAATAAACTGGAAAAGACACACAACACTTGGCATACCTATTCTTTTACTCTCCTTTGGTGCTTTTGAGGTGTTCCTAATAACAGTTGTATTTGCTGTGCCAAGCAAAAGCAGAACCTTACTATACTAGGCATGACATTGACATGAAGGGGTAGATAGTTACCACCCCAAAGGATTTGCATTTCATATAGATCCAGACACAAGAGGGTGCATCATACAAATTGTCAGGACACTTTCAGGAGAGGAAATCACAACATGTGGGTTTTCCACAATATTTGTGACAGAGGTTCCTCTGGGAAAGGAAAGGGTGGGCTGAAGATTGAGAAGGAGTAAGTCAGTAGGTTAGGAACAGGAGAGAAGAGGACGAGAGAGACGTGGGGAACAAAGATGAGGGCAGGTGACTGATGATCCCTGAGAACTTCACAGCCAAGGCTGGCATGAATGAAAAATTGGGTGAAATGCTGAAGATCCCATCTTGGACTGTTTCTGCAGTCCTTACTGACTTCAGTCTCTCCCAGTTTTTTTTTCCCTGCAGTTGTCTCTAACATCTTTGGAAGAGAAGGTGAGCAAGGACAGGAGACACTACCTATATCATAATGCTCACAGGCAGAACAGAGAGTCTGTCTGGGGATTCCCCATCTGGAGCTGACAGCAGAGGCAAAACTGATGCTGTGGCATTCGCTTAAAATCTCTGATCCCACTCGCCATGCTCAGGAAACTCGGATGGGACAGAGATTATCTGAAACACCCGCACTTTTCATTGATCTGACATCGTTGTGGTTTCCTCCTTCTCTGCCATTGCTCTTCCCGTGACAATGGTGTCTGTGCAGGACAAATCTGATGTGCAGTCCTCCTCCCTCCTCCCCATCAGGCTAATTCATGTTGAATTTTCCCTCAGCCTGCACATGATGTCTTTAAGGACATATGTGACTGCCCCACTCTCTCTGCCATCACGTCTGCTCTACTCTCACCATCAGTCAGGGCGGCCAAAAAAGGTATGAGCATGGGACCCAGTCATCAGCACCTGAGCTCATGGGTGAGACCCACATGTGCATCCTCCTGCATGCGGATGTGCATGGCCTGGAGGCTGGGCATATCTCAAGCACGTGAGGCTCAGCACACTGTTCTCTCTCACAGCATGTCAGGTATGTCAGTATGTTTGGCAGTGAGTCTGAAGGTTATGGTCTTTCTCTCGGGTGAAGAGAGCAAGAAGAGCTCTCTTTTTGCTTATAGTTTGGGGTCAGGTTGTTTATTTGCTACTGGATATGATCCAGTGGATTCAGTATGTGTTTGCACAGAGAGGAAGCAGCAGAGAGGAAACAGTCTAGGAGGTTCCTGAAGTGTGTGGAAGATAACTTCCTGACACAGCTGGGGAGTGAGCCTGCAAAGGAGGGCTCCCTGCCGGGTCTGTGTTACCCAACAGAGAAGGACTTGTGGGTGATGTGGTGTTTGGAGGCTATTATGGGTACGGTGAATGGTTTTCAATTCTCAGGAAGTAAGGAGAGGTCTCAGCAGAAGGGCTGCCTTGGACTTCTGAACAGGGCAGACTCTGGCCTGTTCAGGAGACAGATTGATAGAGTCTCTTGGGACAGACCTGAGGGACAAAGGAGTCCGGGAAGGCTGGATGTTCTCCCAGAAACAAATCTTAAAGGCACAGGAGCACTACAAGAAAGACATAGAAGTGCTGGTGCATGTCCAGAGAAGGGCAACAAAGTTGCTGAAGGATCTTGAGCACAAGACTTAGGAGGAGTAGCTGAGGGAGATGGGTTTGTTTAGCATGAGGAAAAGGAGGCTCAGGGGAGACCTTATCTTTCCCTACCACCACCTAAAAGGAGGTTGTAATGACGTGAGGGGCAGCCTTTTTCCACAGGTAATGAGTGACAGGACAAGAGGAAATGGCCTCAAGTTGTATCAGGGAAAGTATAGATTGGATGTTATGAAAAATTTCCGTATGGAAAGGGTTTGTCAAGCACTGGACCAGGCAGCCCAGGGAAGTGGTGGAATGCCCATCTCTGGGGGTATTTAAAAGATGTAAAGATGTGGTGCTAGAGGACACAGTTAGTTGTGCACTTGGCAGTGTTTGGTTAACTTGGTCTCATTGATCTTAGAGGTCATTTTCAACCTAAGGAATTTTATGGTTCTGTTTATTTTTGCTTGAAGACATGAGGGTTTTTTCTAGTTACAGGTTGTAGAGGCATACACAGGATAGGGGATAGCCAGCAAGCTCTCTAACTATTAGCTGCATTGATGGGGTGTTACACTTGGGGAGGGAATGTTACAGCAGATGGTGGAGTGGCTTGGTGGAGACTTTGACTCTAGCAGCAATACTCTGAGAATATCCAGTCCCAGAAAACTTGCTGAACATTTCAAAGAAAGTTTGGTTGTTTTTTTTTTTCAGGAAGGTCCTTTAGCTTGCTCAGAATATTTTTACTTGTAGGCAAAATTTGTAAGCATTCTTTATTTTTAAAATGCAGTTTATGTTCTGCTCTTGTCTGCAACAACTCCAGCACATCGATGTATTTATCTTTTCCTTGTTAACACTTGCCATTCCTGGAACATTTCCTGCTCAGCAGCTGTTTGTAGGTGGTTTTTTTTTTTCATCTCCCATCATCTTGTACCTTTCCTTCCTGTTCAAGGCATCCATAAACCTCTTGTAGTGACATCATAGCTGTTTCCATAGCAACAGATTATGATACTAGAACAGAGGATAATATCAAACAGGAGGAGGAAGAGATAAATTATGGTGTTTGTGTGCATGTGTCTGAGGGCTTGATTATATTCCTACATCTCTTCCAAGGATGTTGTCTGCCTAGCTTCTTCTCTGTTTATCTTGCATGCCTTTTAAAGGTTAGGAAAATGTGAAGGAAAAAAGATCTGGAGGTCAAAACAATACAGACACATATTTTTTATGGTCTCTGTGTAAACCTAGTAGTCTGAGATCTATTTTTTTACCTCTGGTAGCTCTCCTGTGTCTCCTGAGAGTAGTCTGGAGAAAACTTAGAGGTACAACAATCCCTTGGTGTGGCTTCACTTTTACTTTAATTACCAATTATTCATAGCCATTAGCAGCTGGGGTCCAAAGTCACGGATCTCCGTGCTGCAGATTTTCCAAAAGATAGACAATGACATGGCATTGCCGCAGAGAACACACAACTGTATTTGAGAAGGGATGTGACAGGTGCTCAAATCAGCCAGAGATGGCATGGGGAGAAGAAGGACAAGTACCTAGAAGGATATTAGTGGGACTGTGATCTCTAGACTGCTTCAGCCTGCTCAGAGAGTGGTCTGAGCCTCATTCCAGGGTTAGTTTTTCACAGTGGTGTTTGTGGAAGAGCTGTGCCAGGAGTGAGTTGTGGGTTGGTTTTTGACCATCTGCGTGGTTCTTCCATGGCTTTGGGCTATCCCTTTGTCAGGAGCTGACAGCAGCAGGATTGCAGAAGGGTGAGTGTCCATATTGCTCCATATGTATGATGGAAGGAAGGCTGTTTGCATAAAGCAATAAGCTGGAGGAGAAGAATGTCCAGCTAAAATACATGGTGTTTTATTTTCTCCTAGGCAGCATTTAGTGTTGACAAATTCCACATAGATTGGCAAGGATTTTCAGCAGGTCTCTGGTTTACCTCCAAATAGTCGTAATTTCCAGCCATCATTGCTACTTTCCTATTTAGATGTTTGACTTCAAAAGCTGAAGAAAAATTTCCAAGAAAACCATCTTTGATATCCTCATAGCTCCATGTGTGTGCAACCTTTAATCTTCCTCCTGTGGCAGAATTTCTGGGGAGTTAAATAGCCATTACTAGTCTTTAAAATACCTGGAATAGAGTCGTCTCTAACTCAAAAATCTCTGGTGACACACTTGAGCTCCTTTACATTGACAAACAGAATTGATCCCACGTTGAGGCACTGCAGTGCCCCAGGGAGGAGGGAAGTGGAGGGATCTGAGCACAGCAGTGCCTGGTGATGTGTCAGCTTACCGTGGCAATGCAGCTGGCTGGGGCAGTGTGTAGGGGAGCTCTCTCCATCATGAGTTCACCGCACCATGAGCCCTGGGCCAGCAGCGGAGCTGTGCTGGGATGAGGTGATGCCCATCCTCCAGCTCCCAATGTGTCAGTGCACAGAAGCTTTCTGGTAGCTGGGCAGGCTGCTGGTGTGCTTGGTGGTGATGCAGAGTGAAGTCTTTGGTCTAGCTTAGTGTTGCCAGGATGGAGAGAAGGTGGCAGATCACACGAATTGCCTGAGTCACTCGAACTCTGCAAGGCCATCAGGAGTTAGAGCTGTACAGAATGCATGTGAGCACACAAGACTGTGGCAGGAATTAGTAGTTAGGTCACCTTAATGGAAGCCTATTGGGAGCCAGTAGAGACCACAGGTGTGGTTGGGTGTGCTTCTCCTACAAGCACCATGTGGCACACTAGGCCCAGCTTCAGAACAGACTGACAGCATTGCCCTGTGGGGAACAATCAGGCCTCAGGCTAGGGAAGTGGCAACAAGATCCTTTGTGGAGAGAAGAGAGATCACAACCTTTTCTCTGAAACCAAATTAAAACAAAAAGATAGCTCTTGGCTACAGCATGGAGAAACCATGGATAGCATGGAGAAACCCACGACCTCATAAATCCTCCAAGTCTACAAAGAAACCGGGGATCACATTTTTTCATGATACAATAAAAAATTTCTTCATCTCCTCTAGCACGATCGATGGTAGCACCAGAAACCTACCTTTCCACCTAACTCCTGCTCTTCATTCTTTCAACAGCAGAATATGTGTGTATTTAGCAAGTGGAGATAAGAAACAGGTTGCAACCCCCATTTTAAAATAGCTGCACCACCTGAAAAGGACATGTGAGACCCAGACACAAGCATATACCATTGATGATGACAGTACTTCCCTTGCAGTGTCGTTTTCCTGTCGCTTATCTGAGGCTGTGAGCACCTGTGTAATGAAAGTGCACCTTGCAAAAGTCTGTGCTGCCTGAAAGCACGTGCGAGTCAGAAGGGACAACAGGTGCTGTTATTGAGCAGTGCATGCGAGAGCACAGGTGGAAGAAAGTCTGTGTGTATGGGAGTGTACGTGGGACTCTTTCCATGTTTGCAGGCACCTGTAGGAGTGTACACATGTGTTTGATGTGGCTTCACCCCCTTTATCTACGGAAGACAGCATGGGCTTGATTCTCCTTAGCACTGTTACACAGTTTTTCTAACAAATTGTATTTGTAGCAGGGCTCTTTTCCACTGCAGTGAATGAAGAACGGAGACTTATTATAAATATAAATTAGGCTTTGTGTGTGTTTGTGAGCTGTCACAGCCTGTACAGGAGAAAATATAAACAAGGTGAATGCAGGGTGTTTATGTGGAGTGGTGCTGTGACAGTGTGTGTGTTGGCAGGAGTGCTGTCTGCAGTCCCTGCGTAAGGGCTTGTGTTGCCAGAGTGAGTGTGGAAGACTGTAAATCACAGTGTGTTCAGGAGGGGATACTGCCTCTCTGCCTTTAAAAGGCAGGAGGAGATTTTTTTTCAAGCAATGTGACTTTTCAGGCTGAACGAAAGGGTGGCTAGAAATCCAAGCTTGAGAAAAATATCATTCAAGACATTCTGACAGAGAATGATCTGTAATCCGCATCCAGCTCATCTCTATCCTGATCCAGAAGAGCTGCATGGCAGGCATCTTTTATGCATCTTCTCCCAGTGCCAGGTTTTGGTGGCCCAACTGCATCAGTTCTTGGATATGTCTTCAGGTCTACTGATGTGTCTCAGGTCTGTCTCTGTATCCTCAGTTATTTGAGACTTTAGCCGGTGGTGGGATGTAGCTGGGGCCTGTATGCAAATACACTATCCCCTGGGGAATCTGTATCCCTTCAGATGTGTTTACTCTATCACTTACAATGTATCTAATGTAAATGGGACTTCCTCAATAAAGTAGCTGTATCTTTTCCAGTATCTCTGCCGGTGGGCACCTGAATCCAGGCTTTGTCCGTGCTCAACTGTGAACTCAAGCTACAGAGTGTGGAGTTTCCCTCTTCAGGACTAGGCTTGGCTTAAAAGTTATTTCGTGTTCCTCTAAAATCACTGCTGTTTCCCGGAGGAGCACTTGAGTCATTACCAATCCTTGCATTTCCTCTCAGTCAGGAAGGGTTGAAGGGGTTTCAGGAAGAGGATGCTTTACGAGGAGACGTCTGCTTTCCCTTGCCATGCCCTGTTGCAAACAGACACTGAGACTCCTGCCAAAAAGCTGCTGCCTGTAGAAAATAAAGTGCGAGGGAAAAAGAAGATGGGATGTGAGTGAATGGCAGGAGAGGGCATGATTTCAGGCGGGGATGCCTGATGCTTTTGATACTATGTACAATAAAGCAGATGCTTGTGGCAGCACTGATGGTGAGCTAGGAAGTGTATTTCCTAGCCACAGCTGTTACGTGGCATCACTGGAGCAAGCTGCAGGTCATAGTTTTTCATTTGGGTTTTGTTGTGGTTGGTACTCCTGTCCTTCTTGCCTTCTTGTTATTGCAAGGCATGTGAAGGGGATGGGGCTTTTATTCTCCTGGTGTATTTTGTGTCCTTTCTCCTGTTCCTGGCAGCTTCTTCCCCTGTGCTGCCCCCTCCCCAGCCCAGCCCTGTCATATTCAGCTGTCCCTGCTGGAAGGTGACCAGCCCACCCGAGGTGTTCGTGGCCAAGGATGTAGTGTGCTGTGTATTGAGAACATGCTGACTTCATGTGGGAACTGAATGCTGCATGTCAGGCACCCCAGCCCATGGGTGGGAAGGGTGGGGACTCTGTGGTCACCCTGGGGCTCAGGGTGAGCCATCAGGGGGGCAGCAGAAGTGTGGAGGAAGAGGAGCACAGGCTTGATCACGGAGGTAAAACACTCTGTGGTTACCATGAGATGCTTGCTGAAAAGATGGATATTGGGAGTTACTTGGCTAGCTGAGGCAAGGGAAGCAGAAGCCTGTCCTGGTGATCTCAGCCCTCCTGTTTTACCGTCCAGGGACATGGGAAGGGCTGCAGGGATCAGGTGCTCCCCATCCCCTGCTCAGGGTATCTGGGTGGATGGACTGCCTGCCAGACTGCCTGCAGGGCACTCATCCCCTTTTCAGTGGGAAGTGGCAACCCAGCAGCACATGAGAGCTGTGAAATCCAACCCTGTGTTGGGACAGGCTGCACTTAAGCCCCGTGTAAGCCCTAATTTGAAGGCTTAAAGGAAGCTGAAGTATGACACTGAGTGCTGTGTCTGAGCTTCACCCTTCCTGAGCCACAACAGCCCACCAGGAGGGATACATGGGGCAGGACAGCCTCTGCCTTCCCGGCTGGGCCAGGAACCTTCAACTGAGCTTGGTTCTAGCAGAAGTTTTGGATTTGGTTGAGTTTTAAACTGTAAATGTGATACCATGGCTGGCAGTTCTGACTGCTGTGGCTTGCACTTGAAGCTGTTGCAGTAACAGGCCTGCTCTGGCAGTCCAGCAGGTCTCCATCTGTCTAGGTATGTTCATCCCTATAGTTCTGCCCCTGATAACTGCTTTTCATCACTCCGGCCTAGTCACTGCTTCTCTTTGCAGGCTGGTAGCAGGTAACAGCACCCCTGTGCCTGGTTCCTGAAGGCCACATAGCCATTGTGGTAGGCCTCTGTCACGGGAGCCCCCCACCTCCCTCTCATGCTTGTGTCCCCTTCTCCCCACAGTTCTGTCTGCAAAGGGACCCCTTCTGTCTGGTGCTCCTTGGGGGCATGTGTGGCTCCCCATGCTGCTGGAGTGGGTGAGCTGCCCAGCACAAGGTTGGTTACAGCAGGCTGATGAGGCTCACTGTTTCATCTTTTTTGCTTTGCAGCTGTGGTGCTTGTTTATTTATTTGTGCCAAGTATTGTTGCTTTCACTTAAGGTCACTTCAGCAAGGCGTCTTCGTTCATTTCAGAGCCCGGTCACTGCTCAAAGCACAGCCATAGTTTTAAGAACGCCACAGAGTGTGCAATGCTACACGTGGGCTTGGGAGGGGGATTTTGATGATGGGCAAATCTGTGTCCATATAATTGCCCCAGCATGGTGCCTGCTGTATTGCTGGGAAGCACAAATGTGCATCTGTGTGTCCATACAGACCTGCGTCTGCACATGTCCCAGGGAGTGTCCTGTCACATAGTGTCCGCCCTCCTCTCCCAGCCAGGGCTGTGGGACTTTGGCCAGCATACCAGCGAAAATATCACTAGTGTTTTTCAACCTTTACAAGAAAACAGATTGTTTTTAAGTCAAAGCTAAGACTGTAGCACTTGCTGGAGGCTGAAAGGTAACTGTAAATCCTGGGTCTCATTTGCACAAACACATTTGGTTCCAATCCTTAAGGGCATTTTCCCTTCCCCTGCTTATGCCTGTGTTTCAGAAACATGTAAATTTTCTTTGGATTTGTTTTTTTCAAAACACTGCAAAATGTGGGAGGGGGTCTTTTAAATTACATTTGGCACAGAAGAGATAAGGAATATTCTGGATGCTCCCCTGGGTAGAAATCTGTGGATGGTTGTCATTTAGGCTCTGTCAGTAGGAAACCTTGAAGAAACTGGATACACCAGGAGAGTAGTAGTGATATTTGCAGTCATTTACCTGTAAGTCTGCTGTTCACATCAGACCTCTCAGCTTTTTTCTAGCCCAGCATATGAGACCCAACATAGTGGGTCTCGTTTCAGGTGTGAACTTTACGTGCAGGGTCATTTGATGGATAAATGTCCTGTCATGTGAAGGGGTACAGGTTCTGTCACAAGGTTGCCACAGGAGTGGGAGGTGATGCTGGCCAGTCAGACTCCTTCCAGGGCAGAGACCTGTAAGATGCCCCCGCTGCTGTGGCTGTCTGTTTTGTGTCAAGGTCCATGGAGTGAAGAAAAGGGGCTTGATTTATGCCCTGAAGAAGCTGGAGGTAGAGATCTACCGAAGAGCTCAGGAGGAGGCAGCGTGGCAGTGATTGCTGGGTTTGCTGAGGGTCACCAATGATGGCACATTTATACTGCTGAAGGCCCTACCCCCTAGCAAAGGTTTTGTTCACATTTACTGGCTGCTTACCAGATCTCAAAATTCTTTAAAAGGGCAACAAACCAGCTAAGACAGCCTGCAAGGTGAGGATGAGGCTGGACTACCCTGCTGTGGCTCCCCCTGGGGAGGCAGGGGGACCGTGCTAGCAAGGGTGTGTGGTGCAAGCTCTGCATCAACGTGGGTCAGGCAGTGTGTGCTTCATGCTCTGTTTCCAGAACTGCCAGGTCAGTGTCTTTCACCTGCACTGGCTCCCTAGGAGGAAAGAACCAGAAGAGAGTTGGTGGCTTGTCTACACAGAGACTGGCTGCTGTAGGAACCACCCCAGCCTGCCCTGACTGTTGGCAGAGAAGAGGGAGAAGTTTGTGTCCTCTCCCACCTTTTAGCCAGAAGGAATGCATGTGCCTGGGGGCTTCTGCATGCTCTCTTGCCATGCTGATGGGTTTCATGACACGACTTTTAGCACCTGAGGATAGGTGTGAAAAGGGAGGAGGTAGAGAAGTAGGAGGTGGAGGTGGTGTGAGTTAATACAAGACCCAGTGGGAAGCAGCAGCAGGCAGTATTACTTCTGTGGTTTGAGCCAAAACTTTCTCTCTCTCTCTCTCTCACACTCATTAAATTACAACTAATGCAAGTAGCATTGTGAAGGAGGAATTTGGGAACTGTCGTTCATCATCCAGTCGTTTGTAACAAATGTGCTGCTCAGTGCCATAGCCCACAGCCTCGCTGAGAAGTAATTCACTTGGTATTTGCAGGCATGACATGCATGCCGTAAGAATTCCACTGTTAGCATTATGCCAGCATTAGTGAGAGGATATGAAAATAAATGATGAGCTATTGTTTTTCATGATTAAGTCCAGGCTTTTCACTCATCTTGATTTTTTCCTCCCTCCATCTGTGAAAGGAGGGGCCTCTCTGTTCTTTTCACTTTCAGGGCAGGCAGGTTGTGCCTTCACTCATCTCAGCTCCCTCATCTTCCTTCCAGACCAACACCCTTTTGCTGCTCCCTCCAGCTGTCTCCTCCTGGGTTTGGAGATCAGCTGCAGCAGTCCTTTAAATTGCTGTAGGGTATTACTGCAGAATGATGTGACATCAGAGGAGGTCTCAGTATTTTGTTATGGGTCTACAGAACTATTTTGCCCTCACCATTCCTCAAGGGGATCAAGCCCTGCTCTTCATGGTTGCACTGGGAGGTTCAGACTTCGGTAGTGGGTCAGCAGTTTAGTACTTTCAGGTCATCCACAAGCCTTAAGTGACTCTTCTGTTTTAAAAGAGAGGGAGAACTCTTGAGGCAGGTGTCAGTCTGAATGTGCAGGAGCAGAGCTGAGCAGCCTCTGTCAGGGCCTGCTGTCAGTGGCCAGCACTTAAATGAAGTCCACAAGGCAGAACGAGAGGGATCTGTGACCCATGGTTGTGAGAGGCATCCCTGTCTGTTCCAGTGGGCTTTCCTGTGTTTCCTCTAGAGCTCTGTAAGTGCAAAGGACTTAAACATTACAGGGGAGTGAGACAGTTAAGTGTTATTTATCCCTGTTTTCTAGTGGGGGTGATCAAAGAAGAAAGCATAGCAGTTTCAGAGGTGACCCCTGTTTCTGGAGTCGTCAATTCATGGGGCTTGTTTAAGCTGTCACACAAACACCCACATGCGCAAAACAAGACTTCTTTGGAAAACTGGACTCAAATATCCCCATGAAATCCTTGAACTGAGTCAGTACCAGCACTATACAGGATTTCTGTGCTCGTAATCTTATTCTTAATCAACTAACCTAAGCAGTCTTTCATGTCAGTGAGTTGCTGCTCACTCCAGTGGCCCCAGCCCACATTGGCTGTTCAGCGGAAAGCCTGGCTGAGCTGAAGGCAGATGGCAGGGTAAGAGCTTGTGCTGATCCTACTGCTATTAACTCTACCACTCCTCTGCACAGCAAGCTGCTCCCTTTGAACATCAGCAGAACCGATTTTAAAAGCCCTGCGGCCCAGCCTTGTGTGACAGAATAAGTCATTTTGTCAGGGAAAAAGATACCTTGGTAAACTTTTGAGTGGAAGCTGTCAGGGGTAACCTCAAGATGCTGGAAGAAGCAGCCATAAGCTTTGAGGAAGAGCAGCAGCCAGCTGCAGGTGTCATGTTCCCACCTGAGAGGGGACATGTGAAAGCCAATGCTTTTTTCCTCCGTCCTCTTTGTCCATGCGCTCACAGGAGCAGCGTAAACACCAGAGTGTTCTGTGACGTTGCTTTGCACATAGTCATGGTTATGAAATCCAAAGCTGCCGGGTCGCTGTACTGTCCCACCCCACACCGAGCTGCCAGCACACCCTGGCACACAGAGACCTGCCCTGTGTTGTGGCCAAGCGCAGCCATGACCTGTGGGTCTCCCAAAATGTCTCAGGCCAAGTGATGCCCTGCCCCACCATCTGCACCCAGTGACATGCACGCAAGCACGCGTGCAGTGCACAGCCTTTAGCACCCGTAGCATGTGCAGCTCTCAACAGGTCACTTCAGGGCAGTTGCAGAGTCTCACATCTTGGAAACAGGGAGGGTGTGTTCCTCTGCCTGAGCTCCTCCACAGCCCTTGCAGTGATTAAGTCATTTCCACTGGGAAGCTATACCTGCATTTGATTCTTCTCGAATTTTGCAATATGCATAAGTGGGGTGGTGGTGACACTGGGCTTGAAGCCATCAACTCATATTTACTTGTGATCTAAGACAGTGATTTCTGTTCAGACCTCAAAGGGCAAGCTGCTATGTGATTTAAAGTCATGCTACCAGCAGGAGCTTATGACCTCATGGTATGAAAAAGCAGAAGGAGATTAGCAAAGAAGTTTCTAAGGTACACAAATGTCCATGGGAAAAAAAGAAGAAATACATTAACAGGAGAGTCAGTCTGTCTGTGTAAGAGAAGGCTGGGGAAATGACTAATGTGTGCAGTTTGATTCAGATGTTCCTTCTTTGATTCAGATGTTCCCTCTTTGATTCAGGCCCCCTCCTTTGCTTTCTCTACCCCCTATCTCGCCTTGGATTTTTCTGCCTTTTAGCAGAGAGCAAGCGAGAGAGAGTGGAAGGACTCAGTGAGGAAGGAGTTAAGGGAATGCTCACTGGGGATTATAAAACAGCCAGGCACTTGGAAACAGTTAAGAAGAGAGAAACAGATCTGCCAGGAGGGAGTGTGGCACTGGAGCCGGTGGTTTATTTTCATGCCTCCCTATACAGCAATGCAGAAGTCTCTCCTACAATGGAGATGGAGGTAAGGGTGGCGGGAACGGGGTGGGTGCTGGGGTGAGGGTGTCAAGGTTAAATGGGGAATAAACTTCTCCAGCACCCAGTTCACTGGCCTTCCCTATTGATGGGCTGTGTTCTGGATATAGATTGTTCCTGTGTAGGTGGCAGCAGGTAGCACCTACCATCACTTGAGGGCATGGCCTTGCCCTGGGGGCAAGACATCCTCTTTACATGTTGTACATAAGGAACAGTGGTCTGTGCACTCTTGGCATCACCCTGGAAAGGTGGACACAACAAACTTGCTGTGTGCTCGAGCACAGCACCAAGAGCACAGCGTGGGCAGATCTGTGGGTATGCCTACGCGAGCATGAGCTGCGTGCAAGGTCTTCTGTGAGTGAGGCTGTGGGTGGGCAGCTCGTGCAAGCCCACCTGGCCAGGAGAAGCCTTCTGTCATGCTCTGATGAGGTGGCTTTGAGTGACGAGGAGCTGTGTTTTCAGTCACCCTGCATTCGTGCCACAGAAGCCCAGCTGAGGCCTTCTGCACATCACGTCAGGCACCAGGCACCGTAACGGGGGCAGAGACTCCTGGTCCTGGGAAGGAAAAGCTGATGCAAAGGCAGTGTCACCGTATGGACCAGGGCTGCAAGGGCTGCGAAGAGAAGCCAGGTGGCTTCAGGCTTCCTCCATTGTGTTCTCCACGTGCCTGTGCTTGGAGCAGGAGCTAACTTCTTCCTAGTTTGAGAGACACTGCTACCGTGACGGTGAGTTATGAAGTGACCTGAAGGCAGGCCCTGCCATCACCTCCTGGCTCTTTGGCTCTGTGCATGAAAAATGGTGGCATTTACAGCCTCCTGGCAGCAGGAGCTTGCAGGGAGTGACCTGTCACCCTTACAGGGACCACAGGGAGAACTGCGCGTGTGCAACGCTGAGATCCATTTTTCTTGAGGAAAAAAAAGCAGATGCAACTGTTAGAAGCAAAGTGCGTGCTCAGAGGGTTAGTCACTCTGCAAGTGTCATGGGCTTGTGAGGAAGTAGCAGAAGTTTGCTGACTAATGCTGATGATGCTCAAGGAGTAAATGAGAAATACGGAGGGAAAACCCTCTGTTTCTGAATTTGGAAGAAAAAAAAATTGAGGGAAAAATAAAGGAAGGAAAATGTACAGAGTTACTAATCAGCCCCCAAAGTCTCTGACCTATATCTCCCTCCTTTCCCTGGAGCCATTCTTGAAATGAAAAATTAATAGAGAACCACCAGGTTTTACCTCCAGGGTATCCTTTCAGGCTGCCACGTACTATGGGCATGGGACAAGTGGATAGGACTTTGGAGTCCCTCAGCACGATGCAGGAAGCAGAATAGTCTCAGTCCAGGATGTTGCAAGGATGTCCAGAGAGACTGAAAGCAAGAAGGTAATCTCCTCTCTTGGAAGGATGGTCTCTGGCTTCAGGTGTCTGGGAAAAGGATGCTGAGCTGACACACTAGGTTAAAGCAGGCCAAGGAAGAAGGATAGTCCTTGAAGTTACTGTAACTTTAACAGAGGAAATGGAGGTAAGAAGGGAAAAAAAGTATATCAGGTCATTAGTCCTCTGAGGGCGAAGTTCATTCTGACTACAGAATAGTCCTCCCTCTTTTCCCATTTTTAGTTTTTTAATGAGGAAAGAGAATCCTTATTTAAGAAGCTAAAACCTAGGTTTGTGGACCAAGAGTTTTCATTTTGCAGTTCTGATGCTGCCTTGCTGTTTAAGCTTAAGCAAGTCACTTTGTTCTGGCTCCACTTTTATCTCTATAGGATGTGGATTGTGATAACCGCTGCAAAATATTTTCAAACCTATTGAATATACATTTTCTGAGATGAGGAGGGCCTGGGCATTGCATCTTGTGTGCTGTGTGTTATGCAGGAGGAGGAGAGCTGATGCTGTGGGGTTTTTGCCTGCACTGAAATAAGGCCCTGTGCCCGCAAAACACGCCCACAGCTTTGGGCACTGCCAGATTCGCCCTCCCACGTGACATGGGAGGGATGGAACCATGTACCTGTGGAGTGCCCTGAGGTGTTATCACCCTGTGGCAGCAGGGCTAGGCTAGCTTTGAGGGGATCTGAACACATGTGAAAATCTGGGCCTTTATCATCTCCTTATGTTGGATGATCTGAGCTTAGGTGCCCAAGACTACTAGCTCTGTCTTATGTACAGGTCTGGATGCATCATGTTGTCTTTGTTGTGGTCCTTCAGAGCCTATCTCCTTAGATCTTTTCAAGATACCTCACTTACTGCTGTCTTCTGTGATAAATATCCTCCATAACCCTGAATGGCCAGAAGCTGAGCCATCCATGCTGTCTCTGCATGAACTTCTGCCTCTTCAATATTAGGATCCCTTATGCAGCTTGAGAAACTAGGTTATATAGCAGCTTTAATGGGGCTTTTTCCAGACACTGATTGACCTGATTCCTTGGACCAGCTGTTTTATTTATTAAGCAAAATAGAAGGAGAATGCATCTCCTACATAAATTTGTTTAATTGTGGAGTATGTTTAAACTATTTTTTCCATAAATTGATAGGGAGCTCTTTCTTTATATTGATTTTGTAGATATTAATTTTTGCACTAGGAATGAGGAAGATTTGCCTCTTCATCTAATCCTGTTTCTAGAGAGAGATTTACTTAATGTGCAGTGTAATTTGTCTAATGTGCAACTTTGTATGTAGAGTGTACCCAGATTCAGCAGAAACAGTGGGTATAATAAAAGAGAGCACTGTAGTGCAGTGCTGTAAATCCCTCTGTAGTTAAAAATACTAAATTAGTCTAAGTGCAGTCAGGACACATGACTAGCTCAAAAGCAGGGATATATGGTGTGAGTTTTCAGTGCAGCACAGAGAAAGTGTTCCTCTCTGTGTGGATATGGTATGTGTTGGAGGAGGGAACTGTTCATAACAGCATTTGCCAGGAATACGGCTTGAGTGGCAAAGAGGAATTGTCAGGAGTTATCCTGGGGTTGTCCTTGCATGTTCCTGAGGTGATGGAGGAACCAGTTCTACCAGCTCCCACATTGTCTCACATTGTTGTCCAGTGCTGTGTGTGTCTGTGTGTCTGTGTGTCCCGAGTCCTGTGCACAGTTGCAAGGTTGGATTTTACGCTCCTACAGAAGTGTCTCTAAAATTACTTCATTGCTCTGAAGAAGGCTGGCACCAGCAGTTCGTTGAATTATTCCCACCCCCCCACCGTCTGTCTTTTTGTCTGTCTGTCTTTCTTTGCTGGTGTTGGCACAGATAAAATCACTGCCTGAAATTTTCAGATGGGTTTTTTTTTTCTTATAGGAATTTGTGAATCTCTCTGCAAATAATCAGGGGAAGGATCAGTTTATACCTATGTAAGATTCACTACCTCTGAATACTGTCCATCTGCCTGTCCTGTATCCAGCTTATGACCAGTGCTGCCTGCAGTGCCTGACACATGCTTTCTCTTTCCGAGAGAACAGGAGGAAAGGTGGGGCTTACGCTCTAAGCAGAAGTCCCTGTTTGGAATTGAGTAACAAGACTTTGTTGTGTGTTAAATTTAAAAATAAATAGATCTTGTTTATCTGAACAGAACCAAGATGTAAAATAAAGTTCTAGTTACAGTTTGTGTTTCAGTTTGACTTGATTCTGTTAGTGTAACATCTGTTTCTTCAACAACCAAGAAGAGAAAGAAAAGTGTATTTTATGGCAATGACCTGCCATTGAGGCCATCCAGCAGCTTCCCTATTTTAAGACCTTCATTTTTAGTTGTTCACAACTTTACTAAACTTAAACTGTCTGGGCAGAAATTTTCCATCCCAGCTACCTGCCTCAGAATGTATATTTAGAAAACAGTTCTTTTATACCTCTCTCGATTTTTTGGACGCATGTTAAATATACCAAATGTACAAAGAAATGAGAAAGCAAGCCTCCACATTAACAACTCGGTAAAATTTGAATGGTGTAAATGTCAAGGATACCACTTCTGCTATTTCCAAGAGCATCAGCCCAAAAAAATCATTGTCACCACAGCCTGAACTGGCAAAACATATCTCTGAAAGACTTGTACTTAAGAGTTTCAGTTGAGCATTTAAACTAGTGGAAGCTTTTCACATTAATCTCCCTGTGCTTTGCTTCCCTGCCCATGACATATGGATAATACAGCATCTTACTTCATAAGGGCAGTGTGAAAATACATTCCTTTGTGTTTGTGAAACATTCAGTTACTCTAATGATGCGTACTGTAAGAAAGGCCATGAGTAAATTACTAATTCCGTCTGCAGGGCAGAGTGTGGCAGGTACACAGTAAACAAGGCTCGGGGCCACACCTCGAAGAGCGCCGAAAAGATGAAATAGTAACTGGGTGCTCGCTAGGTGAGCACCCCAGATCCTGCTGCACTGGGTGAGGCCAAGGTCCTGTGGAAAAATAGCCTGTGATTATGTGATTAACAGCTCTGCCATGGTGCACAGGCACCATGAAGAGGGTCGAAGGTTGCACAGGCAGCCATAAAGCTGAGTTTTTGTAAACCTTGTGTTCTTGATTCGCAGCTTTAAATAGTCTTCCTTTCACCTATCTCTGTTTTCTATGTAGTTGTTTGGTCATGCAGAGTGGGCATGAGGAGCAATAAATAGCTGTTGCTCCTGGGAGAAGAGACAGGGAAGCGTTTGGTGCCAGAGAGGTGACAGAGTTTGTCATCAGAGAGGAAAATCGGTGAAGCCTTCTATCCAGACATTCGGTGTAGGATCAAGTGTGACCCTCAAGAAAGAAGTTCAGGGTTGGAGAAAAAACACAAATGGACTGAGATACCTTTTTTCCCTCATGGCAACTGTCTGGTTTATGCTGTTTTTCTCTAATAATGCTCTGTATCATTAAACAGCAATGCCACAAACCAACAGACTTTCAAGTTATTTTAAGGAAGAACAAGATCATGCTATTGCTTTTTCTTTGGGTCTTGTGGGAAGGCGTTTCCTGATTTTACCCTGGGTACTCCCAGCTCTGGTTGCTCCCTCTCCCAGGTCCTGCCCTGTGGATGTCCCAAAAAATGCCATCATCTGGGAGCTATGAGATACAAGAAATTTGTATAGATACTGTGACTTCAAAGGGTTACATACTCACTGAGCTGTTTTTAAGTTGAGGAAGGTTGCTCATTCTCTGCCTACATTATGAGTCAAACTAGGATGCACATTTTCTTGAAATCCCTAAACCCTAAAGCCCATGCACAAGAGCCTCTTCTTGATGTGGTTTTCATAATTGATGTTTGGCTATTTCACAGTTGCTTTTCTCTGTGGAATTTCTCTTTAAAATGCCCTATATTTCTTTTTAATTTTGACTGTGCATGGCAAGTTTATATTTCAGAAAAAATATTCAAGCATAATTTTTTGTAAAGCTAGGATATCATTAGGGTACTTTGGGGAGGGAACTGCTTATTATTTGTGATGTCCCCTGAGAAGGTGGTAACTGAAGTCCTATCAGTATTTCCCCTTCTTCTGCATATGAATTTTCAGAAAGGTGTGTCAAGACAGACATCAGTTTGCCAGCACTGGCTGGTTATTGCAGTTGTTCAAGCATTAGGGAATTGTGTTTTAGCAAGCAGTGATAGTCCCTTCCTTCCTTCCTTCCTTCCTTCCTTCCTTCCTTCCTTCCTTCCTTCTTCCCTCCCTCCCTCCCTCCCTCTCGATGTGCTGTGTGTTTAAGAACCCTTGCTAAGGGACATAAAGTGTGTAACCTGTAAGGTGCCTGTGTCTTCCCTCCACAGAGCTCAGGGGTGCCACAGCCTGACGATGTTCTGTGAGGCAGAGGGTGAGGTAGTGAAGGTAACATCCCTCTCTGAAGATCTGGCACATGTTAGAACATGGGATGCATTACTCCATTTCTGACCTCTAAAAGTGACTTATTTTCATCTCTGACCTCACGAAAATCCCTTTGCCCCTTTGCCAGCCAGCCGGCCGAGTTCAGAGCTAGACAGAGCACAGAAGGCAGGGTAGATGGGATCGCTTTTCTTTCCAAAAAAGAGTACAAGGCAACACGAACACTTGTTTTAATTTATTCCTGTTCCTAGGTGTAGTAAGAGCTTCTGGAATTCAGTGTAAAGGTGGAAGAGGATGTGGTTGAATGGAGTCTTTTTTTAGATTGCATTAATATGTGACATATATGAAAAACAACCACCCTTACACAGGAATGCAGGCAGTATTTGCAAGTTGCCTGTGGATTAATGAAACATTTGGAGACATGTGCATTATTTCCTGAGACTTATTTCTTTACACAGCAATGCTGATTGGTTATTCTGGGACAATGACAAGACAAGAAGATTTTAAAAACAAAAGTAAAAAAATAAAATAATAGAAAATGTGTATTTCAAAACCTAAAAGGGTCCCATTTCTTAACAGAACAGTAACAAAATGACAATTTCAGTACTTAGTTGGACCTTTGAGGTATTTGCCTAGAGAGAACTCTATTTTTCATATATTTGTACTTCTTTGAGAAAACTGTAATTGTCAGATATTTATATATACTTCCTTTTTTTTTTCCCCCCCTCTTTTCCATGAAGGCTGTTTACAGCAAAACAATATCTTTGTTTTCAGAGTTCATCTGCTCCCGCTGCTCCTTTTCCAGCTGAAGTCACAATACTCGGTCTGTGACATCACTGCTGGCTGCCGTGACAACGGAGAATTTTCACTCCAGGTGGAGAACGTGCAGCAGCAACAGCAGCCACTGTCAAGAGCAGAGAGAAGGTTTTTCTATGAATATTGCTAGTCATGGAGAAGGAAGGGAAGGAAAAATCTGCAAGAAAACCAAATGTAGATTTTTTGAGTGTGCTGCTTATTGGGTGGGCACAAGTACTGGAAACTACCTTCCACAGGATTTCTTTTGAAATCAGTTAACAGCAGTTAACTACAGATTTTACACTTGTAGAGAAGAACTTGCTTTTTTAAAAGGGAGAGTGCAGGAGAGGGGTTTAATTTAGATTAATGCATCACTTGGATACCTTAATTGTATCCACGAGTTTTTATGGAGGTTTTTTTGCCTTTTTTTTCTGCACAAATTCCCTTTAAAAACCCAAGGGCAGATGATTAATGCATTGTTCCTGCTAACGTTTACACATGCAGTGGGCTTTCAGTGCATGAGTTGTCCTGGTGAAGTCAGTTCAGACAATTCATGTGCTTAGACACAGGCACATGTGGCAGTAGTGTGAGGGTCTAGCCAGCAGTCCTAGGGGGCCAGTTAAATAAAGATTTTATAGAATATTTTGTGATGCAGACACTGTCTTGGAAGATGCTTGTCACCTGGAAAAGCTGAAGTCTCTGGACTGAATCTGCCAGGAAAAGCAAACAGACTGGCCATAAACCTTTCCCCTGTGCTTTTGTCTGCCTAATTCATCTGATGGGTCATGGCTTTGCAGTTGCTGATCGGAAGGTGAGGAGTGTCTGCAAATGTTTGGAGGACTGTGGCTTAAGAGGAGACACAGCAAGATCATTAAATAGCAGGGAGGAAAACAGAATGGAGAAACGGTCACTATACCCATTGACTGTATTGCAGTGATACAAGTGAAAAATACATGTACATCCAAAGTGTAGTCACAGGTTCATGGTATAAAATGGTATGCCCTGATGGCCCACGAGCATCGATGGAGCAGTCATCCACTCCCAAGGCTGCCCTCAAGGGCAGAGGCAGCATGCAAGTCCCTCAGATGAACTTGTAGCATTATTTCCATGCTTCAGTCTCATGGTTGTACCAAGGACTGCAAGAAAACCTTAAGCAGGAAAAGATGTTCTTGATTCTCCTGCATAACTTCCCAGCCAGTGTGAGAAAAGCAGCATCTCCAGTTGACTAAGTGCACTTGGAGGTGTGTTTTCCAAAAGACCCTGAGCAGCCTCTGCGGCCACGTCCCTCAGTGACTGATGAGCCTTTGCTGCAGGTGTTTTCTCTCACTTCCAGCACCCTGGGAAACCCAGGCATTTGCTTGGTCAGGGTCCAGTTTCCCAGTGAGTAGGAACTGTGTTGGTCCTGCTTTCCCGTGGCCCCCTACTACAGCTCTGCTGAAGCATTTCTGAGTTGTCACAAGAGAGGAGAGAGTGTATTTTCCCAGGAAGCCTTGTAGTATAACTGCACTGGCAGCCTCAGGAGAGTGCCTTTTACCTACATCTGTGTTTTGAGATGTCTTAGGATTGTTTGTTTGTTTGTTTGTTTGTTTTAGCACACGCTGGGTTGCTGTTGTGGCAGTCCATATGATTCATGTCTTGCTCAGTCTGACAGGTTTATTGTAGCTCGGGCATGCTGAGCTGCGCGCTGCGGTTGCTGCTCTGCTCGTGCTTGGTGCCAGGCCAGCCCGTGGGGCCAGTGCAGAGTTCTTTGCAAGTGCCAGGACCCAGAGAGTGATGTGTGTGGGAGGGTCGCTCAAGTGAGCTGCTTGCCTTAGCTTGGGAAAAGGAGAGGACATGAGAACACTTGCTTGGGCTTTATTTTTTAAAACTCCTCCAGGAATAGCATGTTCTTTGGAGCAGGCAGAGCAGAAAGCGAGAGGGTCAGTTTTGGGATCTAGTGGTGCTGTCAGGATCCAGTTTCACATTTATTTTCTGTCTCTGCAGAGTGTGGAATAAGTTAACATTTCAACAGCTTGGAGTCTCTACTACTGAGCCTTTAAAAGACGAAATAATACCAAGTTCTTAGGAACTCTGTGATCAAAACCCCATGGATTTTAGGTACTTTAATAGCTTTTGTATATTTTACTTGAGTTTCACTTAAACCTGTTTTTTACACCAGTTTATACCAGTTATACCTGCTTCTGTCTGACACCTGTCTTCCTTAAGGCTCAGGCATTACTCTGTCTTGTGGAGTTGATCATCCATTGATGCCCACCTGAACCTTTCAGCTCTTTTTCCTTTCTTTTTAAAATGGTTTTTTTTTTTTTGGCAAAGGAAATAGGAGGGAAAGTGCAGAGGGCTGGGAGAAGAGGCACAGCAAGGTGAATACATCATGGCCTTACTGAAACCCAGGGATGAGCTGGCAGGAAGAATCAAGACAAAACAGGAGTGACATTGTTAGCTGGGAAATTTTGAGCAGTTTCATGAAAACCTGTTTGGTGCCATTTCGCATGTAGTCTCTGAGCACCATTTGCTGGTTCTTGGCCGGGTGAAAGGAGTGTCACTGGGAGCCTCCAGCCAGTGGATTTTCTGGGTGAGCCACAGAGGGACATGTACTATTGATGTGCCACATTGCTGTAACCCCCTGGTGCTTCAGGGTCCTCCACGCTTGGCTGAGCTGTGGCTTGTGGCATGAGCTCTGCAGGGTGACAGCAAGCTGTGCAGGAACAGGGTTCCTGCTGTTCCAGGAACAGCAGCTGTGCAATGCCACCCAGACCCTGCAAACTGGGGTTGTTTTTCCATGACAGCACAAAGAGAACAACTGTCCTGAATTTGCTTGTTAAACTTTTGTAATCACCAAAAAAAACTGCTTGGTAAATACATTTTCTCTGCCCAAAAGCAACTGCCCCACTCCTTTTTGTTCTGCAGATAATAGACATAAAAATGAAATATGGACCTGTGTTCTTAAAAGGTCACAGTTATTTGGTTGTCAGGGAGATTGCGTATCGAAATAGGTCTTGTTAAGATTTGATGATATGCTAGAGGAATTGAAGGAATTGGAACTTAGGTTCATAGGAGTTGGAAAATGGGCTAGGAATATCTCATGATCTGGAAGATGGAAATGGCCATTCCTTTTTCCTAATGCCTCTGGAATGGGAAAACTGGATGGAGAAGGGCTTTGTGTCAGGTGCAGGACCAGTGGTCATAGAATCATTAAAGCTGGAAAAGACTTCTAAGATCCTCAAATCCAGCCTGTGACTGAACACCACCGTGCCAATTAAACCATAGCACTGAGTGCCATTCCAGTAGTTTCCTGAATGCTTCTAGGGATTGTGACTCCACCACATGCCAGGGCAGCCCATTCTAATGCTTAACCACCCTTCCAGCGAAAACATTCTTCCTGATGTCCAGCCTGAGCCTGCCCTGGCACAACTTGAGGCCATTTTCTCTTGTCGTGTTGCTGGTTGACTGGGAGAAGAGACCCACCCCCTCCTAATGTGCTACAATTTCCTTTCAGCTAGTTGTAGTGAGTAATGAGGTTCCCCCTGAGCCTCCTCGTCTCCAGGCTAAACAACCCCAGCTCCCTCAGCTGTTCTTCATAGGACTTACTCTCTAGACCCTTCACCAGCTCCATTGCCCTTCTCTGGACATGCTGCACCTCAGTGTGTTTCTTGTAGTGAGGGTCCCAAAACTGAACTCAGGATTTGAGGTGCACCCTCACCAAGCACCTAGGGACAGTCACTGCCCTGGTCCTGATGGCCACACTGTTTCTGATCTGGATGCCACTGGCCCTCTTGGCCACCTGGAGCCACTGCTGGCTCATGTTCAGCTGCCAGTCAGCCAGCACCCCCAGGTCCTTTTCCACTGGGCTACGTTCTGGCCATGTTTGTCAGCTCCTGTTTGCATTGTCCTAGTTTCATTTAAGGCAGTCTTCTGTCTGGCTCAAAGTAACAGCTCATAGTGTCAGTGGTCTCCAACCCTTTCTGCCTAACGCCTGGTGGGTTGTTAGGGGTGCTGCCGTCATCCACATCTCAGTTGAGGATGTGATGACCACACATTTTGTATTGCTTTCCAAGATTTGGCTGGATGACTCAGCTGGTCCTCTGGTGACTCATTTCTGTCTCCCATGAGCCCAGGAAGGACTAAAGAGGGAAGGGGGGCTATTTTCAGATATGAAAAACGACCAAAACCAAGGACTGTGTCCACAAAGGAGTACTGCAAACATCAAATTAATTGGGCATTTATACAGGGTGTAAACTTGCTGCTTCCCACTGAAACTCTTTCCACAGTTATTCTGCTTCTGCTGAATCTAGTTTTCAGTCTCTTCTTACTTCTCATCCATATGGATGTGGGAAAGCTCACTAAAAGTGAGTTTTGAGTACGTAAGGTCTGATGAAAGTTCACAGGATTTTTGGTACTAAATTCTCCTGGCTGTTTTCTTCTGTTTTGGGTGTTTTTTAATGTCATTTGCTGGGACTGTCACAGTTTTTCTAGAAAAATCCATAGGCCCACCCCAGGCCATTTTACTCCCTGGTCATTCCTATGACTATGGCAAAGCTAAGATGCCCAGTGTTCTCTTGGACCTCCTGAAAGCTCTTGTGATTTCACCACAAGTTGTTACTAATCTGTTTTTTCTGGAACCTGTGGAAACAGTGGTGTATTTGCTCCTTGTGAGAAAATCATACAGAGATTATTTTCCCAGAAACTCTTCTTTCCCCCATGACTCAGTTTGGCCAGACTTCCCTTACATCATTAGTTAAAGCCCATAGGTGTGACTGTGGACAGCTTGGCTGCAACATCACCGACACATTGGTGAATCTGAACTCACTGTCCCACTGCATCTAAGCCGAATCCTTTCATTTAATTGCATAGGAAAAGGAAAGAATTGAATGTTCTGAGTCGAAAGCACATGGCTGCAAAAAAGTTGTAGTAGTGCCAAAAAGATGCTACTGAAGAGGTTGGGCAAATGGCTGCATGTTGCTGGAAGCTCAGTGACATGTCAGTTCTCAAATGTAGGATCAGGAAAGAGAAGAAGGTTTGACAGCCCCTTTAGCTGGTTTGTCATCTGCAGCCATCTCTCTTTTCTGCTGTGGATTTTTGGTTCTGCAGGTTTGGTTTCAGCAGGAGTGCTGCATAGCAGGTACTCACAGTCAGCACTTGAACAGGGCCTGAGGTGTTCTCTGATGCCTGGGTCTCTGCAGGGCACTGTGCAGGGTCTCGAAAGCATGCACTGAGTGATCTGGAGCAAAGTTACACCAAGGGAGTGTTTGTTGTCCAGGCTGGCTGTGGGGTGCCCCAGTGTAGCCCATCTCAGTGGTAGCATGCCTCAGGCTGCACTGCAGAAGGCAATTGGCCTGTGTCATGCTTGATCTCCACGTTTAGCTTCACTCCTCTTCTGTCATGCTCTAATTTTGACAGTGCAGGAAGCCCAGCAGCCATGGTGTTAAGCACTGCAGAGCTGAGTAAATAAATATGTCAATAAATAATCATATCCTGCACAAAAGAGAAACCTGGGGGAGAGACTGATGCTAGCCAGGGAGTTCTGCTGATAGGTGGAGATTTTTATTGTTTTGTTTCTCTTAATGACTTCCCTTGTACTGATTTCTTTTCTTCTAGAGTTTGAGGGGGAGTAGGCTGTTAGTGCTGTCCCTGAGCCTCTTCATCACACACAAGGGCCTTATATCCTCCCTCCTTTCTCAAGTAGATAGCCTTTCCTGAGCTTCTGGATGTTTACTCTTCAAGGCTCTGAAATCCTTCATGTAGTTTATCCTCACACCTAGATCAAGGGGTTTTTCTGTGTAAGCAAGAGCTTTGTACATCACCTAGGCTGTCCTTCCTTGGCCAAACAGGCCTCTTCCCTGCACGCTGATCTGGCCTCTATCCTGTTAGACCTTGGGTAAAAATGGAGTTGATGTGAAGACAGTGGGAGATCAGGCATGCACCAGCCCCAGCTAGCCAGCCAGCAGTGGGGCAGGCAGGTGTCCAGAGGCACTTCTGTGGGATCACTTGGGGTAGCATCACTCATTTCTTTTGGGCATTATGAGATACACTTGTCTTCATGGGTCATCTGGCTGTGCAAGTGCTTACATGTCTATGTGTGCCCATGTGTTTTATATGGCAGAGGTCAGTACAACCCCAAATATAGCAAAGAGAATCATTGGTTCCCACAGATAAACCTGTCAACACACTGTGTTCTTATGGAGGCTGCAGGAGCTCCCTATCACTGTGTCTCATACAGGAGCCACTCGCCAGTCCCAAAGGTGAATGGACCAAGAAAGACAGTTCTTTAGGGGAGAAATGAGTCCACATCCCAATCCTGCACCCTGTGTCTCCATGGGTATTTTTGCTTTGGGCCAGCTGGCTCAGTCCTACTGTGCCTGTTCTGGTCCCAGCTCACAGCCTGTTTCACATCATGCATTTCTGGGTTTATAGTCCTACTTTGGAATGCAAACCAAAAGCCACAGGTGTCAGCAAGAAAAGGTTTGTGACTGTTTGGCCATAACTTTGGGAATGTTTTCTTGGCTCTAAAGTCTGGAAGACAGAGTGAAAATTGCTCAAGGTGTTTCCTTGAGGAACTGATGGCTTTTGTCTGTGCAGGTCAGGTGTGTGTTTGTGTAATGATGGGAAGGCAGTTAATTTACAGAATTGTTGCAACTCCTTAAACTGGAGGTCAGGGGATCAACCTGCACTATCCTTTTTCTTAATTTCCTAGAACACCCCACACCCTCAATGACTGAGAGTACTGTAGGTCCTGTGTTTGGTCATTCCTACTTGAAGGTGGTATGTGGCTGTCAGGAGGTCAACAAATCAGTCTGTCTCAATTTTCTGTTTTGGCAGAGCACTGTGCCCAGCTTCCCCGCCTTTCTTCTTGCATCTTCATCTTCCTTTGCAGGCCAGATCCTGTATATTCCATCCAGACCTCACCAGAGGCTTGTTTCTCTCCAACAGGTCTGTATCCTGATGGAAATCTAATGAAGGAACGGACCTTGTGAATAGGCAAACTGATGTTTTCAGCCCAGCTAGAGCTTCATCTGAGTTTCAGATTTTGTAAACAAAGCAGGGGCTGAATGTCATGCAGTGACCTCTTTGCAAATAAAACTCTTAGGAAAGAATCCTATGGGAGTGAGAGGCTCAGCCAGAGACTCCAGTGAGCCTTGCCCATGTCTTGCCTTCACAAGTAGTGTTGTTTCTAACAAGTAAGGTATGTGAGGTGCCAGGCATTCCCTGTGGTTTCACCACACTTGCAGGCCACTTGGAGTCATTGACATTACAAAGTTAATATTTACAGGTGGAAAGTCATCCAGGTGAGGAGACAGCCATCATGGAAAAAGCCAGAATATCCTTTCCACTAGGCAGTTGTGGGAAGCCACAAATGTGCCAGTGCTGTGTGAGTGAGGGGGGGCACAACCAGAGCAGCAAAGGAGAACTGATGCATTTTGGTTCCTTTTGGAGAGGCCCTTTCCCAGGAACTAATATAACGGAGGGCCAGGTAGGACAGCCAATGAAGTCTGGGGTCAGGAAGGCTGAGAAAGTCCTCTCTTTCCTCTGTAGGATGCAGTATTGTGGTCAACCCCTGTTTGGAAGATGAGCAGCAGTGACTTGAGCCATGCTGCCTCGAAAGCAGAGCCATGCCAAGATCATCCTTCTTTCAGTTCTGCTTTCAGGATGTAACTCCGTTAGCAGATAGCAATCAGAGATGGAGCTTGTTGGAATCTAGAGGCTCCTGCCTTATAGACCCGTTTGGAGGTTAAATGTAGGAATCCAGACATTAAGCTGGACTACAAGGCAAACTTTGGCCAGTTTCACATTTACTGCAGAGACTGTCTTGTATAGTTCTACAGAGGGAGCTTTGGGTGCTGTAGAAATGCTGTGGTTACTGTTTGTTCCACTTTGTGATGGTGGAGGACAGATGGGAAGGAGGAAGGTGCCCAGAACACATATGATGTTGCCAAACAGTCCTACCTGGCACATTGGTGTGAGTAACTGCTTTTGGACTCATCTGGCTCCATTTGATTTCAGTATGAGGAAACATTCCTTGGTAGCTTGCTTTCCCCATCTCCTCTGGCCGTACCCAGTGTTTCAGGAGTTCATTTGAGCATGGCATTATAGGAACGTCATCATGTCATGCCTCATTTTAAGTGGTGCTGTGGGTGTTGCCGCAGTCTTCAGCTCTTTAAACAGATGTGGTGCTGCTCGTGGGTCCCCCAGCAGCCTGCAGCACAGCCCCAGCCAAGCATTCCACACTTGCCTCAGCTCTGCTGGGCCTCTCTCCAAGAAATCTGAATGAGGGATTTCTTCAGCAAAGCATTTGTTAGACATCCTTCAGTGTCCTCCAAAGATAAAGCTTCAAAGCAGGGCTTCTATCAGTCCCACCTGTCTGATTTCATCTTGTCCTTTCTTTTTCATCCCATCTCTGACTCCCAAGCAGACTTTCTTCTCCTCTGAGGCTCTTGGAAGTACTGATCATTTGGTTGTAAAACTTCTTCCTGACTTTACTGAGACCCACTTTCCTAAAATGTCTTTATACTTACATTGTGCAGAAGTTCCTTCACATGCTCATGCAGTCATTGAAGGCTTTCAGGTGCTGCCCCTGCCTCCATCTTTATTGTTCACCACTTCATTCTGTTCTTGGGACTCCAGAAGTCCTCCCTGGCTTGGAGGACTGTTGCACAGCAAGGTACTCTGGCAGGGCTATGATTTGCCTTCTCAAGCCCCAGAGACCAGACATGGGCACTGCAGACTCCCAGGTTTCTCACTTTATGTCTGGAGAGCACTCTGACATCTTGGTAGGGTGTTTACAGTCTCATTTCATGATTTCTGTAGAGGTGACAGTCTTTCTGTCATCTTTGACAGATATACTGAAGGGTGTTTGCTTACTGGGGTCTGGCTCTTTTTTGTCGAGGCTGTAGACTATTAAATTGTATTCACTTGCTGTCTTCATTTGCTTTCTACGCAGTAACACTGAGGTATCCTGAAGAGAAGTTTTGCACTATTCCAGCTGTGCTGGGTTTTCCCATGAGAAGGTATCTAGGGTTTATCTCTCAGTTCAGGGGAGCACAGACTGGACTGTTGGACCTTCTCACACTAAGACCTAGAAATTGGTGTCAGGTCCAGTTACTGTAGCATCTACAGGGAAGTGATGGGGCAGCCTCTGGTGAGGTATATTTTAACCTGTGTCCTCAGGTGTTGCATAGTTAATTAACTATAATGTGAAACATAAACTGGTCATGTGATTAACTGAGGAAATCTGTAATATCTCTTGTCATTACTGCAGATCATTCCAGTGGGAGATGGAGGTGACCTGAAAGAATCTTGCACTGAGGTGTAATAAAGTATTCAAATGTAAATGTATGTATTTGTCCCTGAGATTTTGCTTCATGTGCCTAAAACCAGGGATATGCCAGAGGAGCCCACAGCTTGTTATTCAGGCTCATCTGCCCCTGAGCCCACCCCAAAAGGATGAATAAGAATTGTAATGTTTCTAAATTACAGCTAAGAAAGCTTTCAGTAGCCAGCAGACAATTTGCCCTGGATTTAAGGAGTTAAAGGGAGAGTGAGGAAGGGAATAAAGATGGTTTGTGAGGAAAAACAGCGGTATCCTGAGCCACATGCCAAAGTAACCTGACCAGGACGTGGTAGGGAGTAACTGCCTACACCACCTTCATCCTCAAGAGTACTAAGTAAGTCCTGGTTGATAATTTTCATCATACCTATAAAGGAAAGTCACGATGTGCAGAATGAAACAGGAGGCAGGGTTGTTGATGCTGTAAATGCAGGAGAAGGATATGTAGGAGGGCAGTTGGGGTGGCAGGGAGACCAGGGATTTGAAGGTGATGATGATGATGATGATGATGATGATGATGATGATGAGAGTGCCCTGGCCACTGCACTGGAGAGATGTGCTTTTCGGGTGGGGATGAGAGGGAAGGAGATGGATGCTTGGCTTTTTCCATTTGGCTTTGTTTATAGTTACTCTGTGCATTGAGAAGCCTCGCTTTTTCGTTTGGCTGTATGACATGGATCCAACATGGCAGGTTGGAGCCGTGTGAATCCAGGTCCAGAGCAGTGCAGGGGATGTGCTCTGTCACATCTTACATTTTTGAGAACTGCTGTGCACTACATTTAGAAAACTACTAATTAGGCTGAGACAGTTTTATTAGCAGGACAGGAAAAGCAGAACAGGAAGGCAGGGAAATTTTCGCCTGGAATGAAGGCCCCCTTGACATCTTAGGCTCACCAGGGACAGGAAGGAGCTGAAGCTGTTGAGGTCTGAGCTCTGCTTGAGGTTGTCTCCAAACATTTGGTAGCACAAAGGAAAGAATTGGTATAGCCTCCAGGGACATAAGTTTTCAGGAGGTTTCGAGAGTGCAGTGGTGCTGGGGACAATGCCTCAAAAGGAGCCACACAGAGGCCACTGTGAAGAGTGCTGTGCTTGAGACATGGCTATTTTGAAGGTGCAGTGCATTAGCCATACCTGGCAGATCTCCTTTTCATTGCCTTCTCAGCCTGGGCGTGTATATGGGTTTGCAGGCTTGTGTCTCTCTGGGGAGAAGTGGAAGATACTTATTTCAGCATTGTCTTGCGAGCATCATTTATATGCTGAACACACACCATGTGCTTTCTACAGTGTTTTTCAAGCAGGCACTGTCGTTCTGGCGGCAGCCAGGAAGCAGCCTCTGGTTACAGAGCACTGGCAGCTCTGCAGGTGCTGCAGAAGGTCTGACTTCATACAGGGCACCGCCTTGGTCTCTTGCTGCCTCAAAGGCCACGCTTAAAAATCTGCAGTAAGTGCTGGGAGTAAACCAGAAGAAAACATCAGAGACTTTCAAACTGTTCTTTCTTTAGTCCCCAAAGTGTGTTTTTTGCCCTTTGGGGTGACGTGGGTGGATAAGGAACTTTACCTCATTTGCTTTCCTGAAACCTGTTAGAAGTACAAGTGAGGCGGCTGCGTGATTTGTGTGTGCATGCAGAAGAGGGCCATCTGAATTGTAAATAGCACTTGCTAAATTATTATTAAGTGAAATCTGACGTGGGAGGAGTTCTCAGGAACAAAAAACCTCAAGTCTTTAAATAAAAGACATTCCAGCTGTTTTAAGACTGTCCCCTGGCTGCACCCTACCTACTTCAGCTCATGCAGATGCTATGAGGAGTTATGTGAGTCATATCAAGGACAAGGAAGGCCCCATTAAATCCGGTTACTATCAGTTTTGTGAGAGCTTTAAATGACTACACTAAACTCATTATTAAAGAAAGGAACTGTCAATTTTATTTAATGTATGGTGCCCAACCCTGATTCTGCTCCCAGCCCAGAGATTCACCATGCTCAGGGGTGATATAAAACTTAGACTTATACTCTTCAGGACATGTATTTAGCTGTTGTGGTGTCCTGGCTTCATCCTGGCTGGCTAATAGGGCCTGCTCTACACCACGTCAAGGCAGGGACCAGCTCAGTTGGAATTGCCACTTGGCTCTAGTCCAGCCAAAGCTTTTGGTGGTGTAGGTGGGGCTGCTGAGCTGGGCTTCAGGTTAGCAGGGATGCTCGGTGGGTGAAGCTGCCCATCCCAAGTATCCTCACTCCCTCCACTCCTGGCAGAGTGCCAAAATGATGAGGAGCCAGGTGCCAGCCTTGGGCATTCCATGCAAAATGCAGAAAGGTGACTGCTAGGATCTTTCTGCAGAGAAGGGAAGTGATATGAGAGGCCCAGCCTTGCACAGGAGGTTTCTTGTCAGACCTGTGAATGGGGGGTTAAGAGAACTTTTCCTGAGTGAAACATCCCATTTTCCATCCCTCTGCAGCTTATGACCCCTCTGTCTTTCCAAGACCCCAGGAGCAAGAATGCTCCCCGGTGGCATTCCCACTGTCTCTGAGACATTGGTGCCACTGGGCTTGGCTGGTGTGGATCACCCCATTACTGCTGGCTTGTTTCCTCATGGACATTGTGGCAAGCTGTTGTCAGCCTATGTAATCAAAAGGCTGAAGGTGTAAATCATATTACAGGCTGTAATAGGGAATTTGATTCCTGTAACAAAACCATCCAACTTTTATTCACATTTATTACTATTCCTGCTATTGCCATGGAGTAAAAATCCTTTTTGAAAGAAACAACATGCCACCAGCACAGTTTTATTGTGTCCTCAGGAAATTTAGGTTTGTGTTTTTCTCGCATTAACTGCACAGGAAAATTTGCAATAAAAATTACTTTTCTGCAGAAGCCGCCTTTTTCCATCACCAAGCTGTCAATCAGCCTATAATTTCTTGGTATCAGGCTATGCTGAAGAACTCACTGAGTTATTTTCCTTACAATGCGTGCCCTTAAAACCTCAAACATGAGAAAATAATTTTGGATGTAAGGAAGAAGATTTCATAGTTCTTTTTTTAGGGGAAAAGAAAAAACCTTTTCTGTGATGAGATGTAACTTGTAAGGAGGGCAGCACTGGCAGCAGGAGAGTCCAAAGTCCTCACTTTATCCACAGAAGCACTGCTTCCTTCACCCCCTTTGTTTTTGGGGTACCAGGGTGAGTCAGTGTTTATCCCCCTGTTCCTGTCCTCTGCTGAGGCTGCCAGCAGTGTTTCAGGGACAGCAAGGGCCTGCTTGTTGATGTGGAAACCAGTCCCTAACAACAACTCGTTTCACCGAAGGGCACAGGCAGCCATCTGACATTGACAACGTTGAGTGACTGCTGACCTTGTTTTTAGCGTCAGCTGATACCAAGTGGAGCCCTGCCAGTTTGCACCAGTTGAAAGCCTGTCCCTTAATGGTGGCGATTATCCTGATTTTTACAGTGGCGCTGAGAAAGTTGCAGCTGCTGTGCTTCACATCCTTGACTTTAATTTGCTATGCCTCAGTCTTTTGGTGTTATCTTTAGAGGAGAGTGCGAGAAGAACGTCTCTCCTTGTTCTGCGTCAGTCATTTTTTCTCTTTTTATTTTCTACGAAGAGAGATTGCTCAGGCACACCGTGGAATGAAAGCCATAAAACTATAAATTACACCTCTGCTAGGTCCACAATATGTTACCAATTACATCTGCCATATTATTTGTGTCCAGGGGGAAAACATACATCAAACCACCCCCTCTCTCCAGGCAGGTCAGTACTGTACTAGAAGGAACACCGTGATTCTTGTTAATCAGTGGAAAAACAAACACGCTTTTGGCTCACTCACATACGATCTTTGTGTCCAGGATGACAAGTTGAGTAGCACTGCTGTGGTTCTCCCAGCTCACCGCCTGCCGCATGCCATGGCATTTGTGACAGCATCATTACCCTGTGGAAAGGAGAGAGGAGAAGAGGTACTTCTCTAGCAGGGCAAGGAGCTGGAGGGCGTCTGAGTATCCAGTTGCAGGGACCTTGGAAATTGCTTCCCAGGAGGTTGGGGGAGCAGGGGGTAATGGAGTTAAAGGGAACGACAGCAAACAGTCATAAATCCAATTAGAGACAGGGGTCATGTCTGGAGAGGGCAGCATGCTGTGGTTTGCAGGGCTCTGTTGCTAGCCTGGGATCAGTGGGGTTTTGTGTGCCATGTTCAAGCCCAGGTGAGGGTTTCCCCAAGTGTCCTGAAGGGGTTTTCTTCTGCGTCTTCTCTGTCCTCATAAATTCATCACTGCGGCAGGGTGAAGACAGGGGTGTTGAAGCAAAGTGGAGAGATTGCTTGGCCTGTTACTTCTGAGTAGTTACTCATGGTAGGTTTTGGCTCACCACTGCACCCCTCTCCGGAGCCACTCCTGGCCTTTGGGCTGCTGGGAAGTAACTGGAAAAAGAGTGTTGGGTGTGTTTCGATCTGTTAACTTGACTAGTGAGCTTTGTGAGTGTGGAGTGACATTCACATTTTTCTTTATGAGTAATTTTATGCACGCATGTGTGTGAGTGTGTCTGTGTACACATGAGCTCCAGAAAGTCTTCTGAAGAGGAACATAGACTAGTGAAGTATGAGGAGGCCAAGTCAGATACTGTCACGCCTCCACATGAAGAAGTCATCCATGTGCACTGCAGAGCTTGTTGTGGTTTTGTTACTGAAGCATTCATTCAGCTTTTAACTTTTTTAAGTTGAAAACAAGTCAAGGTTATGTTTGTGCTTAATAATTCAACAATGGTGCCAGCTCAGCATATTGTCTTTTTCTTCCCTAGTCATTCTGGTTTATTAAAAAGAAGCACTGATGACAGATAGAAGGGTGAAGGAGGCTGTGCCTTTCTGCTCTAACTCCTGCCGGGTGCTGATTCTTTCACCAGAAGTCCCCATAGATTTGTGTTCTTCACAAAATGTTTGCCCCAGCAGTACTATCCCTGGGCAGGAAAAGCTGGCAGCAAGTAAGGACTTAGCTGTCCCCTTCTCCGTGCAGCACATCTTTTTTCTCTGAATAGGCACATTTTCTGTTTCAGTGGAATATTACTCAGAATCCTTCAGTAAGTTTGTCTGAGTGATGCATTATTTTCACTTTGGTTATGAGGTTGTAGGGTTGTTTTTTGGTGGTCTGGGTTTTTTTAAAAAGATTTAGAAGATCATTAACTCTTCTGAAACCAAATAAGCTTGCATTAGAATAGGTTTTTGTCTTTCCTGTAAAAATAAAGCTATATTAGGAGCTAATTCTGCCACACGCTAGTGTGTATGTTGCTTCATAAACAATGCTGTTCATTTCCAGGGGATCTGCTTCCCAGTGATGGTATTGTCACTGTGAATAAGAATAGATGAACAAAATTTTATAAATTTGGGAGCACTGAGAGCACACAGTGAAGCTCAAGTTGTGTAACTCCCATCTCCAGTGTCCCTGAACACAGACTAGCATTGTGCACAATTCCCACTCATGGACTTGGCAAGCAATCTGAAACATCATCTTCTTCTGTTCTGGCTCCTCAGCTTTATCTATGCACCTCCATTTGCTCACAGTGTATCATCTCCTGGTCCCATCTTCACTCTCTGCAGGCCGGAAGCTACACAGTGTTTTTATGGGAATAAAACTTAAGTCAGATCCACCAAACTGCTTAAGATTGGATGAGCCTAAGCATTTGAGATTTGGCTTCTGTAGTCAGAATACTTTGCAGTATTTGACATGAGTTCTTCCAGAGACCTAGGTATATTCCCGGAGACAATGGGAATAGGAGCGTCTTTAGGCAGAGGAGGTAAAAATAACATGTACATTCCTGTTATTGAACATGAAAAGGGGGAGAGCAAGAGAGCAGAAATCTTGAATGTTGTTAGTATGGTTCAATCTGGGGTAAGGATTTATTTTAGAGCATAATATTTTACTTGTGTCGAATACATATGTCTGGAAGAACTTGCTTTTTGTGTGTGTGCATGTAATGAATCAGAAGCCTGTATCCCATTTCCCTTTCCTGCCACTGAGCACATGAAAAAAGCTGGGGAAGGCATCTTGACACAGTGGTTTCACTCTGATGTTGTATTTCAGGTATGGCCTCGCATGTGCAAGTTTTCTCTCCTCATACCCTTCAGTCAAGTGCCTTCTGTAGCGTGAAGAAACTGAAAGTGGAGCCGAGTTCGAACTGGGATATGACTGGGTACGGCACACACAGCAAAGTCTACAACCAGGGCAAGAACGTGCAGTCCTCCCAAGCAGCCGCCGCAGCAGCCGTCAACGCCTCCCTGCAGATCCCCAATCCGAGCATCCCCTACGAGCAGACCATCATCTTTCCAGCAAGCACGGGGCACATCGTGGTTACATCTGCCAACAGCACTTCTGGTGTGGTTGCAGTGTCTGGGCAAACACTGGGCGGGCCACACAACCTGATGCGTCGCAGCACTGTGAGCCTTCTGGACACCTACCAAAAATGTGGACTTAAGCGCAAGAGTGAGGAGATTGAGAACACAAGCAGCGTGCAGATTATCGAGGAGCATCCACCAATGATTCAGAACAATGCCAGTGGGGCCACTGTAGCCACCGCCACCACCTCCACGGCCACTTCCAAAAACAGTGGCTCCAACAGTGAAGGGGATTACCAGCTGGTGCAACATGAGGTGCTCTGTTCCATGACCAACACGTATGAAGTGTTGGAGTTTCTTGGCCGTGGAACCTTCGGACAAGTAGTCAAATGCTGGAAACGTGGCACTAATGAGATTGTGGCTATCAAGATCCTAAAAAACCACCCTTCTTATGCCCGGCAAGGCCAGATTGAAGTGAGCATCCTGGCTCGGCTGAGCACAGAAAGTGCGGATGACTACAACTTTGTCCGTGCTTATGAATGCTTCCAGCACAAGAATCACACATGCTTGGTATTTGAAATGTTGGAGCAGAACCTCTATGATTTCCTAAAACAAAATAAATTCAGTCCCTTGCCCCTTAAGTACATTCGACCAATTCTCCAGCAGGTAGCAACTGCCCTAATGAAGCTGAAAAGCCTGGGACTGATTCATGCTGACCTCAAACCAGAGAACATCATGCTGGTAGACCCATCCCGACAGCCATATAGGGTCAAGGTCATAGACTTTGGTTCAGCTAGCCATGTGTCTAAGGCTGTGTGTTCTACTTACCTTCAATCCAGATACTACAGGTAAGAGACTGGACTCATGTAACACTACTAGAAGTATTTTACCTATTGGAATTTTCTTACATTCATTTAAATGAATGAGTGTCATCCCTTAATTCTAAACAGAGATGGCTCTTAGAATGGCTTGTCGATGATAAGAAAAAAATTATGTCCTAATCTCTTGGAGTTTACTTGTATTGAAAACCATTTTAAGTTTGTAAATGATCATAAAGTGTTGTAAATATAGAGTTTGCCAGTTACAGTTTAGAAAGTCTTTCACTTCTATCAGTTTGTTCTCTTGGAACTGTTTTCATAAGAGGGGATATCCACATTTCCATTCCAAGTCAATGGATATAGGTTCTTGGTTTCAGAATTACTTTAACCTAAACAGTCAATTCATATTTCAAATGTGTCTTCCAGTCAGTACTCATATATGAAGCAGGGACTTAACAAGTGTAAGGTTGGCCCACAGGAAAAGAATTCTGTATGGATGCAGAAGATGGTTTGTCAAGGATTAGTTTTCACACAGGCTCTGAGTCAATGGGAGTCTTCTGGCTGGCTCTTGTCTGCTCTTTTCCAGGCAAGTATTGTCAGTGATTTGGTGTTAGAGTGAGGACCTGTTGTTGTCTGTTGATTCCCACTCTTAGTGCTTTGTTACGTGCTGGGATGGAGTTGTGACCTCGGCACAGGTGTGTCTGAAGTGAAATGTGTGAACCAGACACATCCCTCTTCAGCCTGTTGAACAGTTCCATCAGAGCAGCCTCTTTTCATAACCCCTGGCAGGGCATCCTCACCCTCTGTCTTGACTCCAAGACACAGAGTGTCTCCTGTAGATGTTCTCAGACCCTCTCTTTGGTACCAGCCAGCTTGATTCAGCATTGTAGGGATGGAGAAAAGCAGTTCTACTGCTGCTTCAGGGGTGGCAGGAAATAGTGAAGGGAGTGAAGGGAATTTGTCTTTAGATAACAGCTGAATTTAGAAATGTTCAGACCACATTTTTGTTGTTGTACTTGTTTGAAACAGGGGCAAAGAGAGCAAATCTGATCCTTCTTCATGATGGATTTAATGGAAATCAGTCCTGACAGCATTCACAACTCATCAGATGGGTTACAGAAAAGCAGGGTAGTTGATCTGTTTGTAAATAGAGAAGAAATCTGTCTTATACATGGTGAGGACTGGGGATGAAAAACCAACATGAGTTGATAACAGACCCTTTTCCTACTTCATAAAATTTGCAGTGGCAAGGCCTACCTGAACTCTGAGCTTGGAGAGGGTTAATTTTCACAAGAACAGGAACTTTGACAGTGTAGCACTGCAGCAGCTGATCTTTATCTGCTTGTCCTTTGCTCTGAAGGAGGCCAGGAAAAAATCCCCAGCCCTAGTTTATACCTTAGAAGAGGCTTGTTAAATAAGATATTCTACCTGATGACAGTCCCATCCTTCAGGAGAGACATGTTTCTGTGGTAAATATGCAAAAGCTTTTGGAGTTGCAATTACCTGACAGACTAGGAAAAAAAAAGAAGAAAGATAATACAGGCATTTTGTTGTTGAGTTACCTGTGATTCTGTGTTAGCAGCCTAGGTCCCTAGCTGAAAGACAGAAGGGGCAGCCAAAATGAAATATGTGACAGAAAGCAGAAATGAAAGAGAAAAATGGTTCATTCTCAGCAACAAACAAGGAATATTTTTGTGGCAGTCTCTGGGGAGGAAAAGGCTTCATAAAATTTGCTTTTTATATTTTAAATGTTATTCCTGCCCAGTCTGAAGTTGCAGCTTGATAGATAATAAGTTCTGTCTGTCTAATTCCTCCCTTGTTTTCCATGTCTGAATTGGTGGGAGGAGGGGAAAAGGGGCAGCAGCTCACCAGGAAAAAAAAAAAGAATAAAAATCTTGTAGGGTTGAATTACATCAGCAGGGGGCTGCTGATTAAGCTAAATTCAAGTCATGAGGAAAATTTATGTTCTTCATTTTCTGATGGGGAAAATACAGCACAGAGTAAAGACCCTTCCACTCTAAAAAGAAAGAACTTTCATGCTAGGGGAAACACTGGGCTTTATAAAGATTTCATGTGTCTTCCATTTAATTTACACTTGTTCTGCTTGCTAGAGTATAAAAGACAAGGGGATGACTTCAAGAAATGGCACATTTAAGTTGGATCTGAAGGAAAATCTTCTTTAGACTAGTAAAACCTCTCAGACTCTAAGCAGTTATGCTAAAGGAGTGACAGAAGCCCTGTGCCCCATGCATTTAAGGGAAGATGAAGCAGAGCATAGGGTAGAGTAGAGGCTGGATCTCAGCTGGAGGTTTTTTTATCATGGACAAGCAAATTCCTGTGTTGTCTCCATATTTTATTAACAGCTTGCTTTTTCTTTTTCTTGTCACTACTTTTGAGAATGTGATGGCCAAATCCTTTGAAGGGTTGAAGGGTATGCAGGATCCTGCTCCTTCTCAGAGCAATGTAAGGCCTTTCCTCTTCCTCTAAATGATAGGCCCCTTTTCTTCTCCCCAAGGCAGAAGATGAAATGTCTTTAAACAAACTCTGTGCTTTTTCTTGACCTGAATCTGCATAATGCAGCACAAACCAAGAGAGCCCATGGCTGCTTGCAGACTTTCCATGGGTGGTTTGCCATTGTTGCCATGTCACGTGCTCTGAAGATGAACGGGATCCCTTGGCCAGTTTCTCGTGGGAAGAATGGTGGGCAGGCTCGCTATTGTGCTGCTGGCACTGCTCAGGGGCCCTTGCTGGGTGCCCCAAACCCAGAACTGTTTCTGTCCCACCAGGGGTGTTTCTAAGCAAATGCACTCTGCGAGGATGGTCATGGTATTGAGGTGACAAGAGCAGGATGAAAAAATACCAAAAATGGTATCAAAACATCTTCAGTCAGCAGAATTTAGCTCCCAACCCTCTTAAGAGGATACAGCTTCCTCCAAGCTAGATCTGCTGGCACAAGTGCTCTTCAGGAGATCTTTCTCCCTTGCTCCTGACTGTGGGGAGCCCGCAGAAGGCAGAAGCCTAAGGTGGGCTTTGCAGGAACTGCCCCGCTGCCAAGAATCCCTCTCTGCGAGGGCACTGCCCTTGTGCCTCCAGTGCCTGCCACGGGCCTCAAGAGAAGGAATGAGCCCCAGCAAGGTCACACCGTGGGTCCTGCCTGACATGACGAAGGACATCACAGACACAGTTTGTGGTCAGAGTTGTCTTCTAAAAGAGGGAGTGCTGTGAAGAGGATCATCCTTCTTCTGCCCACCCATCTTCAGCCTGTGGTGCAAAACTCACTGTGGAGCAAAGTGTTACTCTCATGTCATCCTTAGCCAGTGCATGTAGGACCTCACTGGTGGCTGTCCAAACGTCTCTTACTTAGGAGAGGGGTCCCAGCCTATCCCCCTGGTCACCATAGTCCTTAATCCAGTCCCGTACCATCAGCTGCATCAACCTGGGCCAGATCACTGGCCCTTCAGGAAGGTTTGTGGTGATGCGGCCGTGGTCTGGAGGTGCCTGAAGGAAAAGGTGAGATATGACTGGGTGAGATATGAAAGGTGAGATATGAAGCTGATGATGGAGGGCTGGTCTGTCCAGCTCACAGTGCAGGAGCAGGCTCTGCACTTGGCACTTTTAACCAGACATGCTTCAGCTAGAAATGAAGCCCTGTTCACAGAGTAATGGATCAAAAAGCTGTGATAGCTTCTGCATCACAGGGTATCTTCCTGGGATTTTATTTTAGTCCTTTTCCTTTTCATGCTGCAGTTGGAAGGGGAGATCATTGAGGTAGTTGCTATGGTCTCCCTTTTGCAGAGGATCAGACAATGAATGACCAGAGAGATCCCTTCTGGGTTGATCAGCTATGTATGAACAGCTTCCTGGGAAGACCCACATCCTGAGAAATACAGGGCTCAGGCTGCAACAGACGGCCCCTTTGTTAGAGCCCCCCTTCATGCACCCAGGTGGAAGAGGGGGTACTGCCCTCTGGGAGGCTGAGGTGGTTGGGGTGGTAGAAGGAGAGTTGAGGTCATCCCTTGTTGGAACAAGAGCTCTTCCCTATCATGGGGTGGAAGTGTGGGGGTGCTTGGAGCAGTTGGGCTGCTCATGGAGGCACTACCAGTTTTTTTACCTTGTTCTCTTGGCTTTTCTTTGCTGGTCAGCTGAAACAGCTGCTGTGTTGGCACCTTGGAGATGATAGTGTTTTCTAATTAATAGTGTAATCACCTTATGAGATTTAAGTCTTTCAGAATTTGCAAAATATTGCAGATATAAAATAACGGCTGTCACCGCTTCACTATTAGCGAATAAATTCAGGAATGGTTTCTTGTTTTCAAAAGGCTTTTGGTATGTGGCTTGTCTGGCTTGGGTTGAGATGTCTGCTTTGTAGGTAAGTGGCCTTTGATGAAATGTTTGGATAACAGAGAATGAAGCTGAGTACCAGTTTGAAGAGGTGTTTATCAGTCTGGTTTCAGACGCTGCAAGAAAATATGCATGCATAAAGGCTACGTGCATGCTGTCAACCACCCATACAGAGTGTGCAGCGAGGCTGTGTGCAGGCGTGGTTTTTAACTGCCTCTGCATGCCTCGCTGGCTGAGTGCAGCTCCTGAGGGATGCAGGGGGCTAAACTGGATCTGTCTTGCCACACGTGGACATTGTGCCATGACAGGTATTGGTCTTTCAGCCGTGCTGACAGGAAGCCAAAGCAAGATGAATTTCTGAGCAAAGTCACAACCTGTTCCCCATTCTGTGACTCACAAATGTGTCATTCTGGTCAAAACTGCCCTTTAAATGAGGCAGTTGTAATGACACAGGGATGGGCTATGCTTTTTTGTTTGCTCACTGAATTGGCATCTGCTATGTCCTTGTATAACACTTACATTTCAATGCACTTATGTTTCAAAATCTTCTGCCATTCTGGACTTGCAAAAACATCTCTATCTCAGATTTTATTGTGTTTGCAGCTGTGGGAGCCACATTGTTCTGCCAGTCTGTTTCACTCCTACCTGCAACATTCACTGCTTTACTGACTGCCTCTCCAAGGTAAAGAGCAGGATGGTTTGAGGAGGAAAGTTTCTTGTGGGGACTGCAGTGAAACCATGAAGTTCATAGCTGAAGTCTAAGCTCAGTTTCACTTGGTGACGATCATGCTTGCTAGGACTGCAGGCTTGCTAAACTGGCAATACATTGCAGAAGACTGTGAAGGAAAGCAGACTTCAAGCTACACTATTTTAAGCAGTTGTTAATTTCTTTCCAAAGGACCCTTGGAATTTGGAGCTGTTTTTTTAGAATCCAAATTCAGCAGGATTTTTTTTTTCAAAACCAACATCAGGATTAATTGAATCTCAGCTTTATTGTACCCAGACTACCAAGTCTTGGAAAGCAAGAGACATTTAGCTGAAAACTTTTGGCTTTGGCCCACCTTTGGGATGGTCAGGCCAAGCTGGTATTTGGTTTTACAGAACTCAAGCAAAGACAGTTCTTTGCTAAGCTCCTTTGTGTGTAAATCGCCTTTGAGAAGCGTTAGTAAACCACCATTGTGCTCATGGTGCATCCAACTGGAGATTCATCGTGTCTGTACTCCCTACCTGGGGTCTAATTTAAAACAGAAAAACCTGTATTTCAGCCTAAACAATCTCCTCAGACTAGACCCTCCCTAGTCTTTTCTCTGCTGAAATCTTCTTACTATTTCCCTAAGTATTTTTTATTTTGCTCTGAGCAGACACACCAGCTCCTCCTTTATCTTCTCAAAGCTGGTGATGTGCCCCTTTCCCTGTGCTGCCACAGCACCTTCTTGCCCAGTCCAGCTCGTGATGCTGGCCCTGCTCTGAGAGGATCCCTGTGTCCCTGTGTGGAGTCAAAAAGGCTGGCTGTCACAGGAGGGCTCTGTTGGTTTGTTTATTAACCAAGGGGATAAAATATGCCCAGTTACGTGCCTCCGGGCCCAAGAAGATTTGTAACAAAGGGCTGTTTGCAAGGAACCTGACAGGGAGCCTTTCCCCAGCGAAGAGAAGTCTTTGGTAGACCAAGGAAGGGAGAAGTCTCATGCTGTTTCCTTTTACCTCATCTGCGTCTGAGAGGTGGAAAATCAAATATCGCAACTGAGTGCTGAGCCAATCCCTTCAGCCAATCCCTCTCCTCTCTCTGGAAACAGCTCCTATATGGCAAAGATGGGACACTGACAGTAATTACTCCTGCAGATCTCAGTTGTGTCTTGGTGGCTGGAAAGGAAGGGACCTGTGTGTCCACGGGCAGGGACAATTCATTAAGGGTGTTTTGGATCAGAGATGAGCATGTAAGCAGCAGCCAGAGGCCGGTACCAGGGTTGGAAGCACTGCTCTTCCATCAGCTGGTGCCACCCCTCGGATGAGGGGCTCTGGTTCTGGTGTAAAACAGCAAACAAAGCTTGGGGAGAAAAAGGTAAATGTAATTTTCTCAAGGCTGCTGCAACTTTTAAACTCATCAGTGATCCCCACAAAGGGAAAGGCACTCTTCTGGATGCAAGCAGCCCCACTGACTCTCAGGGACACTGCCCACAACCCAGGCAGTGCTGTGCAGGCAGGGAACAGAAGCAGGAGCAGAGCCACAGTGATGTGGCTGCTGACCAGGGCTCAGCGGTCAACCACCAGCTCTGACACAGGTCCTGCCCAAACTGAGGTAACTCACCTCATCCTTCTGCACATCACGTCCACAGGGACATGATTTTAGAAATGTGCTCTCCTTTCCCTCCACCCCCTCTACTCCATAACTTACCCATTTAAGCAAACCTTCCCTCTGTGGGCATTTGCACCACCTAGTGCCACCTAGTCCTACACCTGGGGCTGATCTCCCCAAAAGCAATACCTTACAGTTTGGAAACAAGTAACACCTCAAACAGGGTAAGAGGGAGTTCCCAGGTGCTTGCTTTCAGGGCCTGCAGAGAGGAGGCAGTGTGCAAATACACTTCTTACCAGTCTGTGTACTACCACCTGAAGTCATCTGGGCTCTGACATGAACATCGCAAACCTTCTTCTTTTAAACCCAGCAGAGAATCCTAAATTAATCCCTTCCTTCTTTATACTTGCTCTCAGAGGAGTTTCAGTAACATTGTGAGGATAAGGGAGTGCCTTGGAAGCATCCCCACTTGTAGGTTGGCTACAGGTATTGAGTTTATGGGGTTTTCGGTTGGGTTTTTTTTTTCCTTTCTTCTTCTGCTACTGTTTCTCTCTCATCACCACCAAAACAAGCCTGTCACAGGATTTCCTGCTGTCTATTTTTCTTCTCTTAAGCTTTATAAGCACAGTAAGTCCTGTTAAGGCAGCAGCCTGGTGAAATTATGTGAAAAATCAAGGTCACTCTTCTATTTACTGTACCAGGGCCAGCCTGAAACAGGTACAAATAGCCAGGTTGTTTTACTTAAAAAGACTACTTACCTACAAGAAATCAAAACCCTCTATTGCAGCTATTGGCTGTAGCACTTCAGACTCCATCTCTGTAGTACATAAAAGACACACAGTGTTTTGGTAAAGATACCTGTGCTCAGCTCAGGGGCTGGGATGTAACCAAGCTCAGTCTGGTGACAAGCAGCTGCAGCCACAATGTGAGTGAAGGTACAGTTTGGAGGGCTACAAAGAGCCAGCTGCAATCAGACCTGGCTGTTTGCCTGTATATGAAAAGCATAAAGTTTGGTCTCTGCTTCTAGTTGCTTATTTCAGTGGTTTTGTGTTTGCCCTCCTTTCCCTCCTCCCACTTAAGTGACTTTGCACCAAGTGCAAAGGAAGCAGAGCAGGGAGAGGGTGCTCTTCTTTTCAGCTCCAGTGACAAAACAGCAGCAGCAGCTCATAGAAGCAGTGGTATGGTGACCACAGGTGTTACTCCAGCAATAGGTGGCCAGTGAAGGAGAGTGCACTGCAGTCACACTTATACACTAGTAGTATTTTCTGTGTCTTCCTACATTTATTTCAATATGTATTTGGGTCAGGGCAGTAGCTGGCAAGGGCAGAGGTGGCTGCTGAGAAGCCAAATGGGGTGAGGGGCTGTTGGGATGAGATTGGTGCTGCAAGTGTGAAAATAAAAGAATTATGAGCAGTGAGATTCCTCATCCTCTCCTGAGTATGAAAAAGCATTAGCAACACAGTTTGCACAGGATTTCAGGGATACTTTGCTCAAGTACTGTGTATTAAAATCCTGTCAGGTTTTTACCTCCCCCTGTACATTTGCTCAGTGCAGACAAGAGATGTAACATGGAGGAAGCTTACTGTGGATGTCTGTGCATTCATTAGGTTCACAAGTTTTAGGCCCCAGCACAGCAGTACTGGAAAGCTGTATTACACTGAAGAGCATTTTCTGCTTAGAAAGTATTTCTGCTCTGCTACTTATTAGTGATGAGGTTAGAAAAGTGACTGGCATTGGTTTATAAATGAATGAGTCATTACCAGAAGAGAAAAATTACCTGAAGATGCAACAATTAGTATGGGGTTACACATTCCCCAGCTTCAGACCCCTGAATGACATGACTCCAGTCTCCAGTTTCTATCTTCTCAAACCATTTGCTTCACTGCCTTAAATTAGCCTAAGCTCATGTAAAGGCACCTTGTTCTCAGGTGGGGGCTCGCTAGCTACCTCCTTCTCCAGGTCATGCTAGGGAAAAGGAGTAACTCTCAAGCAGCTGAGAGTGGTTATCTTGCTTGAAAAACACTACTCTTGTGGCCTGATTTAAGCTGAGTTACAGCCACAGCTGTTACCTGTTTAAGAAGGAAGGTCAAGGAAATGTCCTTTGCCTTTCAGGCCAGATCATACAAGAGTTGTTCTCTGGTGCTTTACAAGGAAAAAAGAAATGCAGAAGAGAGTCATCCATACAAATATAAATATAAATACACACACACTGTGAGAGATTCACAGTTCTAAGAGGAAGAAGTAAAAAGGAAGTGGCTCTAGGAACTGAGAGAGGGGAAGGGCAGAGGAGGAATCCCCTTACAGACCATGGTTACCTGGAAGTTGCTGTTTCCCATATAAGGGAAGGTGTGGGAGGAAAGAAGATGAAGTTTTCACCCTTCTTGCTGTTCAGAGGCTCGGAGACAGCCAATTTTCAAACAGGACAGCATCCCTCTCCTGTGATGGGCTGGAAAGTAATCTGTGAGTCCTTGAGTGGCAGCTTGACCTTTTCTTTTTGCTTATTGGAAGACAAAAGTAATTGCAGACATTGTTTTACCTGCACCAACATGAGTAATTTTGCTTTACCTTTAATTTTTTGTTTTACCTTTGTTTTGCCTTTGTGACTGCATGGGACCAATACTTGGGTCGACATCCAGGCTCTGTCCCTGCTTCTACTGGTTCGCATTAGCCAGAGAGTAGAAGGCTTCTACCCACTATCAAATCTAGTGTTTGTCTCCAAAGACTTCTGCTCAGGGAGAGAGGCAGGGTGTATGTAGGGGAATGGACCTGAATCTAACTGAAGTGGCTCTGAATTGAAAATTCTGCAGTTCAAAGAGTTGGGTTAACTCCTTGTCATTATTTTGCTTTTTGTCAACCACTGTCATTTGTTCTCAAAAGTTCTCAAAGTTCTCAAAAGCAAATGTAATACCCCAGGCCTGATAAGACATGAAAGGTGCTGAAAGTTTTGTACTGTCTCACTGACTTTCTACCTTTGTAAGAGGCTTGGGGTACTTTTCAGATAACTCTAGTGACTTACACAGCTTCAAGAAGGTCACCATCTGAAGCCTTTTGAGGATAAGGAGAATTGTGTGTTCTAGCAGCTGATGCTTGTGCTCCCACAGAGGCAGATAAGGAGAAGTTAGGAGTGTTTCAGTTACCTTGACATCAGGAGGAGCAGTACTGCACTGAGCTGTTTTAACTGCACATAGGGTGGTTGGATGGCTTGTGGTAATACTGCTGAGCAACACCACGTTTTCTGCCTGTACACTCCAGTCTGGATGTAGGTGTCTGTATCATTTACCTTGTGCTGTTCTCCTGGAATGCTGTGCTTGCTGAAGCAGGGCTGTGTTTACAGCACCTCGTGCACCAAGATTTTTGTGGCTGAGGCCGTTGAACAAAGGAGTAATAGGGTATAACAGGACATATGACAATGAGGGGTAGCACACGTGTTAATGTGACAGCTGGTGTACAGAAGGAAAGCTGAAGGCCTTTTTTGGATTCACCAGGGTAAGAATCTGTGTTTCCAATAGTTGCTTCCATGCAGAGCTTTGCACTCAGTGTCTGGCAGGGGGGAAGGAGCATCTGATGAGTTAAGAAAAGTTTCAATATATTTAGCTTTAAGAGTGTTTTATTCGTCAGTGGGAGACTGCAAACCGACAATAGTCATCCAAGAAGAAAATGGAATATTTCTTTGATGCTCACAAAATTATTGAGGGGCAGATGAAATCTAAAATGTGAACAGGTTAAGCTGAGGCTAGATGAGTTTGCTGGTTACTGTGCTAAATAGTTAGTGATGAAATATTGCCAGTTGATTTCAGTAGGTAAAAGGAAGTAATGGTGATGGCCATCAGAAATCAAAAATAAAAAGAAATCAGAAATAAAAGCTTATCTAAGTGATCGCATCCCCATAGTTGTCAAAAATACAGCTCATGTTGTTGTTAGCCTGTTAAATTAGTGGACTGGATTCTGAAGGGCTGCATGAGCACAAGCAAGAACAGGAGGCAGTCATATTCCTGTTTCCGGAAATGCTTTTCTGGGGGCTCATTTGATAACCTATCTCCTCTTGACAGGTGCATGAGGGAGCAAGGCAGAGAATGGCACTATGGGCTGGATTTCACTTAGAAATGCCAATATGTGTACAGGGATGTGGTGGCTCCAAATGTATTCCTTTGTAAGGAGGTCAAAGTACAGCTTGATGTGTAAGATGTATAATGAGCAACAGAAAGAAAGGCATGTTAACTGTGTTGGAAGATAACATTCTGTCTTTTGAATGGATTCTTGTTATTGTCACTGATGTTACTTTCAGCAAAAAAAATTATGTTGAAATTATTCTTTTTTCTCCATTGTTTAGCTCTTGTTCTCAGCTTTGTTATGGCCACAAAGAGAGGATAAAAATGGATTGGCACAAAGTTGGGTTTCCTGTGTCATTTAGAGTTATGTTTTCAGCCCTTAGCACTTTGGTAAGGTCTGTTCTTCATTTTGAAAATAGCAATAAAAGAGCAGAGAACATAAGAAAACACAATTCTATCTTTTTTATTTTCTAATGAAATTGTCAGTGCTAGCCTGAACTCTGCCTCTGATCTGTATGAAGTCTCTGAACTGTGCTGTTGGAAGAAAGCAGATCCAAAAGGAGAGATAAAATATCCATGTGCCTGGCTACTTTAGAAGGTAGTAAAAAGCTCCTGACGTCTTGCTTGTTTTTAATCTGTATGTTTATGTCTACATAAATCCTTTGGGAATAAACTTTAAACATTTACATTGGATTTAGAGAATTACCTTCCAGCATCAGTACCTATGATCCAGCAAGAGTAACTAAGATTATGTGAATGGCCCTCTCAGCTTTCAGAGGCATGGGTAATGTTAAAGCGTGTGTTGAATTGCTGCTCAAATGGGAAATGGTAGTGATGAGCATGAAGTGTTGCAGTGGATTTGCTGTTTGTGTGGGGGTTTTTGGAGGTATTGGCTGTGCATGGGGAGATAGCTTGTGTCTTGGGAAAATGATCTGTCTGCAGTGTCTGGCAGCTAAGCATCAAGACACAGTTGGCAGCCCCCACCCTGTGCCACTTTGGTGGGGGGCTGCTGTTGAGTGGTCCCTGAACAAACCCAAGCCTTCAGCCCCCTCATCAGAGAAGGGAGGAACTGCCAGCTGCTTTTGCAGTAGCTCTAGAAGTGTAGCAGTAGTCTGCCCCATGTAAGTTGTCAGGATCTTCTCCTAGCACCTTGATGCCCATCTCAGGCTCTGAAGGGCAGCCGAAGTAGAAGTTGGAGAGAGAATAAGCAGCAGCAAACACAGGATATGAGAGGTTGGTTCAGATGAAAACAGAGGATGGCAAAGGTCAGAGTTGCTCTAGATGGCTGACAGAGCCAAACAGACCACTCCTTGCAGCCCTAGCCTGTGGTTTGGTCTTACATGGGATTTGAAGAGGTTCATTTCCAGTTCAAGGTGTGTGCTTTTGAGCAACTGTTGAGTTCTAGCTCCTAGACACACTCACAGATTTTACCTTAGCCTGGGGCTACAGGATCTGATTACTGCCCGCAAAATGACGTTTGGAGTTGTGTAAGAATCCTCTGTGTGCAGGCTATAACTCTAGTCACTGCTTTTGCAAGGGGGCTGTTACAGCAGCCCAGTGACAGTGCAGAAAGAAGAGCACGGTGCTCGGTTTTCAGCAGAAAATGTCCCTGACTTGCTGTATCACACAGATCAAATTGCATGGCAAGTGAGGGCTGCAGGGAGTGGGGATGGTTGCAAACTTTGAGGTTTTTAGGGCCACAGCTACGCTCAAGTATCTTGTAAAATGGCCACTTCCATGATATTTCCTCCACACTTTTGCCTTTTGAGAGATCCACATGGTCGGGTTTCTCCTTCCCCTCCAGGAACGGTGCATTTGGTTGATCCTGCGTTGCCTTGCCTGGCATTTTGGAGCAGTGCCATGCTGTAGGATTTGCTGCTGTCACGATGTTGGTTGGCAGCGTGGCCAGGCATTGGGGTACATTTCTGCACAATGCTTTGAAATGTCTGCCCTGCTGTGACTGTGCGTGCCCACGTGCCTCACAGTGACCCAGAGTTCCTGCATGCCCACGTGGTGGCCAGAGCACTGGCAAGTAGCTGGCATTGGCAGCAGCAGCCGTGGCAGCCAGAGGGAAGCAGGAACCCTGGTAGCAAGGGCAGGAGGCTGCTGTGGCTACAGCCTGAGCTTGCTTTGCTTGAAGCTGGCACAGCACAAGATTTTCCAACGGGGCCTTGACTGACATGGGGCTTAAAGGCTTTCTTATCTGTGGAGAGTGACACAGGCTGGTGGCAGCCCATAATTAATAAAGAGACTAACCCTCCTTATGCAACCAGGGGATGTCTGACAGCGTTACTAGGTAGTTGCTCAACAACAGGGCGTGTTACAACTAACCAGCTGGGACCAATTATGAAAGCCTCCCTAATGCTAGCAAGCACTTGCCTGTTGGCATTGTTGGGCTGAAGTTGAAGAGATGAATGACTGCTGTGCAGCACATGGGTAGGCTCGTGGTCGGGCAGTGGGTGGTGTGCAGCTGAAGCACAACCAGCACATCGAGCACAGAGTGCCTTTGCTCTGGGATGTGTTTGCTGGGCATGGATGAGCCTCAGTGCCCAGCGCTGTCTGAAGCCTGTGCTCCCAGATGCAGGATGAGCAGGCACCCCCAGGACTGCAGCAGCATCTCCCTCTCCATCCGCAGCTTCTCCCACCCCCTTGCTGCTGCGGCAGCACCGATGTATGCCCGGTACCTCCTCAGCTGCTTGCTACCGGTAGGAAAAGGGGAGGGAGGGAAGCGGGGGCTCCTCCTTAAGGCTGCCTCATGAATTTTTAGTCACTACATGAAGATTTCAAGAGTGTGCAAATAAAACATAAAATGAAGCAAAAGACTAAGTGGCACTGCACAAAAGGAGGCAAAAAACCCCCAAAACACTGAATCATTGTCCAAAAGGTGCAGCCATTAGAGAATAATAATAGTTTTTGTGTGCAGTGCAGCTGGGGCCGCAGTTGCAGAAGGAAGATCCTCGGTGACCTGTGTGATGGCTCTGCTTGTTTAATGTGCTGAAACAAAGAACTGAAAAGCAGACAGGGTCCTCGCAGATAGTCGCAGGGCTTCTCTCTCAGTTCCTGTGTCTGTGCCTTCTTTCGCTGTGTGCGTGTCTTCATGCTCCAAATGCAACTAATCACAGCTCCGTGCTCTAGGATGCCTTCTGTTGTGCATCCCTTGTCACTATGCCCGGGCACTCCCTGGTTGTTGACTTGCTATTCTTGTAATTTAGAAACTACAACAAATAATAAAAAGTCAAATGGTTACTATTTTATTGTCTGTTTTTGTAATTCTCTGTCCTTCAGAACGAGCTCAGCGTAATGACATTATTCCCACCCCTCCATCCTGACCTCAGTCTTTTTCTATCCATTTAGCAAATGCTGCAGTTTGCTCTGTTTTTAATGGGAGGGAATCAATGTGGCTTTTTAAAATTGGATTCTCTCTGCCTGCACAAACAAAATCAATGGTGTTATTGAGCATGTGCAGGTCTGTGTGAGCGGGAGCAAGCCAGCGGGTTTGCCACCTCAGCGAGGCCGGGGCAAAGCCTGCAGTTCACACAGGGAGGATCACTCTTGGTTTCTCTGTCATTTTGGAAAAGGGTGATGAGCAGCTTGGTACTGTTTAGAAAGTAAAGCTTAGGGTGTACTTTTCACCAGGTTAATAAGAGTTTTGAAGTGGTCAGTGCGAGGCTGTTAAAATGGGCTAAAACCAGACCAGTTTGAGTGCCCGTAGGAGGTTTGAAGATCCCAGTAAACTGAGGTTTATTCCAAAGCATGCTTTATTTCAGTATGACTTTACAATTGGTTTGGCCACATCTTTTGGGGTTCTTCAGCCTGATTGGACCCTTGTTCTCAGAAGTGAGTTTCAGGCAAAATAGGGTTTTGATTCCTTCAGGCTAAGCATTTATATACAAACAAACAGGATGGGAATTTTATGTTTCTATGTCTGTCTTTTGTGGCAGATTGGATGTACTAATTTTGAGCTGCTGTGGGAAAGATGACTGGCCTTGGGAGATGGAGGGAAGGGCAGGGATGGTATTGCTTTGGGGGGTTTTATATTTACTACTTTTCAGGTATGATCTTCAGATTTAACAGGGTTTTTTTTGCATGATGTGGAAGGAATGGATTCTTCCAACATGTTCTCATGGAGACTGAAGTGTCATCCATAAGATCACGAGGCTGTGGTAGATGATTCGTGGGATTGTAGGAACTGATAATGTGGAGAATATTTTCAATTAAAACTTAATTATGAAGGGTGTATCACAATCCATACCACCAGTGTCGTCCTGACTGTGCAGAGCACCCCAAAACAGTGTGTATATTTGTCTTCCGAGGGATAGAGTAATACCACTGACTCTCTGAGATGGAACAGAGCAGTCTTCCTGCTGCAGCCAGTTCCAGACAGTGACACAGGTCGGGTTCAAACTGACGACTTCGGTTGTGTGTGAAAGACTCCAGAACCTTTTATCAACCTGCAGGGCCATTCAGTCATCATGCCAATGCTTGTTTTGAACACGGCTTTGTTAGGAGCACAGCAAGCTCAGTGTTTTTGAGTGAGAGCAGAAATTTCTGGCTGTATGACAGACTGGGTTTTCTAATGCTCCTGGCAGCTGAGGAGCTCTGGGTCCTAACAGGAAGGGGTGGCAAGAAGGGACCTTCTCCTGCTGACTACACCACCAAAAATGTTTGTTTGGTGCTCTATGTTTTCAAGATGAAATAAGAGTTCATTTTAAAAGAAGAAAAATTAAACTGGTGTTTGGTTCCTGACAGCGACTTCTGCTGGGGTGACAACCGTGGGATTTATTCCGTGAAATCCTTGGACTTTGCTTTTCCTGACCCACTTCTAATTTCTTGATTGTTTTTTGTTTTAAATACTGTAAATCCCTGTCACTCCTGGATTTCACTTGTAAAGGGGGGGGAGGGGGTGAAGTACACATTTCTAACAAAACAAAGAAATTAATCTTCTCTTTCTGTTCTCTGTTTGAGTGACGATTTTTTTACAGCCATTCTTTAATTGTGTGATTGTGAGTGGCCTGGACAGATGAGAGAGTTTAAGTATCCTGCACTCAGTATAGCTCATCCACGCATACATTATGAAGTACACAGAGTAGCTATAAATGATGCACGACTCATTTCTCAGTGCAGGGCTGGGTGCACGTGTGTGTGTGTACTGGTGGACCCCCTTTTTCACTGTGCAAATACAGTTCTATCCATGCAAGAAACTTGGTGATCATTAAATATCGTTTAAAAGAAGCTAAGAATGTGTCTTTATTGGCTTATTTTCTTTCCACAGACAACCAAGGTCCTACTTAATTATTTTCAAATCTTGTCAGGAGTGGGGTTTTCTGCAGCTTTGCAAATCAGTGCAAGAAGTTTCCTTTGGCTGAAGTGTGTTCAGCAAAGGGTCCAGTCATACAGCACCTTCATTGACCACCTAGTTTACGCATGTAAGGTTATTTTTAATCAATACAGTGGGGTTTTTTTCGTATGTGCTGGTGTGCTGATTAACTCTGCAAAAAACCCAGTGTCTTCTAGAATGTGCCAGGATCTGCTTTTTCCTCTTCCTTTGTCAAGTCCCTAGGACAGAGGGGTCATTTTTATTGTGGAGAGGCCTCTCTTAACCATGAGGGCAAGAAGTTTCTTGTGCTGCCTCTCTCCAGTGACAGCAGTGTGCTCTGCTGGGAGGGCTGGACAATGTTTAGACCCAGGCAGAGACTTCCAAATGTCCAAGCAGGAGTTCTGCTCCTTCCCAGGCACTTCTGCTCTCTCAGGTTCCCTGTGTGCTAGTACAGGAATGGGTGAAATATGTTGGTCAGTCTGTGTGTAGGGGAAAAAATAACAACAGATTCTTTTGTATTTCGGGTTGGGATTTATTGGGTTGGGGCCTTTATGATTAGAAACTTAATGAAAATGAAAAGCTAAGCTTCTTTGATGAATCCACATCTGAGAATTTTTTTTAAAAAAAGTATTGACTGAAAGAGCCATCAAATAATAGTAATAACAGTGTTTGATCTTCTCTAACTTGTTTTGATGTAAGTGATCTCATATAAGGCTAATCAGAATGTGATTTCCCTCCAAAATTCCACTTAATCAGATTTTTCATTAAAAAAACCCCAACAACAACAACCCTACCTTTTTCTTCCATTCTAATTGAAAACCTGTCACTAGGAATGAAATGAAGTAAACAAAATTTTGGTTTGGCTTTACTGTAACATTTTTGGTGGTTGAAAAACCAATCCAGTTTTACTTTATTGAAAGGATAACTTCTGCTTTCTTTTTCTTTTTTTACAAAGCAAAACCCGTATCCTCTTACTGCCCTCCAGACTGTATGCTTAAACATTCTTCAACATTATTCATTTTTTTAATTTTAATTTTTTGCAGTGGAGTAAAAATAGTCTGAAATAGAATTGTTGCTCTTCAACTTTTCAAAGCACTAAGGGAAAATAGATCACACAGCGAGTTTTAAAAATCAGCCAATGTGTAGGATATGCTGCACTGAACCTCTTTTCAGAAAAGAACTGGATTGCCTTTAGGAACTGTGTTTACTGTAAAAGAAACTGAATTTAGACCAAGCAAAGGATGTGGGAAGCACCAGCTTGGTACTGCTATGATGGCTGCAAAGCAAAAAATTAAAAGAAAAGAAAAAGGCAGAGCCAAAACAGGGATTTTCCACCATGTGGAGAAATTACTGGAAATGTCTGAAAACCACTTGTTCTGGGAAGGTGCATGTCCTAGTCATTTCTGCTCTCCAGCAATCCTGCAAAGGGTTAAAAGTTTGTGCGAGAATTGATTGGGGAGAAGACTCTGCCACAATGCTTAAGACTCATTTATTGGGAGAGCGTTATGCTGCTTACTGTAATTGCAAGAAATTAAAAGAAAGCAAATTAGCTTGGAGCTTTTCAGAAGTCTTCCTCCTTTTGCTGACGTTAATGAGATTTTCCCCGTACCAAAGCTGCATTAATAACTTCTGCTGCGTGGCTTCTGTAGAAGCCGCCGCTGACAGAATGAAACAATCCCGGTGTGACAGCGAGGTGGGGAGCAGGGAGGGCCAGGGGGGCGAGCACAGGGGCCTGAACTCTTTGGACAGGTTGTAGATCTTGCAGATCCACGTGCAAGGGGAGCTGCGGGCCGAGGCTGAGCCCATGGGATGGGCGCGTGCAGAGCGTGTGCGGGGTGAGTGCGGGTGAGTGCGGGGTGCGTGCGGGTGAGTGCGGGTGCGTGCGGGTGCGTGCGGGGTGAGTGTGGGTGCGTGCGGGGTG
>VWZV01011491.1:593991-665447 GCA_013397155.1 Irena cyanogastra
GTGCGTGCGGGGTGAGTGCGGGGTGAGTGCGGGGTGCGTGCGGGGTGAGTGCGGGGTGCCTGCTGCCGCCCGCGCCGCTGCTCCGGGGATGCGCGGCTCTCCCCGCGTTGTATTGTGAGCTGGCTTTTGCTGGGAGCATTTCGGAGAGCGGAAAGTTTATGTAGTAAAGGGAAAAATGTCACAGGCTGTTCTGAGGGCTTTATCTATAGCCAAGGCATTTCCAGGAAGGTGAATTTCCTAAACTGGGGTGGAGGTCGAGGCAGAAGGGAAGGGCTTGATCGGGATCAGTTTCCGTAACAGGAATTCCTATCTTAAGCAAGAATCTGCTGCTTTCCAAGAAACTGGGCTTTTCCACGGCTAGCAGAAGGGATGCTTCAAAGGCCGGGAAGGAGAAGAGTGAAATTATCCGCATTTGGAGGCCCCTCTGTGGGGAAACGCTGAGTTGCAAGCGAGTTGCATTGCAGGGAAAGGCTTTCGGCAGAGCAGGAACCCGTTCTGCTCCTCCATCTGCCCCAGCAGGGAGGTGGCCAGCAGAGCTGTGCTGAGTGTGGTTCCTTTGGAATGAGGCACAGAGGACTTGGGATCCCAGAGTACTTTTGGGATGAGGGGAGCGGATGAAAGCAGTGAGGATGTAGCTCTTCTTCTCTTCGAGTGCAGTCCATCCCTGTGAAGCCATGGAAAAATACCTTTGTTTTTCTGAAAGCTCAGGGATGCGAGTGTTTGTTTGTGGTGGGCATCTCTGTAGCTATGTACACACAGACCTAATGTATACACACACGAGTGCATGTTGAGTGGGAGTAATATTTTGTAATTTCTAAGGCACTCCTACATGAAGAGACGTGGGTGCCTAAGAAAACATAGCTGAAAGCAAAATCAACATGACCTAGTAAACAACAGCTATCTAGCACATGTGTGCCTACTGTAAAGCAGATCCTGCCTTCCTCTACGGAAGCATATCCTGTGTGGGCTCTACATGCTTTCTCAGACAGCAAGAGAAGCCGGCGTCATTTTGACTGAGAACTCTGTAAGATTTTACTGAACTTGGATGATTTTTCTGCAAATTTTCTTTTGCATTATTTTGCATTTAATACCCCAGTGTCTGAGTAGAACAAATTGACACCCAACAGCTACAACGCCTGCTCTGTGGGAAGTGGTACCTGCTTGGTGCAGTGGAAGTGGAACTGGTTTTTGGCTGTTGCTGCTTGGCACAGGCACCTTTCTGGTGCTGTCCTGTGGGTGACAGCATAATTTGCAAGTTATTAAAAGTTAAGGAGGATTCAGAACATCTTATTCCAAAAGTTTTTAAGTATTTCATGCTTGTCATCTAAAGCAGTGGTGCTTCAAAACACCAGGAGAAAAAAATTACGCATTGCATATTTATAATACATGATGGTTGGTATCTGTTGACATTTGTCTCTGCTCTAGAGAAGAGACCAGATAACTCGTTTGTGGCAGGGAAGCTAAATGGCATAACCAGGATAGCCTGTTAGAGAGGTATATTAGCCCTTTCAATTAATTTTCTTAATCCTTTCATGGGCTTCATGAAGGACCATGTGATAAAACGGGGCTCTGTTTTTGTTCTGCCATGCGAAGGGATGCACAAGAAAATTTGCACTGTTCTGGATACAGGCACAGAGATGTGAAACATAAAGTTACTCCCAGTGGATGATGGCAAGGAACAAGGAACATGTGTGGGACCCCACGAGTCCATGGCTCTGTGTGCCTTAGCAATCAGTGTGGCCAGGTGGGAGGTGGTTTGGAGAGCAAATCTTTCATCAAGGACCTAACAGCCATGTCTGGGACATTCCGAAGGTGGCTGATTTGGACTAGGTCTTGTTCAGTGGGTGAATGCTCATTTGTGCTGAGACCACTTTGCAGTGGGAGCAACTGAGAGATTTGCCTTGACAGTGCCTAACTGAAACACTGGTATAGATGCACTCTATTGTTAGTTTATGTTTTCATCAAGTCTTATAATCTACCTCTTTGGTTTTTCTTTTCTTTTCTTTTTCTTTTCTTTTCTTTCTTTTCTTTTCTTTTCTTTTCTTTTCTTTTCTTTTCTTTTCTTTTCTTTTCTTTTCTTTTCTTTTCTTTTCTTTTCTTTTCTTTTTTCTTTTCTTTCAGGTAGGATATTCTACCTACTTGAGAATCTGAGTTTTAACTTAAACAGTGAAACATTTCTAGATCTCAGTGTTACTGCGAAAAGGAGTTTGAAAACAAGCTAGATAAAAAATCTGAGTATGTTCCTAGAAAAAAAATGTTATAATCTCGTGATTTTGGTGATTAGCAGGTGACTTTTTAGGTTATCCCTTCCTGGGAGAAAACCTGCAGGAACATCCTGGGTGGGACAAGAATACCTCTCTGACTCTCCATGATATGGAAGTTAGAGGAATTGCTTCTCTCTTGATTTAAATCCATGCATCTCCAGTGCAACAGCTGTGGAGTTATTTGTGGTTCAGGTTCACTGAAATAACAGCTCTTGGAAAATCTGCCTTCAAAATTTTCCTGAGTTCTGAAAAGGAGCTGCTGAGGAAGTCCAGAGTATGATTTTTTGGTTGGCTGGTGGGGTTTTTGGGGGTTCTTCTGCTTTTCTCAGTTTTACTGACCAGTCTCCCTTTGCATGGGGGATGTCCCAGGACCAGTGGTTTTGCTACACCTTTTGCTTTCAGCACGCCCTGGGATATCCCCTGTGAAAAGGGCTTTGGGGTGGTTGTTATTTGCCAGCCCTGGCCCTGGTGAGTGGGAAGCTGCCCAGGTGGGCATCCTTCCTTAGGGCACAGTTGCCCAGAGCCTTTCAGATTTTTAAAATCCTCAGCATCCATTGAGGGGAGAAAGTGAGAAGAACCAGGGAGAAGGTGATAACCCCTGTGCCAGGAATCCCTCAGGTGGGGTAGCCAGGTGCAAGACAAAGCCCTGGTGCAGGAGAGAAGCACAGCAAGGTTGTGCCTGTTCTGTTCTTTTCCTCAAACCTCCTTGTTTGCAAGTGCCAGCTACCAAACCCTTCACTGCCTCCCTACACGCTCAGGAATGCACTTGCTGCTTCTCTCAGAAATGTGCTTGCAGTAAAAAGGAATTGAAGAGACCAAAGCAATGAAACACAGAAACCACGGGCACCCAGGAGGGACAAAACCACCCCACAGTCACAAACCGGTTGGGAAGGAGGGGTTTGAGTGAAGATGGTGTTACTCCATCTGTGCACTGGCCATACCAGGAAACACATGGCTAAAAACCCAGAGGAGAACAACAGAACGGGCTGTAGTGGCTTTGAGGCATGTCACTGTGGCGTGGAGAGCTGCAGCCAGGCACTGAAATCCTGGAGAGGGAGAAACAGGCTGGTTTACCATGACCTGGATCATGAAGAGATTGCCAGTGACTTATTAAACACATAAAAATCCCACTAGAGATTTTTTCCTTTTCCTTTCTCCCTGCTACTCTGAAAAAGGGGATTTCATGTGTAAGATTTGGGGGTTTTTACCTTCCTTAAACAATACGGTAAATCAGAAGTCCAAAATGCTTTCTATAATAGCAGATCACCACCCATCTGCTGAGATAACTTCTGGAAAACTGTGTGTTATGGCCAGAGTTTTTTAAAAATATCTCCTCATACAATTTTTAAAAGGTGTTGGTAGTTCACACTCAAAAGGCATCCCAATTTCTAACTGCCTGGCTAGTTCTCTGACTCAAGAATCTAAATGCATAATATGAAGTTAAAATATTTTGCATATGTATTAAATACTTTAAATATTCAGAGTTTTTTTCATATTAAATACTTCACTTGAGGACTAATCTGAAAGAAATAACCACATACCATTGGTTTGGGGTTTTTTTTGCCTATGTGTGAGAGCAAGTAATTAATAATTTGTATTCTCCAAATAATTTCTAGTGTGTTGTAGTGACATAAACTACAAAGCAATACAAGCTTTAACATCAAACTTCAGGAAGAGCACAAGTAGGGAATGGGTATTTGCTGGATGAAGTGAGTCTGTATTTTGAAAATTCCCAGAGCACTTTAGAGATAATGCTGAAAAGTTAAACGTCAGAAAAAGGCGTATTTGCACCAAAGAGGAAGGTAGTTCCCTTTGAGTTGTAACTCCATTCGCTTTGTTGAAGGCAGGATGACGTGGGAAGTGTAAATCCACACTGAATTTGGATTAGGCGTCTTCCGGATTCAAGGCAAGCCTTTCCACATCTGTAGTCCCTATTAATTTATTCCATTAGTAGTGGAATACAGGTGAGGGTTCATGCTGCTGTTGTCGGTGCAGTTGCTGTCTGCCAGGCTGAATGTCAGCCACTCCTTGTGTCTTCGGGATTTTTTTTCCCTTTAATTCACATTCTGACTCAAGAACAGGAGCGCTTAAGAGCGCAGCCCGTCACGGCTGGAGCAGCTGCCCGCACAGCTGGGGAGTGACTCTGCTTGGTTTCACTGGTTTTCACTTGCTTTCCCTGCGGGCATTTCATTCTGGCATGAGCACCCACCCTTCATGGCACCTTTGCCTCCTCAGCTCTGTCCGTCACATGGTGATCCGTGGGGGTCAGGAGGGAAGGCGGGGGCTGAGGCAGACGTGGACTGCAGAGTGGACAGGCTGTTCCCTGCTGGTTTATCCGCTCCCATCCCGTGCCCCAGTGGTGACAGCGAGTGCCTCGTGGTCCTCCACCAGCACTGCAGGAAGGTGGGCAGGCTGTGATGGGCCACTTTCTAGGCAGCAACTCTGTGCAGGAGTGCAGTGGCACAGCTCCTGTGGAGGTCACCACAGGTACTGAGGGAGAATGGGAAAAACCACCCTGGAGCAAGAGGGTCTTGAGTGGCTGCTGAGGTCAAAATTGATATCAGTACTTGCAAAAACTTGGAGAAAAAGAAGGCAAGTGTAGAATGTGAGAAGCTCAGAGGCAGAGAAAATCTGCAGGATTAGTTTTGTCAATTAGAGAGGAAAGGGAAGTAATATAGACGTTGCAAGTTTATTCAGAAGTTTTCAGTCTGGAAAGAGCCCTGCTTAAATCAAAAATAGCCTCCCTTTACAGAAGAGGCTTCCTTGCTCATTCTTTATGTATTTATATCTGACTTGAGCTGGCTCAATGGACAAAATGTTCTGTACTTATTTCCTCTTTTTTTTTTTTTCCTGAATGAAGGCAGCCCTCAAGTGCAGGAGAAGTGGAGCCATGGGAACTTGCTGTGTGTGCCACACCAGGGCTGTCCGGTCCTCACTGGCCGGGGACAAACGCCCTGTGTCTAGGGCAAAAGCTGGCCCTTGATGGAAATCTTTCGTCTGTATCTTTGTGCCTTTGCCATCAGGCGGGCAGAAAAGAGCTGTTCCTCTGCCTTTTTCTCTAGGCTTTTTGCTTTATTAAGCAGAGAGACCATCCACCTCTGCTGTGTTGGAAACAAGGGCAGAGGTGAAGAATGGTGAGACCGGCAAGGCCAGTATGAGGTAACCCTACAGGACTGCAAGAGAATGTGTGGAAATCTCTCCCTCACTTCTATCAATTAAGGGGAAAAGGGGAATAGTTTTGGCATTGCAATTAAAAAAGGTAATAGAGTCTGATTTACATTTCAGAATGTATTAGCTTGGTTTTAATTGGAAAATAATTTGAATTGCAAGTGAAATAATTAGATTAGAAAGTCGCTCAGCAATTTACTGCTCGTATTCCCCAGAACTGGACTCATAGAATACTGTTGAACATTAAGGGAGGTGCATTTGATTTTCTTCTTTTTGCCCTCCCCTTCACTCTTCTCGTAATGAATTACATTCTGGAAGTAGAGGCACATCTTCTTTAACGACCGTATTTTATGCCTGAGCTTTTGGCTGGTTGCAGGTGCTTTTTGGAGGTATGAAATTTGTGAGGACTTGTGAGAAAAGGGCAAGGGGAGTTATTCTGGATTCCTCCAAGCCATTTATTCCAAATCTAGGTTGTAAAAGAAAAGTAATTATCAGGCTTTCCTCAATATCCCTTCTTGAAGTGGTCAGGGTCATTCTGGAGTTGTTAATTGCAGGAAAACTGGCACTGAAGACATGTCGTGCCTGCAATGAATACATCCAGCAGCATAGATGCATAGCTGGTGCTCCATCTCCAAAAGGCACAGCACATCCCCAAGCACACTGCAAGCCAGGAGCCCTAGTTCCATGCACTTGTATGCGTGAGTGAGCCCAGCCATCATTTCCCTCCTCCTCGCTCTGGGGCAAGCACTCAGGGATGGGGACAAAGGCAGGCTGCAAAGGGTTTGTGTCCCTGACAAGCACACAGGACTTGCTTTTGTGGTTACTGGATGGTGCTAATGGTTTTGTGAGATTCACTCTTCCTATTAGAAAGGAAAATCTTTTCCATCCTTGTCATGGGGAAGTACACAGGGGAATCATATTTGGGGAACTTACCTATTGCTGCTTATTAATGTTATAAATCATTGTTTACTGGCTGATAAAAACAATCTGTCATAAATTACAGGTCTCAGAAAAAATCCTCACAGATGTGAGACAGAAAGCAATCCATTACTGCTGCTTTTTCTCATTTCTTCTCTGATAGACCCCAGCAACTGTACCATCAGCCCATGTTTATTTCTTATTATTTATTTACACACAAAGCCCCTGCCTTCTCTTCCAGGTCAGGAATGCTTTTTTCACTTGAGGGATAACTTAAAACCAATTTGATTGGGCATGAAGAGTAATTGGACGTCATTTGGAGAAGCAATCCCTCTCCATAATCCATCACTGTTGTCACGCGAGCCTGTCTCTGAGGCAGGGCAGCATTCACTTGTCCTGTTGTTCCTCCAAAGTAGAGGCCCCTTTTCCATACTGATCTTTTTCCAGCCTCTGTTTATTTCTTTAATGACTGAGGCAAAAGCAGATATTTTTAGGTGCATGTCTATAAATTATTCTGGCAGCTTTGTATAAAGGCATGTGATAAATTTTCAGGAAAGAATTTGTTGCTTCTGGAGCCAAAATGTTGATGCCAAACTGCATGGGAAGAGCAGATATGAGACACCAGTTGGGGTGCTTCCCTGTGGGGTTGCAGCCTTTCTTCAGGTGGGCACCTGTCTTGTGGTGATGGAACGATGCTCTGGCCCTGACCTCTTCACCAAAGCCATTATCTGCTCCTCTTCCTGCTGTTTCCTCATCCCCTTCAGTATGTGCAGTCCTATCTCATTCTTGAGGGGTTGTGTTTTCTTTTTTTCTTTTTTTCCCCCCCAGCAACCCTTAACCCTCTAATTTGGTCTTGGAAGCTGTGCCAGGAGCCCTCTGGATGTGCTGGTGGGATTTCACATACGTGTCCATTCCCAGTGGTGGCCTGTCCGTGTGACTGGGACGTGACTGGGACACGGGTCACATGGGGTGAGGATGCTGCAGGTGCCCTCCTGGAGCTGGGCAGAGCCAAAGGAGGTCCAGCAAAGGACAGTAGTGGGGCTGTGCCCTGAGCCTGTGGTTCTACCATCAGGAGCTGCTCCTCCTGCCTTCTTGGCACAAGCACCATAACCCAAACCTCGCAGTATTGCGGACCATGCAACAGTTTGAATTCCCAAGCTCAAAAGCTGCAGATTCCTCCATCTTAAAGAGCTATTCTTCCATCTGTAAGCTGGGAACTCATTTGATTTTTAAATTGTGTTTTCCTGTTAAAAGTAGAGACGCAGGGGAAAGGCCCCCATGGCAGGACCCTCACCTCTAGCAGCAATGTGCACACATTGTAGTTCCCATTAGTTCTTGTCCTCTCCAAGTGGATTTAACTTTCATTTTTAAATGGCAGCATTTGAAAGGCATATAGGGCCGAGCTAACCATATAAGTAATTAGACTAGGAATGCAAGCAGAGGGGGCCATCAGCACTCATTATTTAAGAGCCAGCTTCATTATTTTTACTGCTTGGATGCTTATCTTAACATCAGCAGCTGCTTTTATTTAAAGGGGCTTTGCCTCGCAGACTTGATGTGCCTTGCTAGGCTCGCCTGGAAGGGCACTCAGAGATTGCAAGCCTTCCTTAGAGGGGTGAAACCAAACTAGTTTGCTCAAAAAAAGATGCTTCCCAGTGTTGAGGTTTCCAAAATATTTACACCCTGTGCAGGCTTTTTGCCCCCATACCTGGAACAGTGCTCCCACTATGATAAAAATAAGATGCTCTTTTGCAGCACATGGTGTTTTTTTTATTAGGTCAAAGCATGAAAATTGTCCTGGGCATCTAAAATTAGAAGATTATGAGGTCCATAGAGAAAAGCAGTGTCAAATCACACTGTTGCAGTCCCTACACCAAAGTGCTTGCAATTAAATACCCGCCTTTGGATCCAAGCTTCCGTTGAATCTGACTTAATATAAGGAAGCTGATGAAACTGCACAGTCCAGGGTGAGCCCAAGTGCAGTGGTAACTTTTATTCTGACACCTTTCATTATGTATGTGTGTGCCTAGAGCTGTATTTTGGTGGGAGATTAGAAAGGGGGAAAATAATGCAATATTGTATACCAAATGGTTGTACCAGTGTGCTGCTGCATCCCTTCTCTGAGTCCTTTCACTCTCTCTCCTGGTTTTTATCATCATTGTGTGTGTGATGGGTGCCTGGGCTCTGCTTCTGTGAGTGGCCTGTAGACAAGAGTGGGTCATGAAGGAAGAGGGATATGCTGCCAGTCTTCAGTAGGAAAGCCTCATCTAAAATGCTGAACTCCTTGGTGAGGGGCTTTGGGATCTATAAGCATGTTTGATGCTCTGGAGTTCTCATGCCACCCAAAACTGCCTGGAAATTTGAAGACCTCTTGCAGGAGATGGTCTGGCTGTTCTTTCAGCAAGCCCCTGGGTGCTGAGCAGTGTATTTCTATAGGCATATAGGGAAAGGAGAGAAGATTCTGTCCTTTACCTTTGCAGTTTCCTGCATGCTCTGGTCTTTTTTCTGCAAATTTGTGCCCAGCCCAGCAGAGTTAAATGCTGCCGCGTTGCGTGCAGGGCTGCTTTGTTGCCATGTCAACTGTGCATGTCATTTGTTTACATTTGATTTGGCAGAACATTTCATGATAAGAACCAAGGCCTCCGGCGACTTTGAACTGGGGGTGACTGGGCAGGGGCACAGCAGGATGGGGAGCAAGGGAGAAGGTCTGCGTCCATCTTCTGCTGAGCAGAAGATGAGCCCATCAGATGAGCAAAGGGAGCAGCTGCCTGGCGCTTGTCATCGTAGTTTCCAGGAAAATAGGAACAGGAGAAATAAGTGTTGATTCTCATATTAATATTGATAACAGCGTACATGAATTCTCAGGTGCTTCTTGCAGTTTGACCCATGGAGTGTGATGGTTATTTCACAGCCTGTTGCAGCCAAGGTTGCCACAGCTAGGTAATTTCTGTGATCCTGCCAAATTCCCATCAACCAGATCTTGATTGTTTTCATGTGTTAGTCAGTGATGGGAAGAGATGAATCTTTACAGGCAAAGACCCATAATTTGAAACAAATCTGTGACAGACTTTCCTGAGGACTTTCCTCAAGTAAAAAGAATACCAGGTCTTGGCCCAGAGCCAGGGAGAAAATATGTCTGAAAGAAAATCTGCAAAGACTGGAGTAGTATGTGAACTCCCAAGTCAGTGCTAAAGCAATTCAAGAAAAGTAGGTGCAAAACTAATTTTTCAAAATTCCATCAATGACAGTGGATTGATTGATTTTTTGGTTGTTGTTACTGGGGTTTTTTTTTGTAAACAGAAGCAATCTGGGAAGAGGTTGGTAGTGCATGAGAGATTTTTCTCCAGAGTACTTCTGACTTTTTGGCAGAGATGTTTTTCTCCCATATTTGTTACCTGATCAGGAGTGGTAAATTTTCAATTTCCCTCTCAGTGCTTTTCTTTGCCTTCCAAACATGAAGTGCGTTGTTGGTGCTATTGGTGGGAAACACATTCAAGATGCAAGTGCTGAGAAACTGGAGAGGTGATGAAATTCCCCCCTTCCTTCAGAAAAGAAAGAGATTTAATTTACTATGCACTAAAAGCCAAGCTCGCCTCCCTGGTGGCTCTGCGGGCGAGGGCAGGGGACTGCACAAAGTCTGGGATCCCTTATGAGGTACGTGCCTCTGGCAGTCCCTCCCCTGGGTGCTGGGTGAATCACAGCCTCCTCTGGCAGGCTGCCTTCTGGGGCGGTTTTGCTTTCAAGAGAGAGAAGATACCCTTCATCTACGATTAATGTCCAAACCACCGAGCACCACCTGAAAGACCGCGGTGCCGGAAGCGTAGGGGAAATGAGCCGTGGGCCGGCGATGTGTTCCCCCACTTTGATCTCTGTCCATCTGCTCGCTGCTCTGGCTTGATTTTTACATACCTGTGTGTGATAGCTTGGTTCTGAGCTCACCAAGTTGTCTTCTTGGGGCATGCTCACAAGCGTGCCCTTTGGTGACAGTGGCTGCCTGAGCACTGCTGCCTCCCTCTCCCCATCTTAGCTCCCTGGTGCATCAGCGCCGGTTCACCCTCCTGTGATCCGCTGAGAATTCGTACCAGCTTGTCATAAGCAGCAGGGAAATCTGGGGTTTGGGGCAGAGGCTGGTTAAAACAGCAGAGCCACCAGGAGGAGATGTATCTGGGAAGCACAGCCCCCACAGCAGCCAGGCGGGGGCTGTGCTTCCCCAAGCTTTGCATGGAGGTGAGACTCCAAGTCTGCAGGTGGTACTTGCTCCTGATGTCTGACTAGAGCTGCACAGATTGGTACCTTCTTTGTTACTCATCTCTGTTAATCAGGATGTCTTCCTCCAATCTAGAACAGTTAAGCTCCTGCTGGGGATGCAGACAGGGAAGGTGGGGAGTTTGGTAGCATGACCAGTGTTGGAGCAGGGGTAAGATGCCTGTTTTCTTTTTCATCTTGCATGGCCCAGAGAGATCATATCTAGGTAAAGAGCTGAGCCAGCCCTATGACTCTCTTGGCTTTGGCCTTTCTAGGGCTGCCCAACTATGCTACCAGAAGTGACTATTCTTATGAGGTAGGTCCAGCCCTTGGCCATTGACCAGCCATTTTTTGATCTCCATTCATTCAGGTCATGAAACAAAGCACTGAAGAATAAAGCCTGTCAGGTTCTACCAGCATGTGTAGGGTTCAGTCTGGATCCCAGGCTGTGTAAGGTTTTTATTGGGCACCAGTGATAATATGGTGTGCTCCAGCTCTTGCTTTTTAATTTTCTACTCAAGGGAAAGACTAGGTGCTTTCCTCAGAACATAAGATTCCTTAATTTTAGACACGAGGTCTGGCACCCTTTGTGGCAGCCAGCTGTCTTCTCATTTTCTTAGCAGTGCTTTCATTCTTCTGCATTGCAAGCCAGCTCTTTTTCTGTGTGGGATCCTTCCCACCTCAGCCCTTTCCCAGTTACATAAAGGAAAAATGCTAAAAGACTGCCAGCACCGAAATTTAAAAAATAAAAATAAAATTGTTGAGGCCCTTTCTGATGTGTTGCTGCATGCCAGATGTCTGCCTATGGGTATTTATAAATAAAAGCCCTGCCCATGGAGCAGGCATGGATCTATAGCGTTATCAGTAATAAAAAAAGGTATGTGCAATAATACTATGGAGTACAGTTAACAGCAAAGTAACACATCTTGAGCTTGAATCAATGATCACCAGAGACAGGATGTTCCTTTGTAAATATTTCAGTTGTTACATTGTTTTGTAACCTTCTTCTCTCTCTCATTTTGAAGTTGTTATTTGCAAAAAGTCTAAAACCCAGTGCCTGGAAGAAGCATGTGGAGATAACTTGTACAAGCCCTTCTTTCAGGCTCCCTGATGAAGTAGTGCCAGCTGTAAGAGATGCCAGTAAGGGATGCAAGGTGTTCCTCTCAGTTCTTTCCTGAACTCCAGCTCCTTGGAGACTCACGGTTCCTGTGCTAAGGGCAGGGACACGTTGTTTCAGTATTTATTGGGCAAGACAGATGCCCTCGTTCCTTTGCCATTTCTAGCAGATGAGCTTTCCAGCTGGGAACCTCATTTCCAAATAATTCTTCAACAAGAATCACATTCCTTGGACTGCTTGTTCTCAAAAAGTGCACCGAAGTGACCTTAATGCGTTCTCAGCTGTCCTTTACAGCCAAGAAGTATTTCTGAATGCAAGGTCACCAATTGCAGTGATATGCATTACTATTAAACTTGGCACTTGTATCCAAAGATGATCTTTTGGCTAACATACAAGGCTGACACAAAGGAAGTTGTTTTCTTGTTTGCTTCTGTGAACTTGTAATTATTTTTTTGCTACATCACATAGGCTTCCCAGCCATAAAGTGGGATTAATAAACTGCACTTGCCTTACCTGGGTATGTTAAAGTTTCTGAAAATCCAACGTCTGTCTTCATGGAAGTGGAAAATGCTTGAGTCTTTCTGATACCATGCACACCCTAAGGGCTGACCTGCTGGATTGCTTCTCACAGATAGAGTCAAATGGAACTTCATTCTGCTTGCAGGCAGCTATGGTAGGTACCAGCAGCTCTGAGAACACCCTTGATCTAGATCCTGCTCCAAGGGGCCAGACAACAAATGTGTCAGAGTAAAGTTTTCATTCTGTTCATTGTCTTCAACACTCTCAGTTTAAATACTTCTGCCCCTCGTCAGTGTTACACCTGGGGACCTGTTGATTGCCAGCAGCAATTAATGCAATGCTGGTTGTAGTGCTAGGGAAGGAATGGAAGTGATTGACTTTCAAATTCAGGGTTTCTGCTTGCAGGCCCGTGCTTTGGGGAAAACCTGTAACAAGGCTTCTGTCTAGAAACTAAGTATATCTGATGTGAAATACTAAACAGAGAAATAATGTACAGGAAAGCTGACTCTATTCCTTTAAGTGAGCAGAGTTGTACTTCTAAGTCCTCTTTAGAATTAGGTTTTGCAAGACAGAGCCTTAGATACTTAAGAGGGCAATCCTCTCAGCATCCCAAAGAGAACATTGCAGCCTCTAATTAAGCAAAGTATTAACTACCTTGTCTCCTTGGTGAAACTTGGTGAACTCTGCCCTGACAGACATGCACACATGGCTTTCTCCCTGGAAATTTGGAAGCTAAGACATGCTTTCTCTATCATCTATATGATTTATTTTTCCCCTGGCTATTCCTCTGGAGTTGCAGTAACGCACTGAACCAAGTGCAGCTGTCTTTGCGTTGAGCTGTATTTGCATAGAGCTCTATTTGCATGTTGGCTTGTGCTGCTGTATAATATTAATAAGGTATTAAAGGAGAGCAGGGAAGGGGGAGGGGCATGTTAAGATTTCAGTCTTGTCTAAGCAGAGCCATGCAAATATGTTTCCTTTTATCCAGAATTAATGACTAATATGTTAACGGGCCTCAGACTGGGATTTTGCTTTCTTGGGAAAGATGTCTGCAGCAAGAGGCCATGTTTCCCTCTCTGTCTTCTACGCCCTTGGAGACACAAGTGGGTTTGTCTGTTTTGGATGGAAGCTGCAAGACTGCTCAAGCAAGGAAATCTCTCTGTTTACAAGCATGAATGTCTCTGGAAATAAATGCAGCCAGTAGAAAGCTGCAGCATGGCAATGCATGAGAAGGAAGAAAGGGGAAAGGGGGTGGGGGTTAGAAACAAAGGAAAAAGTGTGGTGGCTGTCTTGACATCTAGATCTGTCCTTGCCCCAGAGTTAGCCTGGCCTGGGCATTTGTTCTGCCTGGTGTGCTGGGCTCAGCAGCAGCACATGCTAACCAAGGCGATGGTGCCAGCACCTCACTTTGCACTGCTGGCTGGGGCATCAGGGAGAGCAGGCAGGGAGCAGCAGTGCAGCTGGATCCCTTGCCCAATGTAGTCCCAACAGGGGCGTGCCACTGTGACCAGGAGAGCCGGGGAGGGACCTTGGAAACTCAGTGTTGGCCCATAGTTAGAGTGATGATAGTCTTGACTGCAGGACCCTGGGAGCCAAAGCAATATTGTGGGGGGATTAGTGTGATCTGCAGGCAGGAGTCACCTTCAGTCTGCAGGGGAAGGAGTATTTCCGGAGCTGCCACCCCTGGCACATTTTTATCAACAGCCTGAAGAAGAAAGGGAGCTGTTCTAGAAGGACCTGTTTATAATCAGAGCTTTATTAAGTTACTCTGTTCTGAATATATGGATGATTATAGGGGGGCCAGAATTCCCATGTGTAGGAAGAGAGGTGCCTTAGAGCCAGGCAGGTTTTGCATTACCTGTCCTTGGGTTTGGTGGGTTTGGTGGGCCAGAAGTCTTCCAAACCTAGCTTGTCACTAGTGTAATTGCCTCCTGTGCTCAGTCAGCTTTCCTTGGGGTGCTGTCCAGCTGAACCAGGTTGGCCTATCCCAAAGTCTTGGTGTTTTAACTCAGAATGGAAGGATAGGCAAGGTAGGGGGGTGCAATGCTCCTGTCTCCATGGTCAGTTCATGCTGTGAGCATTTTGATATTAACCTGATATTTCCACAAGTCACTTGGTGGAACAGTTTGATCTTGCTGTGGGGATTGTGCCTTATTATGGGGGAAGATCTGTTCTTAATCAGTGCAGAAGCCGTGAGGGGAAAAACAAGTCTGCAACATCACTTGGCAACACAATTATTATAATAGGGTTTGCTTCTTCCTACACTGCCCAACTGAATTATTTTCTCCATATGGTGGAGCTACTCTGTTTTTAACTGGTTCTTCCTGCCCCTTCACCAGATGGCTGTTTTTCTGCAGGACCTCTCAGCTCTTGTGCATTGTGCCTTGCTGAGCTGAGAGCAGGGAGAGGAATTCTGGTGAAAGCAGGCTCAGGACAGGTCCTGTCAGCTCTGCCTGCTGAGGGGGAAGGAATATATCTGGTGCTGGACCTTAGGCATCAGTGAGATGAATATTCAGTGTTACCTAACAGGATAACTCAGAGCAAGCATCCTGTTTATATTTGCTGGTGGTGGTGAGATTTTGATGAGATCAGGGAGTTGAAGGAGCTGTAAATGGGCTACACATGGGAGTCTTTCCCTTCTTGGTTTCCAGCTCATTTCAGGCCTGACCTGTAACAGCTCATTGTCGTCCTTGTCTTGGGTGTTAAGCACAGCTTGACTAATACATTGCAATCCTGTCTGTCTTCTTGCTATTTTTGTCTTCCTAGGGCAGGGCACCCTACCTGTAAGCTTCTTGTTACGCTCCACCTGCCAGAGGATCCTAGACCTCCCCACAGCAAGCCTCTGCTGCTTGAGTGCATCCTCGTGATGCCAAAGAGGAGGAAAAAAATAGAGACATACAGAAATTCCAACAGGAGGTACAAAGTGTTTAAGAAAAATAAATCACTTCTGTAATTTACACTTCAGGAAAAAATAGCCCACCAGGGCTCTGGGTAGCTGGAAATTCTGCATCTGTATTCAAGATTTGCTTTTAGTCTGCTTTTCTACAAAAAAATGTGTGTGATCACACAGCTGCTTTGTTTCCCTTAAGTTTTGAATCTGATGAACAAGTTTAGCAAATTTGATGCAGGAGGAGAGGTCTCAGTGGTATTGAGTTCTACATGTTCCATGAAAATAGGCAGCTGGGAAGAGCCCCTGTTAATGGATGGCCCAGAGAAAGGGCTGTGGTGTTGGCTTGCCAGTTAATATATGGTGCTGGAGGAGTGTCTCTGTATTGGAGCTCAGTCTTGACACCTCTCTCTGTAGAAGTCTTTCTCTGGCCTTTTCTTTTTCGATTTTTTTTTCACTTGGTGAGACTTGAAAATAAAAATAACGCTTTTCATCTTCAAAGAGCTTTAGAAACATCAGCTAATTAATCCTTCCCTCGTCTAGTGTGCTGCTTCAAGGAAAAGTGATAAAGCAGGGATTTTTCTAAAAGTGAGTGAGACAGATCCTCAGAGATCTCAATTCTGAAGAGTCTATGGCTGTTGCTCCACTCCAAAACATGTGGCTCTGTACCGTGTTGTTGATTGTTCTTTGTTTCTGTAACAAATAAGTAAACGATGGATTTCAAAGAAACAACCAAGAAGTGTCCCCAAGTACATGTGCCCCAGCTAATGGGTAAACCATCAACCTGAAAAAACTGTAAATGAGCTTAATCAGGAGGGCAAGAAAATTCCCATCATGAAATGTTTAGATTTTTTTAAGTTGATCATATATGAGATAGAAACATTTTCTCATAAATTTTCTCACAATAAGGGCATTTCCTGTTCTTCTCTTGATATCTCTGAGGATCTTGCAGGCAGTGTCAAAACCAGAAGCTTTAGTTAATCCCTGGTCACTCTCAAGGGTTCTCTTCCCTCTTAGTGCAACAAACCATACGTGGACACAGTGTCAGTCCTGACACCCATGTGACAAGTCATTGTTGCCTTACAGATTCAGGGGATGATGAGCACTGCACTGACATTGTCCCTCTCCACTGGAAGAAAGAAGATCACTATAAACCAGGCCTGACTTGAGAAGTCAGCACAAGGGGTATGGATGGAGGGTATAGGTGGCTTTCACTCTCTTGCATTTAAGTGAGTTCTGTGATCCATGTTTTCTGCTGATGGTAATTCTGATTTCTGGTCAGGAGCAACACATTCCTTGTCTGTGTGTGGGATGAACATCAGTGCAAAAAGCCAGTGCTTCTGGTGGGTTTTCCCTTGCTTTCAGCCATCAGCCAAGTCTGGCAGAGGTGCCTGAACTGCAGTCTCAGGGATGTGTTGTGGAGCACATATGACACAGTGAGTTAGCCTCGAAGGGCAGCAGGTCAGCAAGTGCCATGCTTTTGGTATTTCTTGGCAGTGTGGAGGAGGACTACACCTCCTTGGTTTGTCTGGATCCTACTTGTGCTGAGTACTTTGCTATCAGGATCCTAAGGTGAGCATCTCCAAGCTCAACACTGTCAAAGACACTACAGAAGCTTTTGCTCTAGGTTTCTTTCTCGAGAAATTCTATAGCTAATTTCCTCTTGAGTCTACTCCTACTGGCTTTTCCAGGGTGTTTCTTTTTTCATTACCATTCAACGGGTGTGAACTTCTCTGTGGTCCAAAACAGGACACGCATGCAACTCTGTGTCATTGTGCTGGCTTTTGTCATGGAATCTTTTCGCTTTTATCAGCGATTTTTTTCTATTCCACTTTGCGTCAACACTGAGTTCTATTGCAGAAATGGTTACAATTAGAAATAATGATTTTAGAATTGTTAGAACATAAATTAATTGTAGTTTCTGGAGGACAGAAAAAAAGCAAGAACAGAAAATACTTCTCAGTCAAGCAGAAGTTATCCCTATTTTGTACATATTTACTATTATTCTATAACTGAAAAACCTGGATCCAGAAATACTGCAGAAGGATGAAGTGATGATTACAGAATGCATGTTCTCAAAGGAAGCTATTTTAAGGTTTCCTCAAAGCAAAAAAAAAAACCTCTCAGGCTCCCCTGAATCAGGAACATGATGCTGTACTTTGAGTAGAAACATATCGAGTTCCCTGCAAATTTGTTGTCTTCAAATAATTGTCTTGCACTTCCCCTGCCCATCTCTGCATAACTCTTAATTTGGCTGCTCATGTCTGTGTGCATAAATATGCAAGAAATGAGTCTGGAGTGGCTCTTGAAGCCATGGTTGGGTTTGCTGGACTGGCAGATAAAAACATTTTTTTTTTTTCCTCTTTTTCCTTTTAAACTGAGACATTCAAATCGGGCATCAGGAAGATACAGTAAACAAGGAGGCTGGCGGTGCTGTTTTTAGACAGGCACTGTTCGGAGTAGGATTGCGCTTTAGGAGGTGCTAAGTATGTTCAGCAATATTGGCATTTTGTTTCAGCTGGATGAAGATCCAAGAGAAATCTGGGCCCTTCATGAATGGAAGCAGTCTTCCCTCATATGCCCTTACATTGCTTCTCCCTCTCACAGGGCAGATGTAAAGAGCTGAATCCCTCCCACCTCCATCCCATCTCAGTGGGATATGGAGCTGGTCACTTCCCCTCTCTAGTGAAGGAAAAACAGGAAAGCCCTCAAGCTCCCTTTCCCTGGCCACGCCACCCTGCGGAGATCACAGAAGTTGTGCCACTTAATTCTGTCACTGCTGTAGCATCTTGTGGGGCGGCGACAATGGGCATGAGCAAAATAGATAATTAATAAAGCAGCAGTGGTTGGCATTTGATGCCTGGCGATGGGTGGGATGTGAGGAGAAGCGGCAGGGTAATTATAGATGTGAAAAATGAGGCAGGAACACAGGGTAACCTTTCTAGGGTAGCTGTCCCGGTGATCGATGGGCCTACATTGTTTTCTCGCTAACCTTTTGGTGAACCTCCCCTTAGAACAACAGGGGAAATACAGTTATTCCCTTCCCTGTCTTGTTTCGTGGTAAAGCACTCGTGTACCACCTTATTATTATTGCACCCTAAATATTGCTGTGTGCTGGTAGTAAATCACAGGTGGGCAGTGAGGTGCCCCTCAGGCAGGGCCCTTCTGTCCTGCCCCCGTCCAGCTGGAGGCTCCTGCCCAATGTGCTGCGGGCACCAGCTCTGTCATAGGCCCAGTTAAACCAAAATGATGGCTTTCCACGGCTGAAATGGGTGTGCGGGGAGCTGCAGCGAATAGAGCTGGGGAAGGGTGCAGTAAAGGTAACGAAACGTACTCTGAGGTTTTCTGATGGAGGGACAGGGAAGCTCCAAGACATTGGGGCAACAAATTCATGGGTTTAGAAGTGGATGAAAGTGTCTTTAAAGGGAGGCTTTGGTCCATTTGCATCCCCTGAAGCTTGAGCGTACTGTGGTTTTACCTATCAAAGCCAAACCTGCTCTGTTTTCACTAATTTCTAACGCAGCTCTTGCGTGATGATGTTTCTGAGAGCTGCAGTCAAGTTTCACAAAGCCTGAACTCCTCTGTCAGGAGGACGAGGGTTCGGTTCAGGCATTTTGGGGGGAAGCATATGATACACACCAGATAAAATTCCAACATGTAAAAAAAATGTGAAGAATGCCAGGAAATGTTCTTGAACCCTGCAGTTGACTTAACAGAGAGCAAAATGTTACAGCAGTCACAATAATTGAAGATAGGAATGTATACATAGGACAGCCCCTTATGTCAAGAAAGGGTGGATCTTTGCCTTCATGTCCTGGGAAGTACTTTTGATTGTTGTATTTATTTCTCTACAGTAATTACTAAACTTCCTCTCAGCCAAGAGCATTCCTGATATATGGGGATTTCTTTGCCCTTTACAAGGACAGTACCGGCTACTTGGAAAACAGTGAAATTAAAAAATGACATCCATACTGCAGTGTGATCCAAGGACAAATTTGATGTTAAAGTTAATCAGATGGGAATCAGTTCAGATTCCCCCTGTATATGATGAAAAGTTTCTTTCATATGATTTTTTTTTCCTGCAAGATTTGTCTCTCCAAAATTTCTGTCATATCCACCTTAGATTTTAACATGCGAAAAATGTTTATGTTTTTTCAGAACATCGGGATAGCTTTAGGAATTTGTTTTGGCAAGAAAAAAATGAAACAGTAAAAGGAGACATTTGAAGAGTCCTAGAAACAAATATATGACTATGTGTTGACATGTTATGAAGGTGTTGGGAACGACTCCTTACTTAAAATTGTGTTGAAATTTGCACTTACTATGGATTTAAATTCATCAGCTTCACACTTTAATGATTGAATTTAGGTTCCTGATTTGGTACAGGGACGTGTTAGAGAACAATTGAATTTCCTGTGTGATGGTTTTAAATAAAAAATGAACTTAACCTTGCAGAAGACATTGTTTTAAAAGTCTTTCTTCTGAAGAGGTGCCTTTCTTCCCACAAGCATCATGGTTCCTTTGGGACTATTTGCACACCACAGTTGCGTTGTTGCTTGTGTCCTGGTTTTCTGTCCACTAAGATGTGTGACACTAACAGTTAAAGTCAGAGTTGTTCTTCTGCTGCAGCTACAAGGGCCCTCTTCCATCTCTGGACAAGAGAGCAATTCCAGTCTTTGGCCCTAAAATATGGTAGCTGCAGGATCTAGACTCATAGTGGTCACCCCCAGTGGGTTAGGGATTGCGTTTTGTTCAGGCTTGGTTGCAGATCCTGTCTTAGCAGCTGCTGAGCAGCAAGACCCAGAGCTTTTATTTTCAGGATGATGAGGGATCCCAAATTAGGCTGCAAGTTTTTTAGTGCAAGGACTGTTTTCTTACATTTTTTTACATCATCTAGTACAGTAGGGCTCTACTTAACACTTCCAGATGTTAGCCCTAATATAAATGTAATTAAAATAAATTAAATTCAGAGTGGATTTGTGTTTCTGCAGTCTTTGCTGTGCGCCGCTGCTTGTACAGGGGGCTGCTGTTATCCGCTCCACCAGCTGAGCTGACTCAAGTAGGGCTTGAGTTGGAAGTGGAAATTTTCAACTCTCTGCAGCAGGAGTAGCCAACTGGGGCAGCTCCGAGGTGTCCCTGCTGTTTCCTGCCACGCAGATCTCCATGTGAGGATGAGCAGGCATTCCCAGGCTTTTCCTTAAACTCCTGCGTGGACCAAGCAGGTCCTCAGAGCATAGGCAGGGCGCTGTGACTCACCAGGCAGGGCTTGAAACTGGGCCTTGGATTTCATGCGCTGTTCCCAGCATGGCTGCTGTCTTGCTGAGTGATATCTACAGGTCATTTTGACCTAAAATTTGCCTTACTTCAGTAATACCCATCTCTTTCGAAAGAGCCCTCAAATCCACATATTATTATTGTTGTTCCCTGCTATAATAAGTAGAAGTCGTGGTCTGATAGACACGGCACACTGTTCACAAGGACCCCACTTCTTTTCTTGGCTTTGCTGTGCTCTCACTGTATGATCTTGGGCGACCTGCTCCACCAATCTGTTCCCCTGTCACCACACATCGTCTTAGATCATCAATTCTCTGGAGCAGACACAGTCCCTTAGCACGTTTTAGCATCTAGCATTGTGAGGCTCCGGGCTCTGCCGGGGCTTCTGTGTGCTACAGAAATACAAATAGTTGCAGCTAATAATAATATTAAATCTGTGTGGCTCTTCAGAGATAAGTAAAGGGCAATGCTCCTTCCTCCAAGGAGCAGGCAGGATAAGTACTTTATTTTTGTCTTTGTCTTCTAATTATAAAAAAAGAAGGCAGCCAGTAGACGTGATTAAAAAAAGAAAAAAAAATAAAGGAAGGCTGCAGTTATTTGATATTTTTAGCCTCAGACCTGCTACTTGTTCTGTGAAGCCAATCTTAGGATCATCGCCTGAGTCTGGTTCGTATCCGTGTTTGCCAGGGATAGAAATCTTTTGGAGCCTTATATTGACAGTTGGCTCAGTATTTGGGCTAATCCTATAAAACCAGCATGCAGCTTGGTGCAACTTTCAGTATTTGCTGTGAACAAAAGTGTCAGGAATGTTGCAGATCAGACATGAGAAGCTTCACTTGGCCAATACATGGCAAGGCTCTGGGCTGGGACGATAAGGGCTTGGGATGGAACTGAGCGTGGCAGAATGGCTGGAGAGAGGAGAAGTCAACCTTTGTTTGTTTCTGTGTGCTGTGGGATTTTTTTCAATTATTATTTCATTTCCAAAGAAATGCAACAACAACAACAAAAAGACTTAAATATTCAGCAGTGAAAACAATAGATTTGAAAAGGAAAACAAAAAGTTAGAGCCAGCTCTGGCATTGGTGGACACTTGGCTCTGAGGGAAGCGAGAACAGCTTGGATTTGCATAAATTGCATACTGCGGGTCAGAAAGCAGAGTCAGAATTATGCTTTCATTGCAGTAGCATGAATGGGAGCGCATAATTGGCATTCTTCCTCTCTTGATCAGATGCCTCCTTCAGGGGATTTCTGCACCCAATACGTTGAGGCTCATCCATTCACTGCCTGGCATAGATAGGGCTTTTGTTTTCAAATTATGATTTTTCTATTCTCTGATTTCTTCCATAACCTGGGAAAGCCCCAGCCCTCCCCCCATGCGTGGCCCTTTGTTTGGGAGAACCAGCGGAGGTCTCTCATTCTGTGCTGAATGCAGCTGTTGTTGCATCACCCCTGTGCGTGTTTTTGTGCTTCTGGCTCAGCGTGGAGCTGCCGACCCCCGGGGCGATGGTCCTGGTGCTCCGTGTTGTGCACCTCCTCTCAAGTTTATGGAGTCCTGCATTTCTGAGTGCAAAGAGGTCAGCATGATTGTGCTCAGTCCGGTAGGACTACCTCTAAGGATGTACAAAGATGCTTCGCTGGAACAAGCTAAGCAGGCTCTTGGTCAAACCCAGGGCCTGGCTCTCTTTTCCATTATTTGGCTTATTAGCATTTTTTTGCCTTTTATGATTTCCAGCTCAATCACGCCAAGGACTTGCTAAGGGGATTCAGGTTCAGCAAAACACACAAGAGCATGTTTAACCTGAGCTGCAGCCAGGCCCTTGCCAGGATTCAGGCATGTATTTGCTTCAGATGATGCACTTGGTGAATGCTTCCAGCAAGTGCATGTGGTGCTGCTAAAAACTCATAGAATCACAGAATCACTAGGTCCATCCAGACCCTGGCAGCCACATGGGAGCCTTTCCAGCTGGATGTCAAGTCCTGGTTATCCCTCCTGTGTGGTTCCTTCTCAGCACTTCTCATCCAGGGCTTCCTGTCTCACCCTGGATGTATGGTTGCAGTTTCCTTCTGCACAGAGCCACTGGCCAGGCCAGGTGCCTCGTGCCCCCTTTGTTCAGTCCTTTTCTGGGACCATGCCCACCCTGCTGTTGATCTCACATCTGTTCAGCAGCAGTGGCAAAGAACAAACAGCAACTAACAGATATTGATGACCGAGGCCTGCTTCTTCATTTATTCACAGACAAATGTTTTAACCTGTCAGTGTTAAGAAATCATATTGATGGGAGAGATTTTGTTTTATTCCTTAGGTCTGTTAGTCAAAAGGGCAATTCCTCCTTTAATATCTTCCCACCACAGGCTTGGTTCCACTGTGCCTTGTCCAGAAAACCTTTTGTTTTCAAAACTCAGGGAAAATTATCTTTATAAAATATAAACTATGGGAATTTTCTTTCCCCTCTGGCTCTAGGAGGAGGAGAGCAGCTGGTAGAGAGTGGATGAGAAAGGCTTTATCTGCTATATTTTGGTTACTGCGCTTTGAGTGATGGGTTTAATAATTGATAGAGCAATTTAGCAATGATCCATAATCCTGAAAGAAGCCTACGCTCCCCTCCCTTTCTGTCTCCCTCCCTTTCTCCTTCCCTTCGAGACTGACAGGCTGCTCTCAGTGGTTTTGTCTGCAAAATTTCATCCCTTGGTTTCTGTAAACAGCCTGACATGGGAGAGGGGGAGAAAAAAGCAAGTGTTTCTAAATCTTTTGTCTTGTTTCCACAAACAGCTGCACTGCTTTCTCCAGCTCTGGGCTTCAGTCATGTATTTGCTCACATGCTCTTGTCGAAGAGAGCAGGAGGTTTTCTTTAAGGCCCTAACCTAAATGAAGTGTGTATGTACAATGTAAATAGGAGAGCAGAGAGGTGTAGAGCCTCCCAGCAGGGACCCCTCCCTCCCTGTTTAAACCCAGGCTTTGTTCATGGCTGAATCCAGCTTTCTTAATCCCAAGAAAGGTGCATGGGGATGGCAAGTGCTTGATATGTAAGTGTGGTTTACTTGAAAGTCTTCCAGGATTAACCTATGGAAATTGCTTTTTCCAAGAGCCTCGTGTGGATTGTGGCAGCGAGCAGGGGGATCCTGCTGGAGCGCCTGATAGGTGTCTTTGTGACTCCCCATTTTTCAAGATGGATGCAAGCCCATAGCAGCATAGGGTTGTGTTTCCAGGTGCAGGGTGTGCACCCCTTCACAGGGGTAGGGGGTTCTTGTGTGGGATGCCCACATTAAGTGTGGGAAGACAGCAGAAAAGATGAAACAGGAGAAGGAGACAGACATAGTGAGCGAGAGAGAAAAAGAGACAAGGTTATAGGTACTGAGTTTGTGTTGAGGCCAAGGCAGAGTGAGGAGAGGGAGGAGGTGCAGCCTGGCAGAAAGCCAGGTATAAGCAAAGTCAAGTGAGATGTATTAAATTATGTTTTTCCATATGTATTACATAGATGCCAGATTGACAACAAGTTGTAATTAAGCATGACATAAAGTCAGCTATGCACAGCTGTATTATTCCTTAAAATTACAAGGGGTGAGGTCCCTTGGGGCACAGCAGAGTTTATGGATGCTCCAGCATGGGAGGTCTCTACAACAGGCTGGCTGAATGCTTGCCAGGAGTGACACAGGCATTGCTGGGATGGCCCAGGATTGGGGCAGGGAGGGAGTGGGGACTTCCCTGAGGTTCAGGCTAGCCCTGTCTGCCTCTGACACCATGCTCTGGAGTATTTTCACCCTTCCCAGTCAGCACCCCAGTGGAGCATGAGCAGTGGCCAGGGGTAGGTAGTCTAGTCTGCTTCTATGAGTTATTTGCTGTTAAATACCCTTAGCTACCAAAGAGAGGCTCACAAGACTTGGTTGATAATTACTGCAGTCAAGTTCAGAAGTCATTGTTGTGTAACTTGCTCTCTGTTTCTAAAAGACAGAACTGTGTGCATGTACACTTGATTAAAACACCCGGGGACTGCACCTGTACCACGGGAAACACTCCCAGCTGTGCAGGATTTCTCCTGTGTGTAGGAGGATCTTGGTGACCTTTGTATTGAGAAATGTATGGTTAATGAACCTTACAGAGTTAGAGAAGTTCAGGTGACCGGGGGGCCTGGGAGGTCATTTAGTCCAACCTGATCTGATGGTCAAGGTAGAGTCTGCCATGAGATCAAGATCAGGACTTCATCCTGCTGAGTCTTAAAAGCCTCCAAGGTTAGCAACTGCAGAGTCCCTCAGGGCAGCCTGTGCTGGTGGTTTATTTATCTGCACAGTGGAGGTGTTTTCCCCATTTCATCCCCAGAAGGATCCTCTCCTGTTTCAGTCTGTCTGTCATCTCTGCCGTCTGCTGCCCACCTGAGGGAAGAGCCTGGCACCGTTTTCTCCATGTGGCAGAAGAGGAGGGTCAGGCTGCTATCATGGATACCATGGTTCTCCCTCCCCCCACTGAGGTTGCTCCAGTTCACCCGCCCACTGGGATCCCCAGACCAAGCGTGGTGTCCAGATATGGCTGGAGGTGGGTTACCACATTCCTTGGTCTGCTGGCCCTGTTTCAGGGATGCTGTTGGTCCTGCTGCTGCCAGGGTCTTCCTTTCTAGCCCACTGCCCCTTGAGTCAGGGTGCTCATGGCCATTCCAGCTGAGCAGTTCCCCACTTGTCACCAGGGCTCGTCTGTCCCAGGGGCCAGACCTGGCATTTCTCCTGTGTGTATTTCAGAAGGTCCCTATCAGCACATGCCTCCCACCTGTCCAGGTCCCTCTGGGTGTCAGCCCTGCCCCCATGTGCATGGCGAGCTATCTCCAGTGTGGCAACACCCATAAACTGGATGAGAATGCACTCTGCCTCCTCCTCAGGTCAGGGATAAAGATGTTAAATGAGACCAGTCCAGGATAAACCTCTGCAGTACCTCACTGGTTACCAGCTTCCAGTTTATATTTATGTCCTGTAACATAAACCATCACTGAGGGCCGTGTGGATCCAGCTTCCAGTCTTTTGAGCTGATTCAGATATATTTTGAAGTGTTGCAGACTAATCTTGAGAGATGGGCAAGAGCAATGTGAGCAGTGTTGGAGCTCCCTTCTAGTGGTGGTTGTACAGGTGGCCTGGCAGCCCTGAGAATGGCTCTGGTTACACCCACAGTCCTTCCCAGAAACCAGGTTTACCTGTGTTTGACCTGTGCAATACAGAGTCTGCTAGAAGTCCCTGTAGTGGCACTGTCCTTCCTTATCGCTCTAACCAATACATCTTTGTGGACAAACAGTATACTGTGACAAGTTGGGTGGCATTGCTCTGTGGTCCTTTCCCTCCCTCGGGAATAACCCTGTGCTGACTGACCTCTCCACAGTTGGAACTTTATGCTGGAATCTGAAATGCATAGTGTGCCTGCATATTCTGGGATGAGTCTTGACTCCCAGGGCTGTCCCTTGCTCAGAGATGCAGGAGGAATGCAGAAGTCCAGCAGTGAGGGTGAGCCCAGCATTTCCCTGCTGAGTGACACGAGTGGGGCCTGGAGCTGCTCTCCTGTCCACTGCATGGGATGGGGAGTGAGCAAGCAGGAGCTGTTGGTGCTTGTAGGTGTGTTAAGCTCTGACCCTGGTGGCTGTCTTTATCACAGACACAAAAGTCTGCAGATGCCCAGCCCTGGAGCAGAGGATGGCCTTAGTCTGGGGGTCATCCATATTTGATGTCTGCATCCCTTCTGGGTGTCTGTGTGAATGGAGAGGTGGAGGAGTGAGGGAAATAGCCACTGTAACTTTTTACTTCCGGAATATGGGCCTGTCCCTTTTTACATCCCTTCACTTAAGAAATTATTTGGAGCCTGAGAAGTACAGAGGAACAACAAAAAAAAAAGGATTCTCTGTGCATTTCACCTCCATTACCTAAGAGTTAAAGGTACTCTGCATTCTACAGTACATGGCAATAAAAGGTGGACACCTCCACAAAATACAAAAGAGTCAAGTGAGCAGGTATGAGAAGGAGTCCGTAAAGATGTCAAAGAAAGGGTTCATCTGAGAGGAGGATAGAGCTCCATCACTTGAATAAAATCCCCTCTGTAAGACACACAAAGGATGCAGTTCCTTGTCCTCACAAGAGGTGTCTTGATGCATGCAAGAGCACAAGCTCTGAGTGGGGTGAAGCCCTGGTGTGCAGCTGGTCAGTGCATCCCTGCTTGGGCAGAGGAGCTCAGCTTCTGCCTCTCTGCCTCTGCCCAGGGCTTCCTGAGTGGAGATGTGAAAGCTGCTGCTTCCCAGAATTCGAGCTTTAGCAAGTGAGACGGGAGCTGTGTGTACCAGCTCAGAGCCACCTTCACTGTAGGTCTGTCTGCACTGCCTGCAGCTGCCCCCAACCTTCTTCTGGAAGCAGGAACACTCTCTGCTCAAGGTGCCAGCAAGTATCAAGTTTTGAGTTATATTTTTGTCTGACGTGTATAGTTTGTCCATGAAGGACTCTGCTGAGACTATCACGCTTGGCCATGGGATCCTACCAGAGGTGGTAAATTATCCCTGAGGAAGGCAGTTTGCAGGGAAGTTTTAAAATTCAGAAAGAGCCCAGCTCTCTGAATCTGAGTCTGTGGAAATGAATTTTTTTGGCATTTGTTTTTAATGTCCTGTGATATGTGGGTGAAAAAGCCAGCAAGCTAGACTGGTAATTAATTTTCCTGACAGAAACACCAGACAATGAAATTACCCTGCCACAAAGCAGGGTTGCTAAAGTAAATACTCCTCCAGCAGCAGGCCTGAAAGCAGGACAGGGTCATGTGTGAGGTGCAAGCAAATGATGAGATGGCACTGCTGCCTCTGGGGACCTGCGGGTGCTGCCAGCACGGGGACCCTGGTGCCGTTGGGCACCGGCACTGGCAGCTCTCTGGTGTACACAGACACATTCAAGCTGGGCTCCAAAGGATGGGGGGCTGGCTGGACTCACTGCTGAGCTGAGGAGCAGGTCACCCTTTGCTGTCTAGGCAAGTAATTTGGTTGGAAACGGAAGGAGATCTGGGAAGTGGGGATAGGACGGCTGCTTTTGTCCTGGAGATGGAGGCTCTTGGCAGGGTTCTTCAGTCTTTCCTGGGCTGGTGGCAAGTGGTTTCTAAACCTTTGGTCTGTGCTGGCATGATTTGTGTGAGCTGTAGAACAGGTTGTGCCTGTGCATGCAGAGGGGGAGTGCCTTTTGTTGGAAGACCTGAGGGCAGCTCATGGGAGAGGAAGGACAGGAGGGCAAAGTTTTCTGTTTTCCTTCTATGTGTTTTGTACTGGAGGCAGGAGTTACTGTGCCAGGAGTGTTGCAGATGCTCAGCCAAGAAATGGGCGGAGAGCGGGAAATGGGGATGTTCTTGCATGTATTGAGGTATCTGGCAGCTGGCTCCACTGTGTGCTGTCAGACAAGATCCCTCACCACAATCGAAAGGTTTGGTGAGTCTGTGTTAAAAAACCTGTATTGTTGGTACAGAAAATACTTCTCTATGCAGTCATGGAGAGATCTGCTGAAGATCTCAGTGCTGTTCAGGAGGATCTGCTGCCGTGTGAATCGTCCTTCTGATTTATGATTGCAATACTCGGATGTGCACACTTTCATAGGGCATTTTCCCTTGTTACACAGTGGTAGCAGCTGCAGAATGGAGAAATCCCACACAAGAACTGTTTAAGACATGGAAACTGTTTTCTTTCCCTTTGGGAAAGAGAATTACACCATTTCTATTGCTGAGCTAAATCTGAGTGCTTTTAGGAAAACAAGGGTCACTTGTGGAGTGGATTGCATGCACATTTTAGGAGGAGAGTTATTTAATGTATTAATTTTCTGCAAAAAGTGCTGGAGCAGTTGTGAAGTGTTCAAGCATGCAGATATCACATACTTGGTTAGGTTAGGCTGCAGAAAAGAGTGAGGAACATTTAAAGGACTTGATGTAGATTACAGAAAACATTATGCCTGATCAGTGCAGTACTGAAATGCAGTAAACATTGGAAGAGAAAAAATGAACTATTTCTGCATAATTCTATGTCCTAAATTAACTGCAGCTTCTCTGGAGAAAGGACTGTGTGTCTCAGAGGATCTCCCAGATAAAACATCTGCTGAAATGCCTCGTGTCACTCCAAAAGCAAACAAAATATTAAGCTTAGAGAAGACTGGAACGGGAAAGCATTCTGCAAATAGTGTAAAATAAGTCTGGGGAATATCCTTACATTTAACTCTTTCTAGGCTTGTTCAGCCTGTCTCCAAGCAATCATGTCAGGAAGAGGAGTTGCAGGGTCAGGCAGCGAAAGTGGATTGAAACATCCATGGGATGGTACACTGAGAAGCCAGAAGCTGCTGCAGACATGGGAGAACAGGACAGCTAAAAATAGCTTGTGGTAAAGGACAGGTGATTTAATCAGTTCCATCTTCACCTCTAGACCAATCTGTGTGAACATGAAGTGAGAGGTGACAAATTTAAACCTGATGAAGGAAAATCAAGCTTTAAACAGCTGAGCTAAGATGCTGTTGAGAGCAGAAGGTTGCCTGTGGAACTCTGCGCCACAACATGTGATGGAATTCAAGATCTCACCTTGTCTTAAAAACCTGACATGCTTATGTTAAGAAAGAGAGGAGTTGCACATATTAGATACTATGTGCAGAAGGATGTATGCATCCATAACTGAGTATAAAGAACAATATCCACCACAGTGGAGATTCAAAGGTATTTTATCAGTGGACAGGTTATTTCATTGCAGAGCTCATAACATCCTGCCCCAAAATGCTTGGCATTGGCCATTTCAAGCAGGCAGAGCACTGCTCCTGGTGACTGCAGCTCCCTCTTTCACATAGCAAACCAGAGGTATCTGCTGGCTGAAAATCTGCAATCCTCTGTGGTGTCCACTACCTGTTGTTCTTGAGGTGCCTTAATGACTATTTAATTAAGTTAACTAGATGGTTTTGTCTTAGGGCCACTCCATCTCCACAGAAAAATCACAATGATTATTGTGAAGGCTGGGAGAAAACCACAGAAAGTGTGGCTGTGGTGTACGTAAGGCACCATATCACCTAGATCTAGCCCCTTTCACAGGCATTCTCACCACTGTTAGAATTCATAGAATGAGTGATGTTCTGTTTAGTTGCATTTCATCTGTTTAAATAATATGAACATAGAGTTGTGCTTTTCTTCCCAGTAGTGAAGATGGAAAGCTACTTCAGCATGTAAAAAAGAAATTCTCTCCTTATTACTGCACTCCAGAAAGTGGAGCTTTCAGGAAAACCCACTGGACAGCCGAAGACTCAGGAGAAAAAAAAAATTAAGATATTTTAGAACCTCAAATTGTAGGTCATCCCTTCTAGCAGGGGTCTGAAGGTGTTGGCAGTATAAGTGTGGGGAGAGAGGAAAGGAGGTGTGTGTGGCATATGACAGCAGTTTGCAAGTGTTTTTTTATGAACAGGGAGTTTTCCACACAAAATCACATTGGAAATATCCCTGTAGTCCACCCCTCCACTTGAGTTAGTGGGAGGGACTTGAAGTTCAGGCGATTGGTGGCTGAGCTCTCATTAGTGACCAGGGACATTTCTTTCACAATGTGGAAGGCAGGCAGGGAGAGGCAGATGGCTTTGAATGCAGGATTTACATAGTAATGAGATTCAGGTCACCATAGCTGTCTTTTTCTCTCTGCATTTTGTCTAGGTGTCGAGTAGTGTGTAGGGATGACAGGGATGACAGGATGACGGAATAGGGAGGAAAAGAGGAAAATTAACCCCTTGTTCATGAGGAGAGATTGCTGTTAGAATAAAAAGTTTGTCACAGTGGGCTGAGAGCAGTAGGGTGTGACAATGACAAACACAGATGAAGCTAGAAGGACTAAAGCTAGCCACTTTTTAAGTTTCTGAATTTCTTTTATGTGGGAACGACACAAATAATTCTGACTTTAAAATCCCGGAATTTCCTGTAATTTTTATGTTCTGCATTGCTGGTTTAAGAAGAGGTCGTTTGGGACTTTCATCATTACAAGTCCCCCCAAAACTGGGGGGGGTTTGTGGACTGAAGACGAGGCATGGATTCTTGCTACAGGGTCTTTGCTTCTTTGGAAAAAAATTACCATTTTGCTTGATTTCTTGGCTAAAGACTTGTCTTGACATGACTATGTAATGGTGTGATTAAAACATAATATTTTCCACTGTAATTGGTAATCCTTAGTATGATCTCACTAGTGTCAGATCTTATCCTGATGACAAATGGGGAACTGGGAACCATGGGTCTTATTTCAATTATTGGATGGTGGCACTTGATTTGCTCAATAGCCAACCCCAGGAATTTCCAAAATATGCATAAGGGCCTGAGAAATCCCAAGGCTATATTTAAAATTATGAAAGTTTTAAAGCAGTGTGTGTTTCTTTTATCTGTCTTCTGCTTTTTCTTTCTTTATAGTTAGAGGAGTATGGGAGAGTAAGTTATTCTTCCTGCTGTACATCCCATGGAACCAGAAGCTGGGGCTTTAGAAGTGTTGCAAGAACAGTAGAGAGGCTTTAGGAGATCCTTGTATAAATAGGAACTGTGTCATATAACTGCATGTGGACATCTAGGCAGAGGTGGGATAAGTAAGGAAGGTGTTTGTGTGTATAAGGTTTTCAGTATTTGGAAAATATTTTTGGTTCTTTCACACAGAAGATTTTGAAACGCAGAACATTTGGGGCACATAGGTCAGGATTCATCTCATCTCACCTTGGCCACTGGAGTTGAGCAAGTTAATCTAACCTCATCCTATAGACCTTTTCAGCATCAGTGGAGAAAGATTCCAACCACCCCAAGGCAGTGGGACAGATTCTTCCTGGAAGGGGAGGGAACAGAGGTGCTTTGGTGGCATCTTCTGGCAATAAATGCATAGGCAGAGAGCTGCTGCATTTTGGCTGTTTGGGCTGAAATGGAAAAAGAAATCTAATCAGGTGCCTGGGACAGACTGGGAAAGGAAGGCTTCTTGGCTACTTTCTCCTGAGAAAAAGGCTTAGGTCTAATAGATCTAATTACATTATTTCTATTTTTTATTGTTACAGCCATTTGTTTAAAAAGTCAGTAATCCTTTTATACTAGTCCTGTAATGATTATTTAATGTCTGGCTGTTTGTGAACCCACGGAGCTGTGTGAACAGAGGATGCTTCACCACAGGGGATCTGCACAGTTCTCCACAGGACAGCGAGCTGGGCCTGAAAGCCTCAAGTGGGGGCCTTGATTGGGTGCCTTCATATTCCCACTTGCTGGATAAAAGCAGTGGTAGTTCCCTCCTTTACAAAATGCTGCCAAATGTAGGGCTGTCTCTTGGCTGTATATGGCCACAGTATTCTTCTGTAAGGATAAATATTCCCCAACTAATGTTTGGTTAGCCGGAACTGTGCCAGTGACTAGTGCATCTCTCAGCTCTGTCAGAGCAGTGACACTTGGTGGCAGCTCTGTGAGTGTCATGATGGACACCAGCTGCCCAACGCCGGCTGAGCAGCTCTGCTCCCCTTGCTGATGTTTTCTGACCTCTTCCTTTGCAGAGCCCCTGAAATCATCCTCGGTTTACCCTTTTGTGAAGCAATCGATATGTGGTCATTGGGATGTGTCATTGCAGAGCTGTTCTTGGGCTGGCCCTTGTACCCAGGAGCTTCAGAGTATGATCAGGTGGGTGTGGATATTGCCCTGGGTGCTGGTAAGTGCACACATCTTTTTCCCTTCTCTTGTCAGAGTGGGCAGATGCCAACTTTTTCACTTTTACTAATGATGGGTCTGTATTTCTTGCTCTCCCAAGTCAACATTGTCATTATGCACCTGGGTATTTGTTCCAGGTAACCAGTGTGCAGCTTGGTACACTGGCTTTTAAGATCTGGCTGCCTGAGTGAAATCTCAATCAAGAGTCAACGCTGCCATTGACTGGAGAACTCTGTACATGTCCCTCCTCACTGAGCAGAGCAGGCACCCATTCTCTGCTGTAACAGCAAGTGCTGTATAAAGCCTTATTTGTTAGAAGAAACTGCATGAACTCAGCTCCATTTCATAACCCCATTTATGAGAGTGCATATTAAAAGCAATGACAAGAAGGAGAAGGTTGGCATTGATGTAGGTTTCCAGTTAATATAAGCTGTCATCTCTTTTCTCCCTATAGGCTTTTATGCCCTTTTTGTAGTCCTAAAACCAATAATGCAGCAGCAGCTAGAGCCAGGGCTGTAGAATACTTTGCATTCCCATAGTATTCTTCAGGCTGATCTTAGCTGTCTGCAAATGCAGCCTGAAAAGGGCCTTTTTTCTTTTAGGAAATCAATTTTTGAAAAGGAAAAAAAAAGGCAGGATAATAAATAAGTTTTTCACATACTGAAATGTTTTCTTGACTTTTCTTTTGAAACTAGTATTTTTTTAATCAGAGCTCTAAAGGTAAAATTTGGCAGGGGAAATAACTTGCAGCAAAGAGCAGGGCTATTAGTGACTCTAAAGGAAATCAGATGAAGCTGAGAAACTTACAAGCGTTTGAAAATCACATACCAAGCATGAAAAGTAGATGTCTTTCTCTTCCCCATTGCACCCCAAAAGCCATGAAACACACAGCTGAAAAAGAAATCACCATACCTTACTGGCCAGCTTAACTGCCCAACGCAAAGCTTCCTCTGGTAAAGTGTGACGAGGGCTCCTGGGCAGCTGGGAAAGGGATAGGGGCTGATCCTGGCTGCTGGCTGCAGCTCTGGCACTGGGCTGCAGGCAGGATCCTGGTGCCTCTCAAGTGTGTGAGCTCTGATGGACCTGAGGAGCTGCAGAGCTGAGCAAGCCACGCGCAGTGAACCGGGGCCTGAGTGTTTGGAAGTGATTGAAAGCACAGCTGCCTTTTATGCCTTTATTTAGTTAATGTTTTTATCCTTCTCTGTTTCTTCTCTCAAAAACACTTTCCATTCTTCCCTAGAATTTTCTAGAGTAGGTGACTGGTTTCAGTAGTTTTGCAGAGTTTGCAGCAATTTTGCAGAATGAAGCCATTCAGGAGTCAGAAGGTGCCAAAGTTAAGGTTGTGTGTTACCTCAGGCATGTGTGACATCGGTCTTTAATTGTGTAATCACAGACCCTTTTTCCTTTATAAATAAATAAAAGTTTCAGATCCTGGAAACACAAATAGAGTATCTTTTAGCTGTGTGGGTGCCAATGAGGTCATGCTTGTGGATGCAACCCAAATAACGTCATGTAGTCAGCAGAGACAAGTACTTTCCATACCATGAGGGCGTCAGTTGGTTTGAGTGTATATTTCACCTTAGTTCAAAGGTAGTCGCTTCATAGTCCTCTGTTTGGAACTTCAAACTGCTCCTAGGACAGGCTGTGTGCTCAGGTGGAAGAAAACCAGCAAAAGTTAGAAAGGAAATACCAAATTGCTGAAATGACTTCCTGAAGAGGAAGAGGGTGCAAAGTGTTGAAGCATCCCATTGAAATCACTGTATGGGTCCTTCTCTTTGAACTTTAAAAATTTCCTCTTTTCATCCTTAAGCCTTGTGGGAGTGCACTCTAAGGGTGAGCTTCTAGTGATGTATGTGATAAATGGAGGGAATTCCATTCAGAAATTCTCTTCCCCTCATTCTTTGCACTGAGTTTTTTGGGGTGAAGTTTTTCTACATGCTACATCTTCTTTTTTTTGTCTGTTCTGTTGGTTCAAATGCCTCCTGCAGTCCTTCAAGGAAGACCTCCAGAGCTCTTGACAGGACGAACAGTGACCTCTCATCCTTCTCTTACAGATTCGCTACATTTCACAGACACAGGGCTTACCAGCAGAGTATTTGTTAAGTGCAGGGACAAAGACTACAAGGTTTTTCAACAGGGATACAGATTCACCATATCCCTTGTGGAGGCTGAAGGTAGGAAGACATTCCCTTGGTTTTTTTTTAACTTGCAGATGTTGGTTGGAAGTGAGGAGACATTCAGGTCACCTCAGAGCCTGAGTTTCTGCTTTTTGCAGTGCAGTACAGATGTCGGAGTGGGTACTGCCCAACATAAAACTGCCATCCCCAAAATTTGGAGCCTATAATACACCTGCTGGCATTGCAATATAAAAATTTAGGTCCAGATTTGACCTGGAAATCTCCCTCTAAGTAGTGAATGAATTGGTGTGTAGTGGGCAGACTTTGCTCTAATATCTGAGTCATTGCGGGGTTAAAAAATAGGCAAGTATTTTAATTCTACAATCAAAACCTCTGGTAAAGCAAGTGAGCTCTGAGTGTCCTGTGCCAATGTGTTTGGCTGCATGCTGTCCCCCAGGAGAGAGGCCAGTGGGCTTCTGGCTGGGATGGGATGCTGTACCTCATGCCAGGGTGAATGTAAGAGACCCACCATAGTTGGGAGGACCCTCAGAAGTGAGATAGAAGAGATAAATCACCTTGTGACATAAAAGATGTCACATAACCGTGGTGGAGATCGTGTAAATGGTGTCTGGCCAGGCAAGAGAGGCACGATGGTCCCTGATGAGGACAGGATGAGGAACACATGGGAAGTGGTACATAATCTGCAGCTGGTTTCAGGGCAGTGTTGGTCAATGCCTGTGTCCTCTTTTGAGCAGACACCAGATGATCATGAGGCAGAGACGGGGATTAAGTCAAAGGAAGCAAGAAAGTATATTTTCAACTGTTTGGATGATATGGCACAGGTAAGAGCATTGGTGAGTAACCAGCAAGACTGTTCACATGCTTTCCAGAAACACTAACAAAAGGGAGTTACAGAATTATAGGGGAATTATATACATCTCTGTGTATCCTATTCTGGGGCCAGCTCCTGAAAAATACCAGGCTTATGCCTACCAAATTTGCTGTTACGTGCTGCGTTGTAGGAGTGACTGCACACAGGGCTATGTGTGTGCTGCAGTAAAGCAGCCTTGGAAAGTGGCTAAGGCACGTCTCTGCGTGCTGAAATCCTGCATTGTCTCTTGTCTCTCCAGTGCTCTTCTGTATGACTGCTGGCAAGTCACTTGCTTTCTCTGTGCTTTAATATTTCCATTTGTTAAAGGGTGACAGTGGAAATATTCACCATGGCCACAGAAGTGTGTGCTCGCTGCAAAACGTGGCTGGCTGGGGGAAGAATGGGAAGTACTAATTCACTGTCAGTTCCATGTCATTGTGAGAGCTAATCCCAGCATAACCACTCCCATGACAGGAGTTTGTGCTGACAAACCAGTGTGAAAAACTGGCCCAACACTAGCAACAAACTGGAGTTTATGCTAGCAAGGTCTAGACATTGTAGCAAGTAAAACATGCAAACATGCAGGAATGGAGGATTGGAATCAGAGGAGACTGGATAATTAATGAAATAATATAACGTCTTTTTTTTCATGGCATCTGATACATGAATGGGATGTTTCTCATAAACCTATTGACAATTTTTTGTATTTTATGTATTTTTTGCTCATAGGACACATAGATAAGTATCTGATGGCACAGTATCTGATAAATACTGTGATTATCAGTGCTTGCCTGCTACCACATGGAAGCTGTTCATCTTCAGTGGAGGGTGACTAAGTGTTTCATTAGCCACTGACCCAGGCGAGCTGAACGCTTAACAGTCTGTCTGGAGATGTGACATGCACAAGCCAGATGAGCGACCACCACAGAGCCTGGCGTGGCTCTTCAGCAGCTACTCCTTTAGACAGGGAGGCTCGCAGGGCATGTGCTCCAGCGAGGAGTAAACAGAGTTTGCTGGAGACCTGACCATCTGCTCTTCCCCTTTGGTGCTCACTCCTGTCCCTTCTCCTTTAGGTAAACATGACAACGGATTTGGAAGGAAGTGATATGTTGGTGGAAAAGGCAGACCGGCGGGAGTTCATAGATCTGTTAAAGAAGATGTTGACGATAGACGCGGATAAGAGGATAACACCCATTGAAACGCTGAGCCACCCTTTTGTCACCATGACACACTTGCTCGACTTCCCTCACAGCACACAGTACGTGGCTTTTGTTCCCCTTGGGTTTTAAATTAAATTGAGGGGTGAAAAGGAAAGCTGGTTGTGTTGGAGATCAAGTGTATCTGAGGGGCTTTGTTAAGCTTTTTAATCCTTAAGTTTTAATCTTTTCCTGCTTAATAGGAAAAGACGATTGCCAACTCAAGGTTGCAAGAATTGTGTTGTAGGTGCTTGGCATTTAAAACGCTGCAGTGTGTGCTACATTAATTATGTAAATATTCAGTAATTACATATTTTTGCATTAAAATGCAGAAGAAATTATGCAATTAGTGCTGAAAGTATCAGTCTATTTCAAAGTAATATAGTCCTGATTGTTACTGGAGTAATCAACCTTATCTGCAGTGGGGAGCCGACCCTTCCTCCCAGAACCTTCCCATCATGCCAGGAGTCAGCTTGGGGCTGTTTGCTTTTTAAGGGAAGAGCTGCTCTGCAGCAGTCTGTTTTACAATCATAAGCACCAACAATAAGGAGTTCAATTTTCAGCTTGCTTGTCGTCCACCTGTGTCACCTTAAATACTACATTCTGACCTCATCTGACACATGTGGATTGCGAACGGGCTCCACTGCCTGATGGAGATGAGAAGTAGTGTAGTCATGTCTCCAAGCCTGACTGTCCCTTCTCCTAAGGCTGCACCACAGAGCACAGCAGCCTGAAATGCAGGATACCTGCTGCCAGCCCACTGCCCATATCCAGTTCACATAGGGACAGGCTTCTCGGATGTAAGTGGTGAAGGTGGACACATAGTGGGAGCTTTCCAAAGCCTTCAGGACACTTAGCTTTGAACATCCTGCTTTACAGCACTTGGCAGTTCAAGGTGCTTTCGCAGGCTGTCCCTTCCCCTTGGCAGGAGAACAGTTATTAGCACAGTGCTGTACTTCATTGGGTGCCATTTGCATGAGTGTTTTAAGGGCTGTCAGGAGCTCAGGTACAAAATTAAAGGAGGCTGCTTGAAGAGCTGCAGAGTAAGTTTTTGTGCTTCAGAGCAACAGGTAACTGTGTCAGCTCCCCTGCCTGTATGGGTGGCTGCAGTATTTTGAGTTTGTTTAAGGTAGCTTTCCCCCTTTGAAGGAGCTGTAGCTGCTTTTTTTGTTACATTTTTCCCAAGATCAGAGCATCTGCTTACCAGAAGGTAGTGGGTGCACGATCTGTGTAGACCCAGACTTAGCCTGCACAGCCATCTTTGAGCATTGTTACCTATGCATAGATAGTAAGTGATAAATGGAAACAAGGTGGGGGATGATTGTGCTAAACGGGAAGAAAGTAAAGTTTCATATAAAAAAAATCATGAATAAAATATGACAGCAAAAATACTGAGTGAGCATCACAGACAAAAGTCTTTTAATTTGCAACAGTCCTTCTGACTGTGCAACAACTGATTGTGTAAGATGGGAGAGATTTGTGACCTAATGCATTGCCGTCAGAAATCTTTCCACTGATGCAACAATCCATAACCACATCTTCATTTTTGAAGTGCTCACTTGTGGCTGCTCAGGCAAAGCCCCAGAAAGATTAAAAATATCATTGGGGCCAACAGCAGTGAGAATTTTAGCCAAATAAAGAATTCAGCATTGTGTCTCTGAATACTCAATGTGTGCCAGCCGGGTCTGTAACCCCGCAAGCCCCTCCATGCTGGAAAACAGTGACTGACAAAGAGAGCAATAAGCTGTAACCAGCATGGCAAGTGGATGGAACTTTTGTCTGTGATTACTTGTACTTTGAAGAATAGAAACTTCAAAGCCTTGAAAGATGCAGGGAGCTATAATGTCTCTTGGAAATAAATTGAGCAGCAGAAAAAGTGAGAATATATGGAAGCTGTAGCTTCTGGAAGGAATCTCTGCTGTGGCACGTTTCAGAGAGGCTGCAAGTTCAAGCAGTGCAAGAGGGGCTTTCTGCTTTCTTACAAGCAGACAGCAAAGTGAGCTTAGGAAGCTAAACCCATTTCACGTATTTAACTTCCTGGCTCTTAAATTGCTGAGTACTCCTCAAACTTTCTGTCTGTTTTGCTTTGTCCCTGCTGTTGTTTTTTCCCCACCTTTTTTTAAAGTAAAGTCAGAGAACATGGTATTGCATTTGTAGAGCTTACACCTTGTTAGATAAAACCATTTGAAAACGTACACTATTTACCATGTGCAGAAACTATACTCTTTGCAGTGCTTTCTTCTTTGTGCAGGGAGAATTATATTCATACTTGACTGAAAAGAAGTGATCCAAAAGCCTTCTGTATTTATTTGATAAGCGTTTGATTTTGCTGAATGTTTTGTGACCAACAGGTATAGCTCTGGAAGTGAATGCAGAAAATGGGCAGCTGTGCACAGTGTCCTGAGCTTGGCTTGTCTGCAAGTGTTTATGGCCCAGATCCAGTTACCAAGATATTACTTGCAGGAAAAGAGAGGTGACCATTTGAGTAAGAGACAAGACAGGGATAGAAAGATCTAGGTCTAGGGATCTTATAAGGTTGTTCCTTTTGAAGGGACACTTTGTTTCTTAAAAATGATGTGAAGATATACCCCCTACCTCCAACATCTTAGATCATTACAAAACAGTCAGCATACAGCTGGTTTTCACTGCTTGGAATTTATCTTTTTCCGTATTGGGTTAATGGAAATAAAATAAATGCCTTTATACTTTCTGAGGTTGTGTTTCAGACTCTGAGGTCACACTTATGAAAACAGTTATTGTGGAAGAATTGTGGAAAACCTGTATTGGTTTTCAGATACCAAAAGTGAGATTGTACTAAAAATACAGTGTTGTCCAGGTTCACTGTGTTGTTATCTCTTTATCTCTGTATGCTTTGGTATTCTAATTAATGAAATATGGACAGTTTCATCTACCAGATGCCTACTGTGCTCTAGCAATGTAGAGAGTATTTAATCTCCTTTACTGGGGCACAAAATAGGATACTTCTCAAAATTTTCATTGGTATATCAATAACATTTAAGGGAAAGTCAGTGTAGAGGAAGAAGCTGTAATCATTCCCCCAGAGATCCAGTTCTCAGTGTGAGATAACCTCAGAATCAGATTCCTTCAGGGCATTGAGGAATTTGCTTTGGAATAACTTTTTGATATGAATTGTCCCATTGACTGCAAGAGGAGATGTCATGCTTCAAGATAAGCATCTGCACAAGTGTTTAGCTAGACAGGGGCAATGTTTTAACTGCTTAGCTGGACTCAGCTCTTGAACAACTACTTAAAAGGAACAAGGACGACTTTTTTAGGGGTCTCAGTGATCAAGAACAGTAAAATTCTTCCTTGCAAAAGACATGTAAAACTATATTTACACTTAAACCGAGCTAAAAAGCATGAGTTTTCTTTTCCTCTCAGGCTCCACCATCAGAAAAAAAAAAAAACCAGTATCTTTCTTTCTTTCTTGGTCTCAGTCTCCCTCAGTCTTTTAATATAGCCACTTTGTATTTCTTGCCCTGTCCCCTAAAGAGCCACCAATTTGCTTGCTTTTGTGACGTATTGCAGTGCAGAGACCCATGGGAGCACCCAGGAGTCCCAGGGTAGCTGCTCTCATCTTGGCCTTCTTCAGTACAGTGTTAATCTGACTCTCACCGGTTAAGAGAGAAAAAAATAGCATAAAATAGCAAAGGGCTTTAAGAGCCTGGAAAGTGCTAAGCCTGCCGTGGAGACCTATTGCAGGGCCACTGAGATGAACTGTAACCTGTGTGAGTCGCTTGGTTGATTTTCTCTGCCTTCCTTGCCCCCCTTTCCCCGCGCAGTGTCAAGTCCTGCTTCCAGAACATGGAGATTTGCAAGCGGCGGGTGAATATGTACGACACGGTGAACCAGAGCAAGACACCATTCATCACCCACGTAGCCCCGAGTACATCGACCAACCTGACCATGACTTTTAACAACCAGCTGAACACAGTCCACAACCAGGTGAGGGCATCAATCACAAGCAGCCAGTGCTGAAACATTTACGTCAGGAGAGCCTAGAAGATGAAAAGCAAAGTAGCATCCCATTTAACATGCCTGCCAAGAGATGGTGCCTTTTTACTCTCCTTCCTCTGCTATTTTCCTCATTTTCTTTTCTCCAGGCGGGCAGTAATCTTGTGACATTTTGTGTGATGGTGAAATGTTGCCCTTGTTGTTTATGTTGTTGTTGGGGTGATAAATCCTGCTTACTTGGGAAGTTGCTATGGGGAAAAGCTCATTAGTCCCTTAATGCAGCAAGCGATACTTCAATCCCTGGGTCAGTCAGAAGTATTTGTGATCTTACAGCTCTTCTTCAAATTGGCATTGAAGTAAAATGAATTTAAACCCTCTGTAACAGACACAGCACTGTAACTGATCAACAGGAAAGAAGAGTTTAGCGATAATGTTTATTCTCATCTCTCATTGCTTGTACTCCGGGGGCCACAGTCGATGTGGGGACCAAGTGCACGTGCCCCCACTGCAAACACATTGCACTCTAGGCTCTGCCTTTATAGTCATGCTTTCTATTAGTTTTACTTGCCCCAGTGTTGGGGGTTGCTGTGTTAACATATTTTATATGACTAGCAGGCTAAGTTGTTTGCTGTGGTACTGTATTACAGCAGTGAAAGGAAAACACTCCAGAGAGAGCACTCTAGGAGACTGAAGCTCAAGAAATAGCTGCTGTCTTTGAGGCCTTTTGGAAACAGGGTGCTCAAGATTCGCTCTAGAGATTGCAGGTGGCATTGCAGAAATGGTGTTTGGAAAGCAAGGGAGCTAAAGGAGCCTGGGTAAATATGCAGGATGCTCCTGTGTCAGAAAACCAGACTTCCTGACTCAGGTCTTGATCCATGTGATCACAGAAGGTCTTTTGAAACAATTCAGGCAGGCACAGACAGAGATAGGTCATGACTTGGTGTGAGAGGGTATTAGTTACAAACACCAGTTCCCTTTCTAGGCTGTTTCTGAGATGCTGACTAAAGAAATGCATGCTACGTGCTCCCCTGGGCCCCAGCTGCAGGGCAGAGACACACTTGGTACCACAGTTGCTTGTAGGAAAGGCAGACTTGCTTTCATTTCCTCACATTTCACTTGACATTAAGATCAGCTGTTGGCTGGGGAGATCTGTGGTCATTTCTGAATTCTCATACGGGTGTGTGTTCTGAGCAGAACCAGTATGTCCAACATTCTTAGAAGAATTGGTAGAAATATTTCCAGGAGGGGTTTTTTAATTTGAACAAGCTCTAAGCCTTTCACAATTCTCTTCCACATACCACTTGTTTTGGCTTTCTTTTCCTGTCTCTGTGAAATATCCGGGGATTGCCTCCTTCCAGTTCTGGCTTCTGAGATTACGAGTATGGGAGCTGCTGTGGTTGCTGCTCAGTGTGTTGCACAGGAGAGCAGATTGCACTTCACGGCCTCTGCACCGACAGGGGATGAGGAGAAGGAAGAAATATTTTGTTGTCACATCCTTCATGGCTGTGGCTGTGGCAGTGCAGCGTAGGTCCAGTGGCAACCAGTGCAATGCAAAATGCTTAGTCTGCTCTCTCCTGAACCTAGATCAAAGCCTCCTCCTGGGTCCGTACATTCACCATGAGAAAGTGTTGTCTGACCTGCCTCCAGCAGTGTTGCTGGCATGTTTGGACAGAGGGGAAGGATGGGCTCTGGTCTGGTAGTGTCTGGCTCCCTAGGCTTGCTTGCTAAGAACATATATTTAGAGCAGAGCTGTTTAGTTGCCTGCAACTGTTAGACTCTGTCCAAATTTTAAAAAAAAAGTCTTCAGATTTCTAGATTTTTGAGAACCCTGGGCTGATTTTTTTGGCTTTGAAACATCCTCTACTAGAGTTTCTGCTCTAAGAGATTTTAAAGACAATTTAAAGACAATTCAAATGAAGTTTGAACTTTGCAAATGTTAGTATTACCTCCTGTTATGCCTTCTGATTACTTCAAATTCCAAACATAATTCAAGGAGCATGTGCCATCTTAGATACAAGGTGTCTCAGAGGAAAGGCCAGAATGGATTTTCCCTCTCAGGATGAGATTTCACAGGGCATGGAGGTGCTGAGTCTATTTTACCTAAGAAATGTGAGCAGCTTCTAGAGCTATGTATATGATGAGTGAACAATGAGATTTGTGGATAGCAACATTTTCTGAGCCCATCTTCATCATGGTGCAAATCAGAGCCAGTTGGGTGAGAAATGGGGCTGCAGTTGTGCTGTAGGGATTGTTCTATGTCTCTGAGCACTACAAGCAGTGCCGTGTGGCCAGAGGTCCTGTGGCATGGTACAGCAGTGGTTACTCAGGCAGATTGTGATCCTTCCCCCAGCACTGTCCTTGTCTCTTTACTCCTCAGTGTCCTGTTCTACCCCTTGTTTGCTGTTTTGGTTTGGTTTTTATTTTATCTTATACTATTTTACTTCATTATTTTTTGAATTTTGCTTCTTCCAGCGTACCCATCTCCCTCATTTTTTGTTTGTTTTTTGTTTTAATTCCCGTCATTCCTTTAGACCACCAACCTGGCTCCCACCTCCTCCAGTGCCACTATTTCCTTAGCCAACCCCGAGGTCTCCATACTAAATTACCAATCTGCACTCTACCAGCCCTCAGCGGCGTCCATGGCTGCGGTGGCCCAGCGGAGCATGCCCCTGCAGACGGGAACAGCGCAGATCTGTGCTCGGCCAGACCCCTTACAGCAAGCCCTCATCGTCTGCCCACCAGGCTTCCAAGGTAAGTGACAGCCTCACCACATCTTGGCCTGCTGCTTTGTCCAGCTCTTGTTGGAAGTTAGTTTCCTCAGTGCAGGTCATATGGCAGAAAAAAGGGCTAGCCTAGTAAATCAGAACAATGAGGTTGTTGCAGATGGAAGTTTTAGCGTTGGCAGAGGATCTTGCAGGCATCTCTAACATCCTGAGTTGGAGGCAGGTGATACTGAGAAGGGGCTGGGGGAGAATATGTGGTACTTGTCATTCTTTGTCCTGAACAAAGTTTAAGGCTCTTCTTCCATACTTGGGTGAACTTGAAAGCTTTCCCACACAATACCAGTAAATCAGTACATATGTAATGGTCGTACTGGCACTTCTCAGAGACTCGACTGCTAAAAGGGGAACTCGGGAGGGTAATGCAACAGGGAGCGTGGTGCTGGTGGATATGAGGGTTCTCCCCCATAACAGATGCCATGACTACTTATGAGGACAATTCCCTCAGCTCCAGCCCTGCTGCAAATTACACAGCTTTTCCTGTGTATACTAGTGGTAGGTACTATTGTCAGACAACTTCAGAGATGCTCAGTGTTAACCACTTGTCCTTCTGTTGACTTTACATGCTGTAGCAATTTGGGAAAACTTGGCAAGTATCTGTAGGAAGTGGTCTAAATAGACCTCAGTTCAGCTGGTGCAACTTCTGCTCTTCATTTCTATAAGCCTGTCTGTGCATTAGTCTCCAGGCACTTGTTAAATGTTCTGCAAGATTATCAAAGCTCTTTTGAACTAGAGAAGTTTAGCTAGACCACTTCAGCATAGTTAAAATGCATCTCAAGGGTTTGACTTCAGAAGTGGAGTATGTAAGCGACCATCTTCAGCTTGCTGCTTTGAGAAGGCTCCAAAGTAGAGGAAGCAGCACAGGCTGTGCCATGCGCTGAGGTGCTGAAGAAGGAAGCTTCCTCCAGCTCAGTTAGGCTAATGTGGGGCTCAGATAGCAGTGACTGGAGTTTGGGGTGTGCTAGGGCCCTTCAAATAAGAGTCCCAAGAAACTTTGCTAGAGAAAATCACCTGTCCCCATTAAGGCTGAGGGAGTATGGAGTTCTGGATTCCCATCCCATATTAGTGTAAATAGAGCATTCTCATGCAGCAATGAATTTTGGCTGATAAAGACCATTTCTTGTTGTTAAACCAGAGAATATGGGGAAGAGAAGCCATTCACTCCCCTCTTTTCCTTTTCTGCCTGTGCACATTGTATTGCAATATTTCCCATGCGCTTGAGGTACCTTAAAAATACAAACTCAGCTAATCCCTGAGTGCCTTTGGAAATGTCTTTTCTGCACCCTTATACACATATCATGTTTGTGAACATTTGATGGGCGTCTTTGGGCCAGGGTAGAACATGTGGCACTCTGATAGCTGATTATTCAGAGGGACTGAACTTTGCAATTTAACTGGACATCAGCGAGTGCCTTTAGGCTCCTCTGAGAGCCAGTTGCTGTTGCTGGCAATTCTGCTGGTGGCTTATGCTGTACCTTCTGTGCTGGTGGAACAGGGTTACAAGCCTCCCCTTCAAAGCACGCTGGGTACTCGGTTCGGATGGAGAACGCCGTTCCCATTGTCACTCAGGCTCCTGGGGCCCAGCCTCTTCAGATCCAGCCAGGACTCCTCGCACAGGTAAGGAATTCTAAAGGCACCAAGCTCAGCAGGTATTTACTGTGTTGTTTAGCTCTTGAGGGCTGAGGAGAGAAGCTTTCTCTGAGGGCCTTCTGAGGTGCAGTTCAGAGACTTGGGCAACTGTATATGGGTTTGCAGCTTTCTCTGAAATGTCAAAATCTCCCCCAGCTCATTGTTCAGCTCAAAGACTATGTCAGAGTTGCAAAAGCCACTGGAAAAACCCTTTTTCTTTCTGCTTTTCTACTGAAATCAGTGGGAAATCCTCAGGGAAAGCAGTGTCAGGCCTCTGCTGACAAGGAACCTATAATAACCTCCTGCATCCTCCTGAACTTGAAATCTTAGGAGCAATTTGCAGCCAGGAGTTGCACTGATTAATTGATGCTGCTGATAAATACCTTTCATGCTTTAAGTTTTCACTGTTCTATTTTATGAGGACCTCTGCTCTTGAAGTATAAGAGAGATTAGGAGGCAGAGGCAAGGGCCCCGCACTCAAGGAGTTCTCCTTGTCAGCAGTTCTTATTGGCACAGTTGTCTGAAATGTTCTCACAGGAAAAGCATGGTTCCTCCTGAAAAAAAAAAAACAAGCAGGAATGGGTATTACTGATTACATAAACATCCTCAAGGGATACCCCAGCTCCTCAAACCAGAGGAGCAATTCACTCCTCCTTGTGCTGGCTTCAATGAATCTGCCTCAACTGTTTTTGAGCTGGCACCATGGTACCTCTGCTGATACTAGACAGGGAAAAAAAAACCACCTAGTATACTTAAAACTAAGTTGTGCAAGCTGGAAAAGATGACCAGCTAGTTACAAAGGCATGTCTGTCTCAGGCTTGTTTGATCTGCCATGCCAGCACATTCATATGCAGTCAGGAACCAGCAGACTTCAGGGTTTATACCTTTGTGTTGCACTGCTGGGGTAAGACTGTTGGTGCTTTGCCTTCCTTTGCCAGCTGCCAGTCACACTTATCTGGTGAAGACAGATCAAAACTCAACTTGCAGCCTGTGTGATTTCCATCAGCTAGTGTGCCCTACCCCTTCCCAATAGTAGAGCCTTTGTCAGAGAGCTGTCTGAACATCAAACCGATCTCTGCTGCAGCCTGTTGTAACAACTGACATGGGCCACCTCCTTTGTTTGGTAGGAAAGGAGAGCCTAAGAGGCAGGGAAACAAAAGCCATGGAAAAGCAAGGAGCAGTCTGTGCAGGCTCAGTGGCTGGCAGCTCTTGCTTGTGCAAGAAGTTAGCCAAGGCAGTGAGTGAAGGAGGTCACAGAGCTTTATGTGCCCCCACCATTCTGCCAGGCCTCCTGTGGTGTGCTGTCCTTTAGGGCTTGAAGGGGTGAGGGTTGGATCTGAAACATCTCAAAGACAGCAGGACCCTGAAAGATCTCAGTACCTCCTGCTCCTTCTTTCTTCTCATCGTAGCCTTGTTGGGCTCTGTTTAAGTGAGGAATGTTTGGTAGAAAGCTCCTCCTGAACACCCTCCTGCCCACAGGTTACCAATTTCAGTGCTGCCTCTGCCACATGAAGACCCGTTTCATGGACTTCCCCTTTCATATTTTCTACTGACATTTCATTCACTGTCACTTCCAAAGGGGAATTCTGGATGTTTCTGTGAAACGCTCCTCACTTGCTTAGATTTTTAAATTTTTGATGTAATAAAAGAGAGGAGATGTGCCTGTTGCTGTGCCTGTTTGTTTTGCACGATGAGAAATGCGAGCTCTCTCTGGTGGCAGGGCACTCTGATTGATGCCGGTGGCATCTGGTGTCCATGGGCCTCGCTCGGTTTGGACTGAGCAGCTGGTCTGATAAACAAATCTGTACCCAATTCCAGTTTCCTGAATGGAAAAACACAGTTTCTTTGTGATGCATTATAGTCACATCTGATCTCGGTGGCTGCGTGTCTCTCTCCCAGCAGAGAGCTGTTCCTCTCATGCACAGCTGCTTATCTAATGCTCTTCAGCCTGGGCCATGCAACTGCTGCAACTGTGAGAGAGACTGATGCCAGCAGAGAGTGCAGCGCCTCCCGAGCCCACTTCTGTCTGTCCCCTGCTTCATTTGTCCCACTGATGAGGCGTGGTGCTGCTCCTCGTGCTCCTAGAACTCTGTAGTGCCGTCAGGCTTTCTCCTCTGCCAGGACATGGCACAGGTTTCTGCGTTTGCACTCCTCAGGATGCCTGTGGCTGGTAAAGCCTTAACTGCATCCCAGTGCAGCTGGCATCCAGTTCTCCCTATGCATTTTGTACAAGATCAGGTGTCCCAGATGAAGGACGGAGGGATTCAAGGCATGAGGCACTGACAGAGCTCAAGCATCATGTCTGGCAGCTGTTTGTCTGCAGCCCGTGGCATGGAGCTAGGCAGTGCAAGGCAGAGGAAGCAGCCTGCAAGATGCAGGGTCAGTGGCTAAAGTAACTTGTTTGTAACTTCTCTGGATCTCTTTTCATTCTCTCAAGCAAGTGTGGTCCACATATTGTATGCACAGAGACCTGTGAAAGGAGACTGATTGTGTCTTTACTCATAGCTCACTGTGGCTTCAGATCTCAAAAGAGGCAAAGCTGTACAGTTTTCCAACAGGCTTCCATGGTGTGACCCAGAACTGTCCCCTGCCCTTGAATAACACCCTGGATTCTTGATTTTCTCTCCTTTTAACTCCTTCCCAGCAACATTTCGTACAGAGGTCCTGCCACTGTCTTTCAAAATGTTATTCCATTAGTTGTTCCTGCTCTATATCTGGAGTATGAGCTTGGTCACTGCAGAGGACCCACCAGCTCCTGAGGACAAGGGCCAGAGCATTGCTTCACCACCCAGCAAAATTTCATAGTAATGCACTAACTGGGAACAGGCTGCAGCTGCCAGGACAAGCCTTCTATGTGTAAGCACAGCACACTGTGCTGGTGGATCAGCCTAGACAAGTCTTATCTGCAGATTAAATGATTCAGTGGTCCTTACTTAATAAGTGAGGAATTTGTGCCTAGGCCCTGACACTGTGTCTAAATTTATGCACTGCCGTCGGACAAGGAGCTTAGATTTGTTCCATTCCCTTCCTGAAAAGGGAGGAAGCAGTTTCATCTGCAAGTAAATCCAGGTAGTCCCCTGGGACTGACTTCAACAGTAGTTCAGTCTCCTCTTTTAAAGCAAAGCTGAGGTAAAAAAAGAAAAGAGAATAATAAGAAGGCTTTTTTTCCTCCCTGATCTTTTTGTGCCTTTGCCTCATCCTTTTACCTGCTCTAAGCATCACCAGTCCATGGTTGTGGCTCCCTAGATGAAGGGCTCTCAGGAGCCTTGTGACTCTCCATCCTTTGCAGATGTTGCCGAGAGGCATCACTATAGCAGCCTTTTCATGTAACTCAGCAAGACAAAAAGTTACAAGATGATTAAACCTAGGAGTAGAACGGAGAAAAGATGGTTTTTTGCAGGGTGGATTGCTTTGGGGTTTCTGTCACTGGGGGATAGGAGGGAATCTTGGGGACAGTTAACACAATCCTTGTGAGAGTGGGGAAGGGGATAAATGCATGCCTGGAAGAAGCCTCTCCTAAAATTTAGCCTCTTTAGAGCAGTGAGATAACACAACACAGGTCCAGTACAGTAGTGCAAGTTGGGACTAAGGTGGGCTGTAGCTGGTACCCCTGAGTTCCTCAGCCCAGCAGCAAAAACCTGCCAGAGCCACATTTGGGCAGCACATAGCTAAGAAAGTTTCCCAAGTCCAAAAACAATCATCTGACTTGCGTGGAGTCACTGGAGCAGGACAACTGGAGTCATGCCTGTGGCAGCACAGCTGGAGGGGTGATTGCGTAGCAGAATGATGGCTCAACTCAAAGGGCAGAGATTTCCCCCCTTCTAAGAGCAGGGGTAAGAGTTGGAGAACACATGGAGAGGACAGGTATGCAATGGGTAGCTGTGCATTACTTGAGAAAGTAAGCTGGCTGTAGAAAGGGGAAATTACCAATGGAGCCATAGTGCCCAGCTGATCTGGAGAATCAAAATTAGAAGGTGCTAAAAAAGTTGATGTTCAGGTTGAAATGCCAGCAAGTTTTGATCCCTTCCATTCCCAGTTTAACCTAAAACATAGGTGCTGCTTTGTGTGGCAAGGATTTTTTTTGCCCTCTCCTTTGCATTCTCTGTATTGGTAACTATTCCTGCTTGTACTGTGGTTTCCTAACAGTGTTTGTCTTCTATGACTGGAAGGTGCTAAGAGCTGTGTAGTATAACCACGATCACAATTAGGGGCCCCATCTGAGCATGGGCCATCGCTCATGTTCAGTGCTTGATGCCTTTTGCTAAGGAATTGCTTTCCCTCTGTCTGACAGCAAGCATGGCCCAGTGGCACTCAGCAGATCCTGCTCCCTCCTGCCTGGCAGCAGCTGACCGGGGTGGCCACCCACACTTCTGTCCAGCACGCGACCGTCATCCCAGAGTCCATGGCAGGCACCCAACCGCTGGCAGACTGGAGGTAAACTGAAGGTGCTTGGAGGCGCCCTGAAGTACCCACAGGTGGTGGAGGAGGTGTGAGGGCTGGGGTCTTGCAAGGCTACAGGGCTGAGGGGAGAAGGGCTGCAGCCTGTGACCCTGCTGTCTGAGAGCTGTGGGAGACTTCTCTGCTCCGTGCCCTTGGAGTGGAATGCTGTGCCCACACCACTCCTTCAGTCAGTTCCCTGGGGAAAACGCTCCATCCTGGGAAGGCTGGGAGCCCAACAGGCCCTGAAGGAGAGGGCACCTCGGTGAAGGGTGGCGGGAGGCTGTGGAGGAGCCTGCTGAGCAGCCGCCGGTTGCATTTTCAATGTGTGCCTGTGTCCCCTCTGTGCAGGAACACGCACGCCCACGGCAGCCACTACAACCCCATCATGCAGCAGCCCACGCTGCTGGCCGGCCACGTGGCCCTGCCCACCGCCCAGCCCGTCAACGTGGGCGTCGCTCACGTCATGCGCCAGCCACCTGCCGCTGCCTCCGCCAGGAAGAGCAAGCAACACCAGTCGGCTCCACGGTGAGTGCCAGGGCATCCCAGCCTGGGCGCTTCCGACCACGGCCCCGCCACGCCGGCCTGCGGGCAGGAGAGATGCTCGCTGGTACCTATGGGGAAAACAGGTTTTGTTCCACAGCCCTTGAGGGATTAGATCACACATTTTGTGATGGGGGTCTTCACTGCCTCACCTCTTGGGTACCCAGGAGGTAGTCAGGGGTGTTTTATACCCAGCGAGCATCATTTTGTGTTAGTGGCTGGAGAAGATGCAGAATGGGAGGCTCAGGCCCTGTTCATGCAGCTTGTTACACTGCTACAATTACCCAGAGCCTTGTAGTCATGATGATTTAGAAATGTAACCATATTCTCAGGTCAGCGTGGTGCAGTGCCCAGTTGCCACACCTTTTTTTCCCACATCATCTGGAAGAAGCACTCCTGAGGTGCAGCGTCTGCACCTTGAAGGGGCTGCATCTTCAGGAGCGTGCACCTGATGTGTGCACACAAGATCTGCCCTTTCAAAAGCGGTGGAGTGATGACAGTCTTCTGAGCTTTATTGCCACGGGGAGTGGAGGACTGGGGTGGCTTTAGGCCACCTGAGCTCTCTAACTCCTAACATAGGTCATTAGCCCCTGTCTTCAACAGTCCACACCAGCAACAGATACCCATTATTATACCCTGGACTTATTATAATTTTGGCAGCATAAAACAGGGAGCATTTTATAAGGACATCTCATACCGGGCAGTCTTTAAAATCTGTCATCTCTTGGTAGGACCATTTGGCTCTGGAATGAGGCGTCTGGGATTTCTTGCACAGCTCGGATGGTAGGATGGTTGCAGTGCCTGTCACAGCACTGTAATCTTGTTTAGAGGACAAGGCTGTTCAAGGTGTATGTGCAGCTGCTCTGGAGAAGCAGAGAAGGTCCTCTGGGCTGTGCAACTAGCACACTTCTTTTTAAAAAGAAAAAACACAAAACAGTGCAGAGGAGAGGGCCAAAATGGGTCACCGCTTGTGCAGTGGCAAAAACTTGAGCTTGTGGTTTTCCTGGGTGACTGGACTGCTGCCAGAGGGGCTCTGAGTTCGCAACCAGTTTGACTCAAGTTAAGAGGCCACTATTTAAATCCTTCCCATTTATCTGCTCTCTAATGTTGGATTTACTTTGGGTGGGCTCCAGCTGTCTTAGTCTATTCATAACATAGAGAGGCAGCTCTGTCCCCAGCTAGCCAGCAAAAGAGAGTGCCTGTTGCAGCCAGTGTGCCTGTGCAGGGCCTCCCCTCTCCTGTCACTTCTAGCGTGGGGTGGCTGTGTCCAGGAGGAATGGGGCACTCTCAGAGCAAAGGGTTTCTACAGCTTCATTGACTGTGACTCTTTTTGTGCCAAATGAGGAACCGTGCTCTCTTGGAGAGCAGGGTACTCCATGCTGCTCATTGGTATTCAAAAAGCACTTTGAATGCTACTGTGCAGCCATTTGTTATGCAAAAGAGCCTGTGTATGTTGGTGTAGTGTGATATACTGCCAGGGTGACTTCCTTTTGATGGATGCCACCTATTCCTTTTGTTAGCTTTCGGGCCAGGCTGAACATGCAGCCCAGCCCCACAGCAGAACAAAACCAGAACTTTGGGGTTTTTCTTCCTTTTTGAATCTCCAGATGTTCTGCAATAGCAAAAAGAAACACGACCAAGAAAGGAAGTGTGGGAAATGAGTGAAATGGGCTTTAGTCAGTGTGCTTTGGTAAATAACCCCATCTGTAGACCCACACTGCACTGTTTGGCTGATGGTTTTGTGTTTGGATCCCTGATCCAAGTGGGACTTTTCCAACTGGTCAGGCAGGGAAGCTGAAGTACAAAGACTGGGAACGTTTCTCTACTGTGTAATAAATATATTGTTTATTTCTTTCTGATTTATGTATGTTATATGCTGCTTCACATAGAAATGGAACTGAGTATATGTCCTCCCATCTGCCTGCTCTCATCCATGGGACACCACTGTCCTAGAGGATAAAGTATTGAGCAGGAAATGTTCATTGAAAAAGATTCTTAAACAGCAGTTCATTTCTGTATAAAAAAGCAGTTTTCCTGATAAGTGATTGTGGTTTTCCACAACAAATTCTAATTTCTGGCCAAAAAGTATCTGGTCATGATGCATCCATGCAGGGTACCGGAGGAAGAAATTGCCATTTGGGTGGCTCTTCCTCCTGTGTCAGCCATGCTGTGCCTGCCTTTGTTCTGTATGTCTGGGTTTTGTGGCTGGCCTTTACGCTCCCAGTGCAAACTCCTGAGAGGCAGCAGTTCTCAGCTGGAAATTTCCAGGGAAAACAAATTTGAATTTTTTATTAAAAGAAACTACTTTTCAGCCAATTACATGTATAAGTCATGCAAGGCAATGTCTTTTTTGAAGAAGTGACTGTGCCAATTTTGCAGCTTTGCTAGACTCCATAAATCAGTGCTACTGAATCAGAGACCACGGCTCACAAACCATGGTAACGGGCGACTTCAACATGCAGAGTTTTAACCAGCTAACCCTTTTTCCCATTTCCAGCAATGCATCCACCTATGAAGTTTCATCCTCTCAGTCCATCAGCTCGCCCCAGCGGTCGAAACGAGTGAAGGAGAACACCCCTCCCCGCTGTGCCATGGTGCACAACAGCCCTGCCTGCAGCACCTCGGTCACGTGCGGCTGGGGCGACGCGGCCACGAGCAGCACGCGGGAGCGGCAGCGGCAGACGATCGTCATCCCCGACACCCCCAGCCCCGCCGTCAGCGTCATCACCATCAGCAGCGACACGGATGAAGAGGAAGAGCAGAAGCATGCACCCACCAGGTGGGCAGTAGTTCCCTGCTCTTCTTTGTGCACCGGAGAAGGAGAGAGGGGCATAGAAGTGCTGGAGTTGCTGTAGGGTTCCAGGGGCTACATTTGCGTATCATCAGCCAGGTTGTCTTTGATTTGTGAGGAAAATTACTAGCTGAGGACTCTACAGATTCAGGTGATACTCCTTTCCGTGCTGTACATTTGCTGTGTTACCTTGGAGAAGTGCAGTAGTCTCTCCTTACCATAGTCTCTCATCTGTAAGAGGAAAGACCAGTTTTCTCTATCTCCTTTTTGTGGCATGAAGACTTTAGATAGCCTGTGAGGATGAGCTTCTGTAAGTTAGACATCTGTTTAAAACAAGGACAGAAAGAAAGACTTGGAAGGAAGGGACCTTGAATTTGCCTTTTCTCTTTCTAAATGATTCAGGCATCTGTAAAGAGCATTAAATGACATCTTCTGTATGTTTCTTCCATATTTTCTTTGAAAAGTTCTCAAAAACAGTGGTTCTGTCATAAATACTCAATAATGATAAATATATTGCAAGAGAGTTGCTCAATCCTTGATTGTGTTGCCAAAATATCCTTGAACAATAGTAAAAGTGGCAGAAACTGCTTTTTGTCTGACTCTGCAGAGAGGCATAGATGAGGCTAGAAAGTGGTGGCTGAGTTTGCTCCTCAGAGAATTAACTCATCCAAGTGAACAGCATGGCCCAGAACTGCCGCCGTTGCTGATCATCCCTTGTGGATCAGAAAGGACTTAATTTTCTAGGACTGTCCTTTCAGCACCTTTCATCACTTGCAAGTGTTCTGGGTTTCCCATCTGATGCCAGTCACAAGACATTGCTCTACTTTATAAGATGTAGAGAAGTAGCTGAATAATTATACCATCTCTATATTGGTAACTGAGATAGGAAACTTTTAACCTTATCCTTCCAGTGTTGTTGAGAGAGGATTATTTTTTTACTTATTTAGAACACACTCCATGGCAGATTTTCCCTTAATCACCAGAGATATCTCTCTGTATGTCTGCATCTTTGCAGTGTGGTGATAAGAGAAACCTGCAAATGGGCACAGAACGGATGTGACACATTTGGCCTCCAGGAGCTAAAAATCTGTAAAGAAAAGCCATATGATTCAGGTGTCCAGGCTGGAATTTCAGCATGCTTCTCAACAGCCACCACTGCTTCCCATTCCTTTCTCTGTGCTAGTGGGCAGCAAGGGCTCAGTGCCTATCAAAGTCAGCCTTGCCATGAATGCAGTAGTTCACAGGACAATGTAACATATTTCACTTCAAAAATAATAATAATTTTTAAAAATAGCTACAACATTCCTTGCTTAGATGGAGGAAGAAAGCATGTTTCCAGAAAGAATTGCATGAAGACCACTGTGAAAGTCAGGGGGACTATAAATAAGGAGTCCCTACTTCCAGGGCTCTTCTGGAAAAGGAAGGACAAGACAAAAGACATGCTGAAAACTCAAGGGTCATGGGAGCTCTTTTAAAGCATGTTTACCCATAGTGCTGATTCCAGGCTTTGGGACATTATATGCAAATCCTTAAACTTACCATCTGGGTGTCATTCTTGGGTCCAGAGAGGGGTGAAGGAAAGAGCTGGAATACTGCAGCCGCTTCAGCCAATGGCTGTCTCCTCTGCTTCAACTTTGCTGCCATCTGACCAGTTTCTTTACTCAGCACCTCTCCCGAAAGACAGACAGAACAAAGTTCAGGAACATATCTGGAAACTGAGTTGGGAGTTTGAGGTATTAAAAGATTTGGGTCTGCTGAAGGGCTTGGAAAGTTGTCCTGGGAGCCAGACATACATAAACAAACTGGCTTTGATATAACTAAAGCATATTCCGGACACGTTCCTGCCTGGGATCAGATCCCTGGCTACTTTTTGTATCCATATGGCATATCTATAGAGTGCCAGGGTGCCAGCATTCCAGAAAGGCCAGGGCTTAAGAGCTAGATACAATTTCTGAGCCATGTAGAGACATTTTGCGTGGACATGAGTGAGTTAAATTGCCTGTGCAGATGTATCCAGAGCAAATGGAGAATCAGAGGTAGAGACACAGGTGGAAAACAGCATGGCTAGAATGAGAATTTTTTGGTTGAAGTCTCCAGGAGAGCAAAATCAATTTGCTCAGTACCTTTTGATGGGTAGATGTAAGACCAGGTTCTCTGCTGGAGTGGGAGTGTAGCTTCCACTCAAGGAAGCTGTATCAGCATTTAATGCCAATGAACTTTGTCCCTGTTGAAGTCTTTCTCATTGAAAGTTTGTCTCATTCAGGAAAATGCCTCTAAGTTTTCTTATTTGCCTTTTTTTTGGCTCCAAGAAAAATGGGAGTAACAGTGAAGTATGTACTTAATGTAATCAGAGCCCAAAGGTTCAGGATCTGAGTTGAAAATGAAACCATGCAAAGAATGCATTGTCTGGCTCATATATGCAAATATTACCATATTGGGTAATAGCTGTGGTGTGGGGGTGAAAATTTCAAAGAATCACTTGAAACGTGCTATTTTTCACATCCTAGGAACATTAGCTTTTTCTAGGTTAGAATATAGAAATCAAATGGCATTTGACAGATCAAAGGCAACTGCCTGATCACATCTTATTGATAGCAGTGGTAACTTTGCATTACCTTCGCTGTCATTGGATCAGCTCCTGAATTTGCTTCTTTCACTTCTTACAGGGCTAGAAATTGCCCTTTGACCCATGAGACTAAAAATGTTTATTTTATTGATTCCTCAGTGAAGAGAGATTGGTTGTGAGAAGTTGTAGATCCTTTGACAATGTAAGGGTTTGTCAGTCTCAGTTTAAGAAGTACTGGTAATGTTGCTAAAATATGATACTGCTGATGCCACAAAGGAGCCCCACAGCTTGTATTTACTCAGACAGAAAAGCCTTTCTGTAATACCAGAGCAGCAGAGGGAGCTTTTCTCATACAGGGAATGCACATTTTTTATTGGTGAAAGAAAAATCTGAAAAATTGTGATGTGGGTAGGATTTTCCTTTTCCTGCTGAAGGGTAGGAATTGTGGTTATGTGTTTATGAAATACCAGCTGATTAGGAAGGCAGGACAGCACATTTTTCGTTTTGCACTGTTGGTGAGTGTAGCTTGGTGTAATCTTTATAAAATCGATAGTCATCTCAAAATGTTGGGCTCCTGGTGGGTAGAGGTGCTGGGGAGGTGGCATGGGATGAGCTCTGGAGGAGCTGCTCAGTGGAGCCTTGTCAAAGGGGGCCATCTACTGGGCCCCAACCCCGTGCTAAGGCACAGTCACCGAGGAGGAACCTCAGCTACAGTTCAGCAGGGCCCATCCTCAGAGAGATGACCAGAGATTTTCAGAGGGCAAATGCCTGATTAGAAGTCAGTTCATCAAAAACAAGGTGATTTTGCTGGCTACATTGAGTTTTTTCTAGTAATGCTCTCAACACAGTGAAATCTGGAAGAGCTTCAAAACTGCAAAAAGTTTTGACCTTTGTTTAAGGGAAGAAAGTGCCAGAGAATTAACTAATTAAGTAGAAGACTTCTTATTTCTGGTTTAATGGAGGGGTTTGTTCCTTCAAAATGTAAGCAAATAATAGGAAAATTAAATTGAAATGGTCAAAATAAAAAGAGAATATTTTTACCAAATGGAAGTGGTTTTACCTGGTTTCTGCTGCTCACAAAGTTTTGCATGTGATATTTTGTCCTATAGAACAGCAGGGGAATAGTGGCTTATAAAAAGCATTATAAGAACTGGAAACAGTTTTGTCACCCTGTTTGTTTAATGAGCTTGTACACTCTCAGCTCAGAATACTTTACAGAGAGATTTCATAGGGCAAGGAGACTTTCAGTGCTGTGCTGTAAGATAGTTAATTCCAGCTCTTATTTGTTCTGAATGGAAGATATTAGGTCTAACCATTACTTGTAAAGCACTGTGAAGAGAGTGAGACAGAAAGTAGATTGATATTTGTTTTTAAAAAATTTACTCCTTTTTAGTTTCTCTACTTGCTCTTGCAAGAAAGTCTAGTGGACAGGGCAGCTGACTGATGGTGCAAGTGCAGTGGTCGGAGCACACACTCAGTGAGTAGCACGTAGCAGGGGTTAACTACTCCCCAGCATGCAGCTTCACCTGCTGCACTGGTTTAAATGTAAATCCTCCCTTGATTAAATATTTCTGAAGCTTAGAAGTGGAGAGAAAGCAAGAGCTGAGACATAGAACAGAGAGGCACAAAGGCACCTTGGAACTGTGGCAGGGAGGGAGAGCATACAAGGTCCTGGTGAGGGATGCACTGGGCTGCACTGGTGGTCCAGTGAGCGATATTTCTACATCCATGCATTGCAGAGCATGGCAGGAGGAAGGAGTGAAGAGAAGGGCAGTGGACATGGCTGTTGTGACATACCCAGATGACCTCCCCTCCAAGCAATGAGTGCAGCAGCCAAGGAAGACTAGACTCTCCTTGAAACAATACAATGTTGGCCTTCAGCTGCATGGTTTTGGGGATGCTTCCAAAGAGGCAGGAGAGCCCCTCAGTTCCCTACTGCCTGTTCTGGTGTCATAGGTAACATCTCTCCAGCTTGGTTTTCCAGGGGATCCTGACAGTATTTCTGGACAAGATAGACTGACCACTGCTGTTGTGTGGGCATATTGAGGAACTGCCTCACTGACCATCTTCACTGGCACAAAATCCTTCTGGGCTTGTGGGGTTTTCTCCTCCCTCTTAAGATGGGAAGCTCTGTGATGTAGTTTCTGTGCGAGTCTCACCTCTGTAACAGAGCGTAAGCTGGTGCATGTTTTTATTCACCTTGTTCACATCGTAGTGCGGTAGTGTGAAGCCCACTTCAGAAGACTTACACAAAGAAATTGCTGGCAGGCACAAACCAGGTGTTTTTGTCAACTTGCTGATGTGCATGTGTGAGGGCAAAACACCATTTGTAATTCTTTTTTGACATCTAGCCTATTGTGGCTATGTTCTGCTGTGCATAGTAATGCACTGACTCTGCATAGCAATACATTGACTAACCACATTGGTTTGGTTAAAAGATTGCTGCCTTCCATCTCCAAAGGACATGACATGCAGCTAATACTTAAAATTACAGAAATAGACAGTAGCTCTGTCAGCAGACCTTCAGCAGCAGGACCTTTACAACCTGCTAAGCAATTCACTTTGTATGACTTAAAGAGCAATGACACATGCTGTATAGCCTAATAAAATGGCCTCAGTGTAGTACTTGATAAATATTTCTTACAACCACAAATTCACAAAGAAGTTGAGAGCAGATTAACAGGTCAGGATGGAGGTTGAGCTGAAGAGAGGAGGCATGTTCCAAACGCTGAGCTATGCATGGCATAAGATTTCAACATGAGGAGACTGATTGCAGTTGCGGTGTGAGTTTTTGTTGGCTGACTCCATGCTTTCCTAGAATAGGTGGATTATTCTGAAGCAGCAAACTTCAGAAACGTTTGCATGTTACTAAGTTTTCAGAGACCTAGAACAGAGGTTTTGTAATGTGAGGTAAAGCTAATGTGCCCTGGTGTATATGCACAGCAGTTCAAAGGTATAGTTGTTTATGGCTGCCTTCATCCCCTAATGTTGGTGACCTTGAGAGTTAAAGACTCTGTTGCTACAGGGTCAGCAGCACTAAAAGGTTTGTAGCTCTTGGAGAGAAACATGCACTGAAGAATTGCTCTCACTAGACACTATTTGGTTTTTCTGTGATTCTGCTGTAACTCAATGTATTCAGGGAAAAAAAGATCATATTCCTGCAATACTGCCACATACTAAGCTTTTGGGCTGGGTCTTCAACAAGTAAAAATCATCTCAAGTTGCAACAGGAGTTGTTGTCTCCGTCCTTGTTTTTGGCTATTGAGGTGGATTCAGCATTGTTTTAACACCTAGTTCAGCAACTTCCTTTCCTTAATTTCTACTCACTTGTTCTCAATATCTGTCTTCAACGCCTTTCTATTAACAGGAACTCAGATGACCACCTTAGTTTATTGTAGGGTGCCTGTGCACAGACTGTCTTCATTCCCTTTCCTCTGTCAGGCTTCTCCTTGCTGGAGGGAATAGGGACCCACATCCATCTCTGCTGGGCACCTACATGGGTGGTATATGTTAGAGAGCCATCTCCAAGGCCTGCTTCTACTTAAAAGGCATGGTCATGCTCTGTGTCTGCACATTTGACAGACATGAACTGGTTTGGGTCCAAGCCTGAGGATAAGCTCTTAAGGACCAGGTGGGAATGGGATACTACTCACAAACTAATAATAAACATGCAAAGCAATGCTTATTTTATCTGCTATTCCAAAAGGGGGGACACAAACCCTGGCAGTAAGGCTTAAGAAGCCTACTTGGCTCTGTGCTTTTCATTCTGTGTACATGGATTCGCTGCCACTTCACCAGTCTTTCCCCCTCCCTTCTCTGGAGAATTAAAATACATCTCCCTCCATAATGCAGGCAGGCACATGAGCTGCCCAGGACCACAGACCAACTCCCCAAACTACTAAATCATGTTTGCTGCCGCTTCTGTGCATGCAGGAGGGAGAGCAATTACCAGGCTTGGAGAGAGCCTGATAGGAAGGGGCAAGACTTTTAATAGTATTTTTCTGTGTAAGCACAGACTTCCCCAAAAGCTGTTGCTGAGTTATAGGAATACAGTAAGCTTGCTGAGTAGGCAAGTGCTGTGTCAACAGGTAAAAGCTCTCAGTCCTGATAGTTTGTGAGCAGGGAAGGCAATCCATCAGCCTGAGCCTCACACAGGTAACTCCTGGCTTACTGCAAGGTGGGAAGAGCAGCTGAGAGGGAGCTGGAAGGGGGAAAGCTGCTGGCTACCAAGAAGACTTTGAGTAGGGGGAATGCTAACTGCTGGGCCGAATTTTCAAAGGCCTCCATTTTGGATTAAAGTGTATCTTTAAGCCAGTGAATCAACCGATTTTCAGCATGAGTTGGGCCTTTGATGTTTTTGAAATTCCCACCCTTAATCTCTGGGACAGGCTCTGGTACAGCAGGTGCTGAGCTCTGGGTGTGTCTGTCTAGTCCAGACAGAGGACTTCTCTGCCTGCTGTAGCATTAACCACAGTTGTTACCTTTCCTAGAGACAGAAATCCAACTGCTTTCAGTGGGACCCCTCATGTGCTTGAAATGATGCAGCCTGCTGAATCGAGAGGCTGATCACTTGGGCCCTAATCCTGCAAATATTTACCCATGGGATTTAGCTCTGTTACAGGAATAGTCCAGTTGACTTTGGGAAATGACACATATTAGCAGTGCTGAGCACTTGCATAAGGCCTGGCAGGATCATACCTCTGGTCCTTTTCAGATTCCCATCCATGAAATGAGTTAATACCCTGATATGGTCCCTTTCTCTGGAAAGGTTTGGGGTCACTTACTTATTTAATCAAACAGTTATACTTGAATTTTTTATTGTAATCAAGGAACTTTGAAGGAGAAAACTTCCCATGGTCTCTACTTTGACAAGCCCTTAATCAAACTGATGAAAAATATGCCCATACTAAAACAATAAATAGCACAGATTACACAGAAAATCACCCTTCCAGTTCTACAGCTCAACCTTCTCATGTCAATTGTCAGCTGAGAGCAAGTATTTCCAGTTCAGCAGCTCAGCCGCTTAGATCAGGAAGGGACGGTAAAAGAACAGTTAGACCTTATCAGTTGTCAGAAAACTCTTTAGTGACTTGATTTTTCTTTATAAAATGTAATAACTGTCAGAGATAAAGAATATATCTCTCTTCCCAACTGGCAGCCAAGGGTAGCTGCAAAGGGCAAGCAGCGTGGATACTCATAAATGTGTGATTACAGGCCTTTCTACTGATGGAGAGGGGAATATTGATGCAATATTAGTCATTTTTATTGGCTTAATATTCTTCTTTCATAGCAGCATATCCAAACTGCTATATCATTCTTCACACACAGTCATTGTCCATCTAAGATGCACTGCTGCTCTTTCCGTTTCTAATCCAGCACTCTCCAGCTCCTTGTGAGAAGCCGGAATATGAGGGTTTGCTGTTGTACATTTTCCTTGTCAATCCATCCCTGCCTCTGGAAGGATTTCTTTCCAGCTGCTGTGCAGTAGCTCCCTCTCCTTCTCTATCATCTGCCCTGTTTCAAGTTACGATCTTTTAGGATGGCAGGGGCCTCTCAAAACGTGTTTTTCACTGTGCGTAGAAGAACGTGGTCTTTTGTCCTCCTCAGGGCACACCAGGATCCTGTGATGATAGCCCAGGGAATGTCTGTGTGATGGGAACTTGTTTGCGAGTGCAGCAACCCAAAGTGTTCTTTAAAGGGAAAAGAAAGAGAGGGAGTTTTTCAACCCTGAGTCTTGGGATGCGGGTCGTGAGTTGCAGTTTTTGAATGCTAACAGAGAGACTTTGAGATCGGCAAGTTGAAGGGAACCCACCAGTGCTCCTTTGAGACTGTGAAAAATAAATAAGGCAAACAATGTCCTTGGAAGGAAACTGTTCTCAGTGTCTGCTCCACCTTCCTTTGGGCAAGAAGTGATGCTGAGACCAGGGAACAAACAGCTCCATCACAGACTGAGACCAGATTAATCAGCTGTTCCCTGGACTGGACTAGCCAGACTGAGAAAATGGAGGGGACGCTCCATTGGAAAGATATCTCTCTCTGTTTAAAGTGCACACTCATGAAGTTAAGATTCCTTTTTCTCCATGGCATTTCTGTTCCTGTTGGGGCTGTTTCCACCATTAAGCCTAATTACTTAGCTTTTTATGTGCTATCCATTTCTTTTCATCATTTTAAAAACTTCAGTTGCCATAACAACATAATGCAATCAGTGAAACATAACAGCTATTTTCTGTAGTCAAGGTCTGTGCACTGTCAAGGATGTGAGCCATTTAAGCAAATCTTCACCATCCCCCTTTCTCCCTCCTCTTTCTCACTCTCTTTTTCTCCCTAAACAAGCTCATAACAGGAAGGAGAAACCATGAAGAATAATTAGACGCAATAGCAGAGCAAATCCCAATTGTACTCATGCAGTCTAGTCTAATGAACTTCCAGCACTAATCTTGGAAGTGTTGATGTGCCTTTTTAATCACTTTTTTGATGTCATAGATAGATTTGTTGCAGCAGGACCTTGATAATCTACACTAGAGTCAGGAGACCCAGAGCCTGTTCAGAGAAAGAGAAGAAAATCAAAAGCATTGCATACTTTGTTAATTTCTTTCTCATTTGTTCCTCATTTTCAAATGTTTATTGAGAATATATGTCCATTGTACCATCTTAGTAAATAGAATGATGTGTGTTTTGTAGATTCATGGAATTTAAGCATGAAAAGTCATAGCATCTATTATTAAATCATTGCTGAAAGGCTGGGAGAAACCGCCACGTTTTTGTGTGGGTGGTGAGACTTGCAACAAAGCATAGTATAACTGCTGGGCTTCTACTGCACACATACATAAAAAGCAGTCTGAAAATAAATCTGGCAGTCTGGTTCAGTGCTATTCTAAGCAGTGTGAATACAAGATCTACCCACAACGTCTTACTCACTCCTTGACCTCCATGAAGGCTTTCCTGGAATAGTAACGAGGGAGTTTTGAAGCCCGGGATTTGGCTTAAGCAGCCTCTCTCCACCAGGGGACGGAAGGCTGTGCTTTGTCCTTATGGAGCTCATCTGCCATGGGCAGAGCCTTCTAATGGTGTCAAGTGGATCATTGCCCATTCACTCTTTCCACTTGTCTGCTTGTGTTGCAGCACCTTGTCCAAGCAAAGGAAGAATGTCATCAGCTGTGTCACCGTGCATGACTCCCCCTACTCCGATTCCTCCAGCAACAACAGCCCTTACGCCGTGCAACATCGCACAGGGCAGAATAATGGGAACAGCTACGACACCAAAGGGGTTCCAGAGACTCACTGCAGTGGGAACCCCCGAACGATCATCGTGCCACCACTGAAAACCCAGGCCAGTGAGGTGTTGGTAGAGTGCGATAGCCTGGCACCAGGTAAATTGCACCTCTTCCGTCAAGAAAATTAGTAAGAAATAAATGATTTATCTTGGAAGAATCTCATTGTTCAGTTTCATTTTGTTTGGTTGGTTGGTTTGTTTTCCAAAGAAACTGTGCTCCTGCACTTCTCTCAAGTGACACATCTGTTCTTGGTAGCCATATTGCATTATTTATGTGCCCTGGTTCACTCAGGAGTCGTGGGTCAAGTGTCGGTCCCAGTTAGTTCTGTACAAACCCAAGAACAGAATGCAGCCTTTAGCTCAACATTTGACATGAAAGGCACCCAAATGCAAGCGTGAACCTTTGCTGCCTTGCCTTTTGTTAAAACGGGTAAGAAATTGAAAACGTGAATTTTCATCCAAACTTGTTGATGTTTCTGGGAAGAACATTTCCCCGGGATCTTCATTATGGACTGATGAGGTTTGCTCGCCCAGAACCTCTGCAATGCTAGATAGTGTCATGTGTTGAAAAGGGCTTTATGGTGGAAGTCTGGCCCAAAGCAGTGGGCTTTGAGCTACTTGGCAGTCCTTGGTTTGGACGCACTGCTGCTGAACACAAAGGCTAAAAAGGTGAGCTCTCCACCAGCTCCTTCTCTCTCCCTTCCCACTCACCTGATGTTAGGTAAGCCAGGGCTTTTTTAAGCTGTGCACACCATACTTTCCTTCCTCTCCTTGGGATTTGTACCTGCGTTGTACAGTTCTGCTGGCAGAACATTGTCTTATGGTTCTGAAGGATCTATAAAGCCTGCTTCAGTTCAGTTAATCAGGTTTGTTTGTCTGCCTCTAGGATAACAGGCCTGTCGTGTATATCAAGCCCTACTGAGGTATTCTGTTAATTGAGAGAAACAGTTTTCTTAACTGCTTCTGTTGTATGTCTCCTCCCAAAAGCCACCCTGGAGGAGATTCGGTCAGGAAAAGGTAGGGTGAGCCATTAAACTATGTCATGTAAGCTACAAATGTGTTTCCTTTCCTGGCACAGTCACCACCAGTCACCACTCATCCTCCTACAAGTCCAAGTCCTCCAGCACCGTGACCTCCACCAGCGGTCACTCTTCAGGGAGCTCGTCTGGAGCCGTTGCCTATAGGCAGCAGCGACCAGGAGCACATTTCCAGCAGCAGCAGCCTCTAAATCTAAGTCAGGTAAGTCAACCAAGACTGATTTTGGTGGTGCATCATCCAGCTGTTACCTACCACTCCTCCATCATGGGCTGTCCTGTTCCAGTCTAGTGACAGTTGGACCCCGTGTTGAGTTTGATCAACTTGTTTCTACTTGACTGCAGACCTTGATCTTCCAGCTCAGGCAGCAGAGGTAGTGCAGATCACACCCCTGAGTGGGCTGGGCTACTTTTCCTGTGTGTTCTGAAGCCTGATGGTCTAATAGTGTGAGTGGGAATAACGTGAGAGGGGAAATGCAGTGGCTCAGCTGCAAAGGAGTGGAGCAGGAGCGTGTAGGAAGGACTGAATTCTCCTTAGCTGTAAGTGATCGTGGGGAGAATATCTTCCAAGTGAAGAGAGTGCATAAGCCTGGCTGTGGGACTAGGAGAGAAGTCTCCATCAGGGACACGGCAAACCAGAGCCTTTATGTATATAGGTGACCTCATGTAATGAGTTTGACCCATCCTGTGATAAAGCTGGGCTGAGATCTGGACAAATCCCATTTCTTGGCAGCATGCAGTTCTTGAGATGTTTCCCAATCTGTGATCAGAACTCCCAGGGAGCTTCCCAGGAGCTGCAGGAAATAATGGTCTTTTCACATCCTGCACCTGGGGCCTCTCTCTTCCCTGAGGTGAGTTGAGAAGAGTAGGGAAGTTACAGCTCAGTTACCAGTGTTTCAAGAGGAGAAGGTCTGGAGAGCTCAGAGGACGGTGCTGGTATGCATCCAGAGCTGGATTAAAGCAGAACTGTTTTTTAAAAAGAAAAATAACTTGGTGGAGAAGAATGTCTGTTCTCCTTCAATATGCAGAGGAAATTTAAAAATGTGAACGAATTCTAAATAAAAGTGTGTGAAAATGGGGGAAGTGGACAAGATGCTCTTTGCAAGAGTTGGTGGGGAGTGTAGCTACCATATTTCCACAATAACAGCACAGAGAATGCTTACAAAAAGGATGAAAAGTTTTGTAAGAATAGAAGGAAGTAGCATGGAGCATTTTCCTTCATGTCTTCTAATTCTTGCTTTATTGGTAATTTAATACTCTGACTAAAAATGACTGGGAAAACTCCTTACATTTTTGTGCAATGCAAGAAAACAACTTAGAAAATCCCTGGGAAAAACAGTACATTGATCCCATCCCACTGCTAGAAGTTTCCTGTGCTGAAGTAATTTTAGCTGAGGGCACCAGGCACCTGCAGGATCTAATCAAGCTGAGAGTTTTCTCTTTGAAAAATAATGTGGTTATTTTTACTAACCAAGGAAATCATTAACTGCAAATACCCAAACTGAACAAAAATAAATTGCCTATTCCGGGCACAGTTAGGCAGTCTCATTCCCCTGAGCTATCTGTACACCACCATTTGTCATCAGAGAGTTCACTAACAAAAACCACTTGTTGCCTGAGCAACTGGACTTGAGGAAGATGTTCTTGGGAGCTGGGTGTCCAAGGTTGTGCCTTTTGGTAGCTGTGTCAGCAGATTGTAGCTCAAAGTGGGGGACTTGCTTACCTTCTAGGGGTCATTTTGGTCAATGTATGAAACTACAGGGTTTTCCTAGGTCTGTGAGGGACCCACTGCTGTCCCTCATTTGCAAGGAAAGACTGGCGATGCTGAGGGTGTCAGGAGGAGCTCAGGAGACTTTTCTGAGGTTGTCCTGGTGTTGCAGGGACGCTCCCAGACACTACTGAGGAGGTAAAGAGCCATCTCTTGTCTTGTAACTGCCTATCACTGTTGCTGTCTTTATCCAGGGCCAGCAGCACATCTCGACTGACCGCACAGGGAGCCACCGGAGACAGCAAGCCTACATCACTCCAACGATAGCTCAGGCCCCGTACTCTTTCCCGCACAATAGCCCCAGCCACGGTACAGTTCATCCCCACCTGGCCGCGGCTGCCGCTGCTCACCTGCCCACCCAGCCCCACCTGTACACATACACCGCCCCCGCCGCCCTGGGCTCCACGGGCACCGTCGCGCACCTGGTGGCCTCGCAAGGCTCCGCCCGGCACGCGGTGCAGCACACCACCTACCCCGCCAGCATCGTCCACCAGGTCCCCGTCAGCATGGGCCCGCGCGTCCTGCCCTCGCCCACCATCCACCCGAGTCAGTACCAGGCTCAGTTTGCCCATCAGACCTATATCAGTGCTTCTCCAGCCTCCACAGTCTACACTGGATACCCACTGAGCCCCACCAAGGTCAACCAGTACCCTTACATCTAAACACTGGAATAAAGAGCGAGAGACGCACCCATCCCGGGGGGAGTGAGGCAGCCGCTTTTGTATTGAAGAACATGACAAACTAACAATGCAATGGGAGACTCGCGTGAAACTTGAACGAAGGAGACTTTAGGAAGAAAAGAAAAAGAGGAAAGAAGGGGGAAAACCAATTCTGCAATTTTTATTTAAAAAATAAAAAGAAAATGGAAAAAAGAACAGAAAAAAAAATAAACCACAAAAAAACCCAACCAATCTGCACCAAACTAGAAAGAAAGAGAGAAGGAGAAGGGCCCTCCAGCAGGTCCTGTCTTTTGAAGANACTATACAGGTCATACCCCTTTTTACTCTTTTGTGTTGAACTTCAACGATACCAATAGACTATTCCTCAATGTGATTGCACAAAGAAAAGTGATATAACATAGGCATGTAACAATGTGATTGTCCAGGTGTGTGTGTGTGTGTGCGTGAGTGCAGATGCTGCCTTCTCTCTGTGATGTGTTCCTCGGCACAGCCATTACAACTGTCACAGTCTTAGTTTTACATCATTCCCTCGTAGTGCCTTACCAAACTACAGACGCGGTTTAAGGGTTTACTTCCACTGGTACTCCTAGAAGCTGACTGAGGCTAGTTGGAATTTACTCTCAGCTCTTTTTCTTTGTTTTTCTTCTTCTTTTTATTTTTTNTCTGCACCAAACTAGAAAGAAAGAGAGAAGGAGAAGGGCCCTCCAGCAGGTCCTGTCTTTTGAAGAACTTCACCAACAGACTTTTAAAGGTTATTTTCATCCAATAGTGAGCTACGTTTAGAAATTTGTTGTCCAGAACACCTAAAATGAAATCCATTAGGTTTTTAGTCCTGTAGGTATATGGATTAGGGATTTATCCAGCATTTCAAAGGGATTATACAGCAGTTTTTGTATCCCAGAGTATACATAGGTTTGGGGGAAAAAGATTTTTAACAGAAAAAGAAAGTGGGTAAGGGATGCTGAGGGTGAAGGACAAAACGTTGTCCCAGTGCTCTTAATTTGGGCCTAATACTGCTACGCTTAAACACACCTGGGCATAACAGGCCATGCAGCACTGGTTGAGAGCAGAAGCAATGGGAGTGTTTCTCCCTCTTCTTGAACACACTGGATAAATCCCTGAGAAATGCTATTCCTAAACAAGATCTCTAATAATGTATGTTGGATTTCAGTTGCTTTTTTTTTTTTTGGTTTTTNGGAGTGTTGTTGTTACTACCGATTTTCTCCTGCTGGTGGCGTTGGGTTTTTTCCCCACGTCATCAATCATAGTTCACTTGGCAAGGTCTTGGGGTGGCTCGTTGGGTCAGAAGTGCATATAACTGGGTGTTTTGTCAAGCACTGGATGGGCTGGAAGCAACCAGGTCAGTTGTGAGGACCCAGAGGGTCTGGGAACTCATTTGTGGACTGGTCTGTTTCTGTCCTGTTGAAATAGCAGGTTTCCTCCCTGGAAACTGAATTCTCATTCTGCTGTTTGCTGATGTTCACGATGGAGTGGGAGGACAGTGTCCACCCTCATCATCAGGTTGTCCTGGTCATGTGTCTGAAATGGGAACAAAAATGTAGTCCTTGATAGGGGGAAACACTAGTTGTTGCCAACATCTCTCACTGTGTCTGTTGATGAGAAAGGGTCAGGAAAGGGCTGGAGTCCCAAAGCAAGCTTGAGAAAATCCAGTTGAGAGAGTCAATCTCAGGTTTCTTAAGTGAAAAGAGTATTGTAATACATAGAGCCTTACCCACTCTAACATAGCTGTGACACTGTGTGCCTCCCCTGCTCTCTTTTCACCTACACCCCGAAAAACTGCCTGCAGTGGCAGGGTTACCCTGGAACTGGAGAGTAGGTTGGTCCTCCACACCAAGGAATGCTACATGGTCGTTTTGTTTTCCAGCAGTTTCTAAAGAGAGCCTTTCCTGCCATTGGTTTGGTTCAGCAGGGAGTTTCCCTGGTAATGGCACTTGCACTGGTGCATCAGTACTATCATGCCTGTGGATGTCCTGAGGAGGAAGGAGAGAAAGGAGTTTGATAGAACGTTTCCATGAAAGCTGAAGTCTATGGGGCTGCACAGTTCCACTCTACATTTCCTTGTAACTAGAGCATGAAGTAGTCAGGTGTTTTGCAAGATGCTGGAAAATAGCAGGTTTGTTGGCAGGGTGGTGAGGGATGGTTCCCTGAGTGGCAGTGAGGAAGGAGGCTCTCTCAGATTGGAAAAGCTGACAGAAAGACAAGCACAAATATCTTGTTTTGTGGTAAGTGCTTGGCTGGCCTGGAAGACGAAGGGATCCTGCTATGCATAGGCTGTTCAACAAAGCTATTGTCTCCTGGCAAACCACCAAATAACCTTCCTGGTTGCCAGCTCTGGTTCCTGGGCTACTCTTGCACAGTTTTCTTCTCCTGCCTGTCCTTCATTCCAGCTCAATATACTGTAGATGAGGATGCAACCTCCCAGCAACCTATGCACCTTACCCCCGCACTTCTTTTGGAAAGACATGTCCCCTTTCGTCTGAGGCAGGAAAATAAAGCCCTGCTCTCTCTCTTGCATTCCTCTCCTCTCTCAGTTCAGGAGCGAGAGCGTCATGCTGCTTATGTCATGAAAAGGAAAGATAATGTTATTTTATTGTATGGTTGTTATGATTATGATTATTATTTTATTATTATTATATTTTACTCTTGGTTTTAATTGCACACGCATTCCTTAAACTTTGTGGGGTTTTTTTCCTCTTATTTTTGTTATTGTTGTTAATTTTATTTCTCTTCATCAGTGGCATTGGAGGGGTTACTGTGATTATGAGAAGGAGGAGGCTTATTACTGCAGGAGGAAGGAGAAATGAGATTATTCCGATGATGAAAACTCTGCCATTAATCTAGGGGAGTGGGACCGCTCAGTGAGAGTGGTTATGGCCTTGAGGAACAGGAGTTACCCTCTAGGTCACATCTGCATTTCAGGATAAGTCCAGAAACATTCATTCAGAGGCCAACACCTGACAGCAGCTGACATAATGATCTGTCAGGAGAGCTGGATCAAAGGCAGGTAAGGACCTTGGTGCCCCAGGGTCCAGCTCACCATCCCTTACTTTGAAAGGACTTTTATATAAGATTAAGACTTATTTGTGCTCCAAGCCATGATCATTGGGCCCTGCAAAGAACACAAGGCCACACTACATATTAAGGGTTTGGTTTTCCTAAAGGAGGACACAGACGAATGGCTCTCCAGAAACAGGGCTATCAAAGGAGCTGCAGCAGAGCTGCGAGGGTGGCTCTCAGTCCCATCACTGGATAAAGCAGACTGGCACACACAGATGGCATTAGCTGGGTAAAGCATGGCTGCAGACGGGCAGTGTTCCTCACCTGGTCTTCCACTCTCACTGAAGATTAATTAGGTGTCCACAGGCCAGGATGCTTGCTTTGATTTTTTTCTTTGTTTGTTCCTGATGTAGATTTTCCCTTCTTTTACAATTATTCATTGTGGAATTTTGTTATGCTATTCTGATTGCTACAGTTAAGGTATTTGTGGCTTGATTTGCCTCACCTGCCCTTTTAGAATGAGGGAAGCAGTGGCTGAATTTAAATACCATCGAAAAATTATAGGACTTCAGCAGAGACTAAAAGTTAATCATGCACTTATGTGCTTTGCTAAAGAACTTCAAGTTAAATACTTGTTTGTGTGCTCCTCTGGCGTAAGATTAGCGAAGCGTGGAATGTTGCAGTCTCAATCACAGTAATGTTTTACTTGTATTAATTGCATTTTCCCTGTGTACCCATCTGGCCTGCTCTCCCACATGGGCTCAGATGTGATTTTGGGGGGTATTTGGCAGTGGAACTGTTACAAGAGCATAGACTGGCAGAGAGAAGGGTTACAGGGCATGTCAGAGGAGCCACCTTTCACACTGTCCATCCCAGAGTTGCTGGTCTGCCAGACGGTCTTGGTGATGGGATGCTGATTACAAGAGATGCACACCACAGCCATCAAATTGCTTTGGTGGTGCAACACTGTGTGAGAGCTGTGTTTTCTGGTGGATATAAGAGAGCTGAGCAACACCTCCTCCGTCACACCTGTATAAAGGCATTGTATGGATGAAGTTGTGGTTGGTCATAGGAGAAACACAGTCATTTCAGCAGAGGAAGTAAAAGCTTTGCATGCTGTCAGTACCACACACATAATAATAGCCAGCTGGTTTTGCTTGCAGAGTCCTTTGGAGAGGAAATGGGATTGGCATAGTTTGGTTCAGTTGGTGTTCCTTGTGTGCATGGAGTAAATGGTGTGGAAACTTGAGGGGGTAGGAGAATGTTTAGATACTGGAAGTTTTATGGATGGCTTATGGCTGGCAGAGTGAAAAAGTGGTCCTTTTCCTCATCATGTCCTCTTGCATTCTGCTTGTGCAGGAAGCAGAAGGGAGCACAGACACTGTCTCTCCTCAGGATGCTGTTCTGTTGCCTGCTGTGAGGTCACAATGCAGAAGAGAGGGTAGAGAACCACTAAGATGAGCAGACTGGAAAATCCAAATGGAAGCACATATCACTGTAGAGTGGTCAAATCCAATCATTTGAGAGAGGAAATGCAATTGCATCTTCCTTGGCAGGTTTTACCTCCTTGTACCCAACAAACTGGGCTTTGGCAGGTCTCTAATTCTCTTTCTCTAGTAGCTTTGATGTAATACGCAAAACATTCCAAGAAAGGGACACTTTTGACTGTGACATTTTTCCTTTTTTTTATATATTTAAGGGTTGTGTATTGTAATTTGGTTTGAAGGCAATTCCATTAGCAATTTGAAGGGCAATAAACCTGTTTTTTTCTTTAACCAAAGATACTTTCTTTAAAAAAAAAAAAAAAAAGAGAGAGAGAAAGAGACTCCCATCTACTCCAGAAATTAAATGAAGCCACGAGTCATGAGCACCAGGCAATGAGGATACACCATGGAACTCAATCTTTCCATTCACTTATTTTTTTCTTTTTCTCTCTCTCTCTCAAGTTTCTGACATCTTTTCAAGTAGCTAGCTTGATGGGCAGAGAAATTCACACTAAATATTGCTGCTATCCTAAACTGCAGGGGATGTCAAAAACTTTTTTCTTCTCTTGTTATTGTTCACATTGATTTAAGTGTTTAAATGGTGACATTGCAGTGTGCAAATGGTGAGCTGTGTAGTGGGGATAAGCTTCTGGATGCTCTACATGCTTCTGTAGTGTCTCCTCTTGATTTAGGACACTGGTTTTGTTCTGTGGGTTCATAAAATCGTAGAATATGCTGAGTTGGAAGGGACCTATCAAGATCAAGTCCAACTCCTGGCCCTGCACAGGGCACCTCAAGAATGACACCATGTGCCTGAGAGCATTATCCAAATGCTTCTTGAACTCTATCAGGCTTTGTGCTGTGACCACTTCTCTGAGAAGCCTGTTCCAGTGCCCAACCACCCTCAGGGTGAAAAACTTTTTCCTGATATCCCAAACAGTGATGACATGGTCAGGCCAGGCACAGCTGGCCAAGGGTGTTGGACTTAGACTTGTGTTCTTCCATGGCTTTGCAATCATTAGAGATCTGCAGTGCTACTTGTGGGCCAGATTCTGGATACCTGTATGCAAGGTCTGCCGTAGGTAGGCAATAGAGATGGGAAAGGTATGGGAAGAGAATGTTTTCCCTCTTTCTGTTGACATAGCTCTCCCTACCGTGGTCCCATTTGCTGTGTTAGATTCAAAGCAGTTGATCTGTGGTCCTGGGCACTTATCTACGTCACCCTCCTGGTGCTCCTGTGAGAAGGACC
>VWZV01011491.1:665856-903568 GCA_013397155.1 Irena cyanogastra
GCCCTGCCTTTCAAGCCACAGCCAAAGGTTCAGAAACACTCAGCAAGGATGCCTGCATCTCCCATGGGGACAGAGCAGGTGCCTGGAGAGAGGCAGCAGCATCCCAGAATCTGTGGGGGATGGCACAGACTACAGCCACACTGCCCTCCCCAAAAGCCATGAGTTCCCAAGAGAAGGAGAGAACGGGATGATGGATAACTCATATTGCACAGGTCAGCCTGCAAAGTACCATAGGCCCAAGTGCTTCTCTCCCTCCCTCCCTCTCTTATTTCCTTTCTTCCTCTTCTTTTTTTCAAACAAGGTTTCCTCTTTGAAACAGAAAGCAATGGGGCAACAATGCTCAGCAAAAGCAAAGCTTATCCCACGTTCAGAACATAGCCAAGGAGTTTTTGCAGTGCTGGCATAGAGTTAATATTTAAGCCAATGTATTTTGATTTTTCAGCAAACTGTTTGGAAAGGAATAAGACGGATAGAAAAGCTTTGGTCTGGAATTCTGATCAGAAAAGTTACCTGTCTATTTTATGGCATTTTTTTCTTAGGTTTTCCTTTTCTTTAAAAAAAAAAAAAAANCGAGTCATGAGCACCAGGCAATGAGGATACACCATGGAACTCAATCTTTCCATTCACTTATTTTTTTCTTTTTCTCTCTCTCTCTCAAGTTTCTGACATCTTTTCAAGTAGCTAGCTTGATGGGCAGAGAAATTCACACTAAATATTGCTGCTATCCTAAACTGCAGGGGATGTCAAAAACTTTTTTCTTCTCTTGTTATTGTTCACATTGATTTAAGTGTTTAAATGGTGACATTGCAGTGTGCAAATGGTGAGCTGTGTAGTGGGGATAAGCTTCTGGATGCTCTACATGCTTCTGTAGTGTCTCCTCTGGATTTAGGACACTGGTTTTGTTCTGTGGGTTCATAAAATCGTAGAATATGCTGAGTTGGAAGGGACCTATCAAGATCAAGTCCAACTCCTGGCCCTGCACAGGGCACCTCAAGAATGACACCATGTGCCTGAGAGCATTATCCAAATGCTTCTTGAACTCTATCAGGCTTTGTGCTGTGACCACTTCTCTGAGAAGCCTGTTCCAGTGCCCAACCACCCTCAGGGTGAAAAACTTTTTCCTGATATCCCAAACAGTGATGACATGGTCAGGCCAGGCACAGCTGGCCAAGGGTGTTGGACTTAGACTTGTGTTCTTCCATGGCTTTGCAATCATTAGAGATCTGCAGTGCTACTTGTGGGCCAGATTCTGGATACCTGTATGCAAGGTCTGCCGTAGGTAGGCAATAGAGATGGGAAAGGTATGGGAAGAGAATGTTTTCCCTCTTTCTGTTGACATAGCTCTCCCTACCGTGGTCCCATTTGCTGTGTTAGATTCAAAGCAGTTGATCTGTGGTCCTGGGCACTTATCTACGTCACCCTCCTGGTGCTCCTGTGAGAAGGACCTGTGTCCAAAGTACCTGGAATCCCCAGCTTATTTCTCGAGGCCAACTTCTGTGCCTACAAATCATTTTTCTCCCTGCAGACACAGGGGCTCTCTGCTGCTGAGGTTCCCCCATTGCCGTACTCCCAACAAAGCTGCCTCCGATGGCAGTGACAATTTCGCTCTGGGTTGCAGATGCTGAGTGAGGTGCTTGAAGAAATGGTGCCAGTCCTGTTGTCAGCGGCTGTGCGTAGACTCCTTGAAGGACTACCGCACTGGATAAGAGGAGCTGGGCTTTCTAGGCTGGTCCCCATCCATGTGGTTTGTCCTCCTCACTACTACCTGTGTGCATATTGCTATGGTGCCACCATGCTCACCAGGTACCCCAGGCACACAGCAAGACCCACAGCAGGGGTGGCCCCTGGAAGGAAGGCTTGGCAGTGTGCAGAGGAGCTGTGCTCACAAAGGCTCTGCGCTCAAGGGCTCTTTGTCCCCTGTGACAATTGTGAATGCTGTGAGGGACCCCAGAGGCAGTGGTTACCTGTGAGGAGCTGCTGATGCAGGTGGAGGTGTGAGAACCGGCCTGGAGGTAAACTGACCTGAGTTCTGCATGTGTCAGATGCTTTCAGAGGGAAGACGTGGTTTTAGAGCATTTGTGTGTGTTGAGAGTGAAATTTGAATGGTAGATTGGCTTGGTTCTTCAGAAGTCTTATGAAGCATACTAGGAGGTTTTGCGTTCAGCATTTGTGGTTTGAAACTCCTGTTTCTCATTTACGGGTTAGCTTTGTCCTTCCAGTTTTAGCAGTGCTGCTATAACAGACTATTCATGTGTGTTTGAAGATAAAGTTTTTGTTTTTAATCTTTTGCTTATCATAGTTAATCTAAGAAAGGCAATACTAAAGGTATATTTTTTTCTGAAAATGATATTTTTTACTGCACTGATAAATATTGTGACATCTCTGTTCTTAACTCTTTCGCTGTGAGGGGAACTGTGTGCAGATTCACACAAACCTTGTAAATACTTGTGTGTACTTCTGATAGCCAGGGATTATTTTCACTCCCTCCCTCCCTCTCTCCNGTTGCAGGCTTGCTTGCCTGAGCTCTAGGCTGGTTGGCAGCTGTCCTGGGAGTGCCTTGTGCTCTGGGACCGCTGGCTCCTTTGGAAGCAAACCCACTGATCAGGATTCTGGATTCTGATTGCTTCAATGGGTATCCCCCAGTACTGTGGGATACTTTTGCTTTTTTAAAAGAAGGATTTAAATACACTTACATTACACAAACTGTGACCTAATGGCAATAATTACCTCAAATGTGGGCATTCATCCTGGTTTTAGCCTTTCTGAAATCATGTAGCCAGCTTGAACTTTGATTCAAAGACTCTGAACTCCGTAGGGGCAGAATAGCGATAAATGCCCGCCCTGGTCATTGTTGCTTGAGTGAATTCTGAAGACAGTGAATCTTTAAAAAGAAAAAAAATTAAACCAAGGAATAGATTACTCTTTTATGTATTTTAATCAATTGTGATGTTAAAATGCACATGTAAGTATATATGTTTATAGCTACTGTAAAATGCTTTGGCCTTCTAGAAGATATTTAATGAGTCACATTTTAAACCAATATGAACTGAATAATAGACTGTGGCTACTTAAACAGTTTTCTGGCTACATTTTATAGTTATTACAGTGTTTTATAGTTTACATTTAAACTGGTACTTTTTAAGGGAAATCTTGTGTTTATAAGTGACACCTTCAAAAACTCAGTACAGCTGCCTCTTTTTTAATTTTGCCCGTTAAAAATGGAAAAGTACAAGTGTGTTTTTAATATGTATATTCTGTTTTGAGATATAACATAGTGTTGGAAAGTCAGTCCAGAGGTGAAGTAATCCAATGTATTCCAAAATCTGATTGAAAAAACACTCCACCCGCTTTGAAGATTTAGTTCAACAGATAAGCTATTTGTTTGTTTGCTTGTTTTAATAACGTGCTTTATCAGGCCTCCCTGGGTTGAAGCAGGGAGCACAATACAAAATTCACCGTTCTATGTAAGATCTTCTTCTGGATGAAGATACCCACATTAGGAGAATGAAGGATATTCATAAGAAGGATTGTATTGTACTGTTGATAAATCATTAGCCAAACTAATAATTCCTGAGCTAGTGAATGCTTGTTTTATTTGGGGGGGTGGTAGGGGGGTTGTTTGTAGGTGTGCATGTGTGAGTGTGTGTTTGTGTGAGCCACTCAGAGGCAATGCTGTAATTTGGTTTTCATTTGTTCACCCCTTTCTTACAAATGATGCTCACCACCACAGAAATGTTTTAAACCAGTAAACAAAATACAAAGTTCACTCACCATCTCCTTGTCAACTGTGTTTTCTCAGCATATGCCAGTCCTCATTAACGCTGTTCCCCACTGCTGCTACCCTGTATTTTGCATTTTGATATATCACATTCCCCACTCCCTGGTCTCACTTAGCTGTCTAGTTTTTTCTGTTGTGTTCTCTCACTTGGGTAATCAATAAACATGGTATAAATGTCTGCTGGGCAAAATGGTACTTTGAGGTCCCGAAAGTACAGGAATTGGCATTTAAAAATATGTGTATGTACATCTGGGCTTCACCTGTGGAGCTGGGTGCTCACGGGAGGGCTCCTTTCGTGTCTCCACCGTGCATGTGGAGACTCTATTTGTCAGCTCACGGCAGAGGTAGTGGAAAGGAGCAATCGGCGATGCTTTGCAGCTGGGCGCCGGTGCTGCTCTCGGTACAATCAGAGCCGTGGGGCCGAGGAGTTCAGCCCGCCTCCTCCTCCTCAGCACCATTCCGGTGGTTGCCATTCCTGCCTCGCCGGCCGCATTGCCAAAACCATCAGGTGTCACACGGCAAGCCAGCAGTGCCGGCAGCACTCGGGCCAGCTGGAAAACATCCACCCTCCCTCACTGTGCACCACCACTCAATCAACAGGCTTCACTGCCCCGGTCCTGCCTGGTCCCCTGTTCACCTGGGCGAGTCACACTCACAAATACCAGCACACCCTAGGAGCCAGAGTCTTGTTGAATACCTTGGCTTACAGCTTGTTAAGCAAGAAGGGGTTTCCAACACTGGCAACACACATCCCATAGGATCTGGATATTTACATACCTCTGCCCTCAGCAAGGAAAGAAAGCGCTTCTGCAACGCTTCCACCTCACATGGTTACATACAACACTTCTGGCTTTTCTTTTTCCCCTGTTATCCCTTATGTGTTTGATTTTTTAATTTTCTCTGTATATTTTTTACTCTGTATTCTTGAAACAAAACTTCCACAGCTATTCCAGGGCACAACCATTTCAGGTGTAAAAAAGGATCTCTACATCCCATGTTTCACCAACAAAGCAATCAAAGCGTTTTGGGTACCAGATTCTACTTGGGCAGAACCAGAAGGTAGCCTGTGTATTTCATACCAAATCCAGTTTCTGAAAGGAGAGGAAGTGTCATTAATAGCTTTAATAAAGGAGTGTGTGTGAGAGAGAGAAAGAGAGGGAGTGAGAAAGAGAAGAACGAGGGGTATCTTGGAAGGTGAAAAGTCTAGATTTCGGGTAGTTAAAAATTAACCAATGGGTGATACATTTTTTTAATGAGCTGTAAAGTCCCTTTAAAAACAGGAGGGGTGAAATGGAGGGAACGTTTTATGCCTTTCAACTACCCACAAGCCCAGCATACTCTGGATAGAAAGTGGAAGTTAATATACACTGCACCAAAATTATTAAGGGAAGGTTGGGGCAGAGCTGTAAAACGCTATTGCAGTTGCAAGGGAAAAGATGCCCCTGCCCCAGCTCTGGATCTCAAGTGGTTCCTTCTCTACAGTATCATCTCAGCCCAGTAACCCCACGAAAGCCCTGAGCCATTGTGTTCCTTCACTGTACGGTTTCTGTAATGAGAGTGTTAATCCATGTTAATCTTTGTGAAAATTATTGTGTGCAACAGTATTTTCTTGTGTACTGCTTTTTACCTATGTGAATTGTCCCTTTCTGTTATCTTTTTTTCTTTCCTTCCTCTTTTTTCTTTTTTTTTTCTTTTAGTAATATGTCTTTCTTCTTTTAAAAGAAAAAACAAAAACAAACTGATGTGTTGTAGACCTATATGTAACCTATTCCTTAGTCTCATATTATAGGTATGTTATAAGAATGGATATTTTACTTGGCTTTAGAATGTTTTACAAGAAAACTAATTCTTAACCAATCAAGTTCTTGCTACTAAAAAAAAAATGCTTGTGTTTTTCATCATGACGTTGTGTGCTTCTAATTAATAATCATTTTCGTTGTAGAAAAATGGAGTGAATTTATATTAGTCTTGGAAACTAATAATAGCATTGTAAATTTATGAGATGATTTTAACAGAAAATACATTATAGAAGAATATAGTTATTTTAATTGTAATATTACTAACTGTAGGGTGAGAAAGGAGGTCCCGTTGTGGTGAACTATGTTATAGCTTGTTATTCACAGTTTCTTTTTGATCATTTTTTCGGTCTCTGAGGTGAAACGAGTTATTAATCAGAATTTGTCAACTCACATATGCATATTGTATATGTGTAGAAATGTAATCACACTTTGTCTTGGAATTACATTAAACTGTTTTAAGTCACTGCAAAGTTTGTGTGTCTCTGTCTTCTCGCTAGTTAAAGTTTGAACTGAACATTTGGTTAGTTTTCAGATATTATTATTTAATCTCCTCAGTCCATTGAAAAAAGAGCACTAATAGTACCATTAATAATAAATAGTCTTCTCTTTGAGGTAACATGTGTAGATTTGTGAGATGTATTTTTTCCCCAGGGCAGAAGAGCATCTGCATTCAGATGCCTTCACTGAAGCACAGGAGGCTGCTCAGAGCTGCTGGGTTCAGCTCAGTCAAGAGCTCCCTGCTATATCCCACTGTGCCAAATGGATTGTGGTCATCAGCTGCAAGTACAGGTCTGGATTTTCTTTTCGCCTGACCCCTCAGTTCATTTGCTCACTTTCCTCCCTTTGCCAAGTCCGAGCTGACCTTTGAAATGCTTATATAGACATTAAAATGCTGAAACCACCATGTGTTGCTAATGGCCATACCTGCCCTTTTGGGCTGTGCTTGATTTTCTCCAGGAGGTTTGCTCAGGACCGAGCTGGAGGCATCTGCAAGGGATCTCCTGTTATACCATAGTGTCACCTTGGGGGAGGCCAATGGCTCCTCAACAGCTCCTCTTAACAGAGGGAGAGTAAGACCAGCATGGGTTTGTTGCTGAACTTTCTAGCATAGTGACTCCTGCACCAGCCCGCCAGGTTTCCAACCCATGGGGTTCCTCTTGTTAGGTCAGTTTCTCCCTTCTTAGGGATAGCCAGAGGGATGTTCCATGAGCTGTACTGGCTGCCCAGGGTCTAGGGCCACACTCTGCGTTCAGTGTCTGGCGAATGGCTTCTGCAAGCACAGTAACTGCTGGATGGCCCTGCATGGCACTGCCAGGCAAGGAGATTGCCTCAGGATGCAAACCTGGAGTTAGCAAGGGAGGCTCATTTTATCAGTGAGTACTGGCACCTCGGTTTTACAGCCTTCTGTCTCATGTTTCCTTGGAATAAACAGGGAGCGCTGCAGAAACTGTTGCAATTAATGTCTAGGTGGATATGAAACTTTTGGTAACAGGAGGTCATGGACCCTTTCTCCCCACTGCCTTAAACTGGCTGAGACCCAGCTGAGCAATAGCAGTTAAAACTGTGTCTGTCCAGCAAACCAATTAAGTCAGTGTTTAATTTAAAATCATGTGTCCTATTAAACAGCTAACAGGTAATTGCAGTGTTAAGTACTCTACGGGAAATGAGGAGTTTACTGGGTCATGATATGAGAGACATTAGTGAATGATCTAATGTCAGCAACAGATGTAAATCTGGAACAGATGGCTTAACTAGTGTAGTTGGTCCATGTGTGTGTTGTGCTATGGTGTCTTCTTTATTTGTTTATTCTTTTTGTAAAACTTATAATAAAACCGTAAAAAATATTTTTTCACTCTGTTGTTCAAGACCAAAACACATTAAAAATGCATTGTAGTTGGAGAATGTACTTTCTGATCCTTTTTTTCCCAGGAGGGGAGAGCAGTTTCTCACTTGAAGCAGGGTTGCTTTTAGCAGGGCCTGCAGTGCCTTGTGAGAGGAAACAGTGAGGGGTTCAGCCACTATGTAAGAGGCTGGGAAGGGTCTTCTCAAACCACTGGAGCTGCAGTAATTGTCATCACCTGGAGACCACAACCCTGAGCAGCTGGTAAAAATTACCACCAACAAACTTAAGCAACTTCACCTCTTTCTGGGCCACAAGAAATCTCTGCTGATGCTTTCAGTGTTCACCTCAGCCCAACCAGTTTATTCTAGGTGGGTATGGCTCTTAGAATTGGGAAAGTGGGGGACTCATGGACATGGTGTATGCACAGTGGTGCTGCTGTTCCTGGCACATGCTGCTTGTGCTTTCCAGTGCAGTGGCTATGTTTTAATTTATTGGAGTTCAAAGTTTGGCACCTAAATTAGTATTCATACATATGAGAAGAGCTTGTTTTATGTACAGTGCAGCTCTGCCCTCCTGGTTGCCATTCATGTGAAATTAAACTGTTAATGGGGGTCTAGGAGAAGGAGAATGGTTCTGCTCTGTGAAACACAGGCTGCTGTCCTTTGGTCACCGGTGCACGTGTGTTGGATCTCCACAGCAAACCCGTGCTGGAGCAGTGGATCTGCAGCTTGTAAATTCTCATGTCTTCTCTTACTCTGCTGGGCAGGCCAGGGCAAACACACCTGCATCAGCATTTCCTGCAATGCGCTTTTTCCTTTATGTTTTCTCCTGCAAGTCGGCTCTGCAAATAATGAGCAATAAAGGCTGTTATTTAAAGGCCCCTGCACTGCACTATATATCACAGGCTCTGCTGTTTAAGGCTTTTGCTCCCAGGAAGGCAGCCACAAGAGGGGCTCGATGCACAGATCCATGCTTAAACTCATTTAGCCAAGCAGCAGTCACAGGGACAGGAGCAGGCTTCTCCAGGCAGCACTGCCAGCCCTGGGAACCCAGCACAAGCAGCACTCCATTTCCATGGGGACTCATTGCCCCTGTGTTAATGGTGTAAGAAGGTCCAGTGAAAAGGCACACTGGGTGGCTTAAGTACACTTAACTCCAGGCTGCATTTGTGCACAGGCTTTTCTAGGCACATCCAGACATGTGTGTATGGGGTGCAGGAGGCAAGTCCAGGAGGCACCTGGAACGCTTCCTGTTGGTACTTGGACAGCATATTGCCTTGGGTGTGTGAACTCTTTAAATACAAAGAAGTCGTTTTATTTGCCTTTCTTTTTTCCAAGCTCATAAGAAAATAAATTAAAACTTTGTGTTTTAATTTAGTTATGTCACAGAGGAAAAAAAAAGGGGGGAGAAGTACAGTTTAAAAGAAGGATTTACTGTAATTCATAATACTGTGACTGGACCCTCTGTTGAAAATTCTCATCCCCTCTTGATAGTCTGAAAACCACAGAGAAGAATTCATGCTCCCACAAAGAGCAAGGCTGCTACTGAATTGGACTTCCAGTGACGAGGGTTTGGGGCACAGCTGCTGTGCTGCTTGAGAAAAGCTTGCTTTGGTTCTCTTGGAGTTGTTTCTTCCATACTCAAGTATCCTCGATCTGCCTCTCTCCTTCAGACATCAACAGGCCTCCTCAGGAGTTTACCGAACAGGAGTGACAGGAACAAAAAAGGCAGGCCTGGAAGGAGACTGCAGGAGGATCGATGAAGGTTCAACCACACTTCATCTGCATATGCCAGATTATATCTGTCCTGTACCCTGTTCTTTGTGATGTGGAGATGCAGATGCCAGAGCTCTGCTCTCCTCTATCCGTCTGTTGGTCACATTTCTCTGCTTTATCCCTGCTTTCTCTGGGTTAGGACTACATCCTCTTTTTTTCTTTTTTTTTTGTTTTTAATTGACCCCTGTCCCACATGATCCCATTTCCTCACCTCTCCCCTCATCTGCCTTCCTTTCTCTCAACGTGGTGCTGACCCCAGGGGCACAGGGAGAGGGATAAGGCTTGTGAGAGGCAGCTGGGGGCAGTGGAGGGTGACAGGAAAAGCAAGCCCCATAGGACTGGGTTTGGGGTTTCTTAAGACTTTAAAATAATACCAGGAATGACGGTATTTGCTGGTAGGAAAGGGCTGGAGACACTGCCTCCCCTGACAAGGTGTGTGAGGGGGTCTGGAATTACTGGGAATGATGGATAAAGGAGATGAAATGCTTTGAGATACAAGGGGAGATAAATGACAACCGAGGGGCAAGCAGGCTATAGGTTGAAGACGAGTAGAAAATCGATGGGAAACTGAAAATTTTTAGACATTCTGAGTTTCCACTGCTGGGAGGGAGACTGCAGCGGAAGGCTGTATGCTCAACCCCTTGGAAAAATCTGGTCCTCTCGCCATCAGATTTTTCCATGCAGCGTAAGGAGCAGCGGTCTCCAAAGTGGGGTGTCCACACAGCAGTTCATGGGAGTGCTGGAATATAGTGTTTTTCTCCCAGCTCCTAACAGCGGAACCTCCGGGCACGGCACCTCAGGGCAGCCGCTGCTGGCGGGCACCGGGCCCTGACGAGGCGGAGGAACCCGACGGCCGCCAGAGGGCGCCCGCACCTTCGCTCGGCTCGGCTCGGCTCGGCTCGGCTCGGCTCGGGTCAGTGAGTGACGTCAGTGAGTGAGTGAGTGAGTGTCAGGCGCACGCTGTCAGTACCAGTAAGTGAAGGGATTTTAAAACCCTGACTTATTCCTTAGCCGTAATTAAGGTGCACTGGAAAGTTAGTCTTGGCCGGCGTGCTGTGCTGGGTGCTGTACGTCCATATGACACAAAGTAGTTTGGTGCTGGATGACACTTTTAAGAGCTGAGCACGGTGGAAATAGTCAACGACATAGGGGTGAAAGAAAGCTAAACTGAGATTAAGACACCTTAATAAGTAAAGAAGAAAAACCAAAGTGATGCAAGGTCACTCACCACCTCCCACCAGCGAGGTGAATCTCAGCCAGTTCCTGGGAGCTACCTTGGAATCTCCCCCTTCTCTACAGTTTTTATTGCTGAATATGATGTTCTATGGTATGGAATATCTTTTGGTCAGCTGGAGTCAGCTGTCCCATCCTAGCCTCTTGCCCAGCCCCAGCCTTCTTGCTGAGGGTGCAGAGGGAGAAACAGGGAAGGACTTGACCCGGTGCAAGCAATGCCCAGCAATAGCTAAAACACTTCCATGTTAGCACTGTTTTGGACAAAAATCCAAAACATGGGACAATATGAGCTCCTGTGAAGAAAATCAACTCCATCCCAGACAAACTCTGTAGAGTTGGGAAACGTGAAAGACATTATAATCCAGGGACCTTGAAACAGAGCTAGCAGAAGTATTCAGAGAACATACAATCACAAAAAAATGCACTCACAGATCTCAGTCAAAAAAATAGATGATGCTAGAGGGAAAGCAAAAGCAAACGGAATATTCATTCAGCACTCAAGTAAGGATATCACTGGTGCTTTTCTCTAGAAGGAGTCAAACACGTACCTTTGATCACAGGGCTTGCTTTTGATCACAGGCAACAGCACTGTGCCTACACAGCGGGTATGTAATACCTTAGCTGGATATCAAATATTAAAAGTTCTGACACATCTAGTGCTGGAACGATTGATCGTGATATTCATGGCAAAATGATGGAATTACCAGAATGGAAAGTCTGGATGGTGAAAGGTCACAGGGTTCCATTCATCCATTTCAGTTGCCCTTCCTTTGCATCGGAATAGGAGTCCCTGGCTTCCTAAATCCATTGCTCCTAAGATGCTTTTGGCTACAGTGAGGAATATGAAGACTATAACTTCTGATGAAGGTGAGGAGCTCTTTGGATTGTTGAGGGTTTTTTTGCAACTTTTCCCCATTCCCCAGTATCTTTCACCTCAGCTGCAAAGACAGCATCCTGATTTCAGCCCCACGAGAAAAAACAACGGAGTGGAGAAGTGTGTCTGTTTTGGATTTTTCTCATTACCACTTTCAAAATTTTCAAAGGAGACCAGGCTTTCACCAAGAAATGCTCTAAGGTTTTGTGTGATGTGAAAACACTTGAGAAGCCAAGGATCTGCTTGCAAAAAAAGTATAACTTGTAAGGAGAAGCAAACTGCTTACAGTTTCCACCTTATGTTGAATGAAAATTTGGGGAAAATTTTTCAGAACCATATATGACCTTATTTTACCACATGGGAAGGTACAGAGAAAGTATCTGGGGTTTTAAAGAGATTTTTAATAAGGTATGTGCCTCCTTGCCCTCTAACTATATGCCGACAGTGTCACAGGTCAATGCACACACTTACTATAAAGCCCAACTTTCTGTAGCTTTCTTCTCTCTCCCTTTTCTTCTTTTTTCTTTTATTTATTTTCTCCCATCATCGTGATTTTTCTCTTTGTGATAAGCAGTGTTATCAATGGTCTGAGCTGGTCTGTGCTGAACTCTCTGTAATTGAGCCATCTCGCTTCCTTGCCCAGGGCACTGTATTTACTCTCTGAACTGTGAAGCAGTTGCTCTTTAGTTTATTATGGCCTTTGTCTCCATTTATTAATAGGTTTTCTCAGCAAATGGCACTTGAAGTGCTTTGCTGAATACAATAACCTCATCTGAGACCAACTCTGCTGCATCTAGCCTCTGTACAGTGAAATGTGTGTTTCTCCTGTGCTTTTCGTGGTTTGAAATATGCTCTTTTTACAGGCTTACATGACAGGTTATCCGGGCAGGACAGCTGTATGATCTTGAGTTTGTTTCCTTGTGAATAAGCACTGATTTCTTTCAGGACTTGTGGGGAAAATCTATTTTAATCCTCTGGTGAATCCTGAAATCAGAGAATCTAACTTGGTGGGAAGGAGCCCCACCAGCAGCTCTGAAGTTGCATGCTGCATGGAAGAGGCCTAGTGAGTGGAAAGGAACCCTGTTACTCTCCTGGAAATGCAAGTGCTGCTGCTGTTCTGCAGGAGAGAACCATGCTGAGCATCCCAAAAAGGAAGAGGAGGAGTGCAAGCATCTTTTACACCTCCAGGGAAATGCAAGCATAAAGTCTGATCTGATGCCGATTGATGCTAATGAAAGGACTCCAGGAGACTTTGGAATAGGCCTGCAGGTAAGGAGGAATGATAGCATCTGAACCTTGCTTCTGATAACAACCAAAATGATGATACTATACCATCATCAATCATGGCACTACTGTTAAACCTTTTGGACAAAGATTAGGAGAAGTGTAAGCAGGGGCAGGAAAACTCCCCAGCCCCGCGTTTCTCACTCATCCTTCTTTTCTGGGCCAGTCTGGTCCCTCTTGTGACCAGGGCTGTCTCTGTGGATCAGACCAACACATTGTGGAGGTGCCGAGGTGGTACTGTGGGCTTGCAGATCTCCACAGCTCTCTCTCTTGCCCTCTGCCCTGCCAGAACCCAAAGTCTGATACATGCAAGAGCTCTGCAGTGCTCTGCAAGGGAGAGGAAGAAGCCTCAACCCCTTCCCCTAAGCCTCTACGGGAGTGAAAGAGAACCTGGTACTCTGTGAAGGAGAGCAGGTCAGAGACAGTCAGAGAAAGGTGGGGTCAGAGCACATTAAAGATATGGAACAAAGGAAAAAGACTGGTAATAATTTTGCCCCAGAGAATGAGTTCAGTAATTGGTGGCTGGCTAGACTTAGTTCCTGGGAAAGTAAAGGAAAGCTTGTATGGATCAGTCAAAAAAGAACTAAATGAAAGAATACCATTAATTAATAACCAGTGAGCCACTGACAGAGTTTAGGGACCTATAAGCAAACTTTCAAACAAACCTGATTTTTGTATTTTGATGAGACTATGCATTTGGTTGACAAAGGAAACTGCATAGTGATAACGTATATGAAACTGTGTTGGGCACATGAGTCAGCAATACACACTCACTGCATTTTCAGTCTAAAAATGGCATCAATACAGCTTGTGTGAACAGCACCAAGAGGAGGCTGAATGACACACCTCATAAGAGCCAGTGAGAAGTCCAGGAGAGGCTCAAGCAGATTAGGACAATGCCGGAAGCTGTTTAATCCATTAATGTAACAATTTATTATTTAAATGAACATGAAATCACTTGCTAACAGCAGGGGTTGGCAATGAGTAGCAGGACAGAAGACAGTGATGCAGACAGTCACACAGAGTGATCAAGCATGGTCTGACAGCAAGGGGCTACTTAGGCTTGGAAGGCTGGGAGATGTGAGTGGGAGTAGACAGGGAAGATTTAGCATAGTGGGTGGTGTTGATGAGTCTGAATCATTCAAGATCTGAGAGAAGATTCAGTGAAATTAGCAGGTTTTGATCCAGAGTGCATAAAGGGTCTGTCTTGGGTCCAGAGGCAAGCTCCAGGACACAAGACTGCCATGATCAGGACCCTCTCTGACTCCTTCTCAAGCTTCCTAAGTAGCAGAGAGTCTTTTCCTCCCCAGTACATCTGCAGACAGGGATGTGAAGGGGACACTGCTACCTGCATCCCAGTGCCAAGATGTCCTATAGCGCAAACGGGAGTTGAATAGTTGCAAGCCCATGTGGACAGAAAAAGAGAGCACCTTCAGGTTCTGCCTCCTCCTGCAATTTGCTTGATTAATGTGCTCAGGCCTGCCATGGGGGAAGATTGTGGTGTGTCTGTGAGGAGTAGGATCACTCTCTTTTTGCAAACTGATACCCTTTTCCCTGCCTCCAGCCTGGCAGGGGCAGGCAGCAGCAGGAGAGTGGTTGCCTGGGAAATATGCAGCATGACCCAGTGGGAGAAACGGTAGAGTCAAGTGACAGTAAACCTTTCTCAGGTTTACCTGTTTGTTGAGGGGTTTTCTTGGGTTTTGTTTTGTTTTATTTTCTTGCTTTGTTTTGTTGTTATGGAGTTTCTTCTCTTGTATGAGAATAATGTGCTCTCGCACTTGTGCACTGCTGCCTAGGGGAGGAAGCACAGGCTTGTGAGGCAGCTGGCATGCTAAGTCATGTCATGTCCCTGCCAGCCAGGGATGTTTTTTTCCTTCACATAGTCCCCTCCAGGGCATTTGAATACAGCACTCAACATGTGAATAGAGAAGCCAGCAGTGCCTCCTTTGCACTGCTCTGACCCAACACACTGGGGGCTCACAGCACTGATCCAGCAGCTGATCCAGAGGGCTCAAGAATATCTTTTTTTTACAGAAAAGATGTTTATTCAGCCAAAGGAAATCAGAAGATGAAACGTGAGTTTAAACAAAGAGAGAGCATTTGTACACAAGTCTTACCAGAAAACACGTTTGTTTCAACAGTTTCCGCAGAGCATAAACACAACTGTTCAAGGTCAAGTGCCAAACCCAACTCTCGCTTAAAGACTGGCATTTTCTGACTCATCTCAACACTGCTGTTCATCCATTCCCTTTGTCTAGCTGTGCTTTTCAGCAGCTCAATGTCTTCTTTATTCTCCCTGGACTCAGGAGAAATTAACACTTGCCTGCCTGAAGGTATGTGGGAAGATATTCCTCGATATACTACTCTTAACACCACTGTGATATTTGAAACTGTATTGGTACATTGTTGTTGTTTTCTTCCTATTTGCTTCCCTCTAACATTCTTCTGTACAGCCTGACAAAAAATAGCCAAAAAGAAAACTGAGATATTGTTGACATTCATAAAAATAACTTGTCTTCTCCATCATTTTTTTTCACACAGAGATCTTACTACTTCTGTTACAACCACCCCAAATCATTGGCACGTGATTTCAGCAGAAAAATATTTCAGGGATTTTAGTACAGTGCATCTTTCTGGGCTACATTTAGGTGCAATGCCTTAAACAAATAGAGCCAAATTGCCAAAAAAATCCCAATTTCCCAGGCTTGTAGTGAGCAATGGCACAGCTCTGTCCTGAGGCGTAAGTCGGTGGAGGTTCCAGAAGAGGCACAATGGCTCTGGTGCCAGATCTACTGGACATGTGCTTGGTGTTTCCATGGTGGTGATTGTATGAGAACACCCTCTTTGTATACATGGCATGGTTTGGCCATTCTCAGAATCTTCCTGTTATGGCTCATACATAGACAGAATAAAAAAGCCCTCAGCAAGCTCCAGAAATGAGTGTCTAAAAGAGGAAGGGCTGAAACATCTCTCCCTCACCATAAACAGCAATTGTTTTATTAATGTGGTCTACCTTGTTTTTCTCTCCCTAGAAGTACACTCTGAGGAATGTTTCAGTTTCTACATATCTGACTTTTCTTTGGTCATCTGATATTTCAAAGGTTTGCAAGGTAAGTCTGCTTGCCTTTAAGTGAGCTATTGTTAGGCTACTTATAAAAGCATGACAATTACCCTAAGTGATGAATTAGCAAAACATGCCAAATGTCAGTCCTCTTCCCCATAAGCTTTTTGTCAGTATGTGACTTTTCTTTCCCTTCCTGCAGTTGCTGTGTTCATTCTCCCTCTTGTGCACACTGAGGAGCAGAATAAACTGATATAATTCCACTGAATTTGAGGGGAATACCTCAAATTGTAAATTACATTGGTGAGTCACCCTTCTGTTCTTCACACAGTCATCCTGATCAGAGTTGTATTTAAAGGCATAAAAGCAGTGCAACTGTCAGAAGCTATGAACTATCCAGGTGGAACTCATTAGACCTTAGGGGACCACACAGATCCGTAACTTGCCTGAAGGTACCCAAATTTAACCTCCTGAGACTCCAAAATTTTCTCTCTGGCTGTGACTTCATCTAATTTATTCTCTAGTTGATGCAGAGTTTTTGCCTTCTGTCTTCCTCCTACAGTTTCCCATCTTTTGCATCCTTTTTTTTTCCTTATTGTTGCTTTCGCTCTTCAGCTGCATGTTACAATAAAGTGTGCTTTTTTCCTCAAGCATTTCTGCATGAGGTTGTAGTGAAGATAAGGCTGTGGTGAAAGGAAAGATATCACAAATGTATCAAGTGGTAATTTAAATTACACTGCTGGGTAATTAAAAAAATAATATGTCTTATGTTAGTCAAACGATAGAGCATTTGATAAGCTATCTGCAGCTGAGACTATCATTTTCAAAGGGCTGTCCAACTGCAGCACAAAATTGAAGGACAGGAGGTAAACTTCAGACTGAACTCCCAGCCAAGGATCCTCAACAGCCTTTCCTTTTCTTTCCTTGTGGTGGAGGTCAGGACACAAGAGCTGGAGACCAGGACATAGGATTCTTTTTACTGCAGCAAGAAACAGCAAAATGGAAAGGAGGCATAAGGATGGCAAGGGATGGAAAAGATTGATAATTGTTTCCTTGGCAACTGAAACTGTGGAGCCTCATGTAGGAATCCCTGAGAAAAATCCTAGATGATCATAATGGTCTCTTCTGCCTTCAGACTCTGTTCCAGGCTAAGTTTACACATCACAGTGTGGTGCTGCATAAAGGGATCAAGTTAGTGCTAAATGGAAACCAGAAACTGTATGGTTGTAAGAAATCCTTGGGAAGCAGAGAAGCACTGTTGTCTCCCTTTCATAAAATGAGGAACGTTTTATAATGCAAAAGATGAAAAGATTGAATAACTTGGCAGGGATTATTAAAAATGTCTTTTCAACACAGAGGACAGCGACATACAAGTCTCTGCTATCTCTCACATCACTGCAATGAGAACATAACCCCCCTCAACTGAGACTGCACTGTCCAAGGAATTAACAGAAAGGCTAAGGGAGCAGAAGGCAGGTGAAGTGGTTGCTGTTTAATAAGTGCTATTTGCCCATCATGTAGTTCAGTGCTACACAGGGCAGCACAAAAGGGTCTCAGTCCTGCAGTGTTCGGCTGCAGCAGCAGTGAATCTTCATTAGTGGATTTAAATGTAAGAACTGGGGCATATATATGAATATTAATGAAAGCAAGATTGACTAACTTCATGCTATTCAAAGATTTCTAGTCTCAGAGAGTAGGTGGAGTCTTTTGAAAAATGTATAATGAAATACAATATGTGATACACAAGAAGCTCTAAGAATGTGGATTTTGATCCCTTCCAATCTTCTGTTTATATAGTGCTTTTGAAGTGAGAAATGGAGAGATGCCTTCATTTGAACATTTTTATTTTTTGTCCTCTATATCCTACATGCAGGTGTTTGTTAATGCAGAATTTCATGGCCATGCATTGTGGGGAGCCACTTGGCAGTGGGCAGCTTGTATTGATTTCTGCTCCAAAAATAGGGCATCAAATGCTTGTATATTTATAGATGTATGGACGCATGTATATATATATATATATATTTATAAATATATATATGAATGGGTATTGCAAAGGTGTAAAAGACAGAGGAATGTTAAACCAGAGTAGTAATTAATTACCTTGCCTGTTGCAATGCAAACTTTTTTGCCAGCAGTGCACATAACAAATAAATGCTAGAAAGCTTTTATACAGTTCCATGCCTGTGAAAGGCATTTTCTGAGGAGAGGCTGGTGTATTACTACACATTCACTAGAAACCAGAGATTTAGGGCGGCAGAATTTCCAGACAGTCATGTGAGAATGAAGTGCTGCAGCATCAAGGCAGCCAGTCCACTTATTTCTGTCTGTTCAAAATGTAATTGCCAAGGCCTGCATTGCTATCAGTTGCTTCTTAGAGAGGCTTAATGAGAGGAAACCAGCTTTGTGAGTGATTCCCTGTGCGAGTGAGTGGAGATGTTACACGTGTCTGTCTCACGCTCTGCAAGGAGCGAGCAATTGTGGCAGCTCTAACAAAGCAGGCAGAGAAAATAAAAGGATCCTTAGAGTGCCAATATATATTTTTTTATTCTGTGACATCTGTGATGGGGATGGCTGGCATATAGCACAAAATGAATTGTGTTTTCCCCAAGACATTCTTCTGGGCTAACAGTAATTTCACAAATAAAATACTGTGTAAGTAAAATGCCAGAGTGGCCATGTTTGCAGGTTCAGTGACAAGGGACTAGTGTAGAGCATGCTAGCCAAAATAAGATGGGAGAGTCATGCCTTACTATCTGAAGTATTCCTTAAAGATAATTAATAACAGGGCATCCATGTGTTTATCAGGGTGTGTGATTATATAAGTAGTATATAAAAGGTGAAATGCAAAGGTAAAAACAGTGTGTTTGTTCTTTATTGCTCTCCTGTTTAAAAACTTACTGGTTTTTTTCCTTCCCTCTTTTTCCAATTATTTTCCCCCCTCTAATAACCAAAATATGATGTTTCCAATTCCTCTTCTTTGATGAAGGTTATTTGGAGACCTGAATAATGATATCAGATAAATGTGTAGCTTTTATAAGGAACAGAAATTTCACTGCCTGGAGAGGGAGCTGTTCCTTTAGGGCAAAAAAAGATGGAAGATATTTAAGGCAGCAAAAATGAAAAAGGAATTTAATTTTACTATTTTGAATTATGGATATCCAAAATGTGACATCAGGGTTGAGATTAATTTCATGTAACATTATCGATGTACAAGAAAAGCCCAGGTTATCGAAGCCTTCCTCTATAGACAAATGAGAGAGCCAAGGAAGGCCAGAGGCTTTATCTCATAATGCCTATTTTATAATGAAATGAATATTATTTCTTTCAATTCACAACAAAGGAATGGAGTTTAGAGACTGAGTTTCAAAGAAATGCATGTAGGTAATTTCAGTTAAAAATTATCTATTACATCTGTCCTGGTTGAATCAAGCAAGGCTTGTTCCCTCCAAAAAAGGCCTGTAATCAACCAAAAATATAGTAAAAGCACAAATAAGGAAATGCAGGATAGGTATTTCAGAGGAACAGGAAGAGTGGGTTGTACTAGAACAGAACCAAAGCTTGCAAAGCTTCAAGGAAGTACACTCTGCAGGATGATGCTATCCACATTTTTTCAAGGTGCATGTTTTCTTTCCAGAAAGGCAGGTCAGTTGACTAGGTTAATTCATTAAATTGATTTGGGGAACATAGCACATTGTCCCTGGCTCTTATAAGTTTCAGCTTCTTCGGTATTTTTCTTTAAGTCCTACTTCCTGGAGTCATGTGATTCAATAAATCCTGGATTTTACTTAAAAAGAAAAAAAAAGCTCACTTTTTTCATAGATTGTGGTGTAAATATTGCAGATACAAACTGTAAAGGCCCCAAAAAGACAAAAGTACTAAACCAAACATGTATGAACCCTTAGCCAGCCTCAGGATATCTGAATACTCAGACTTGAACACCAAGTTGGCACTAATGGAGTGTTAACATCGTCCACTGCTTGCCTTCCAAAACTGTGTTAGATGTGTTATATATGTAAGGAAAAGAAGGGTGTAATTCTCTGTATGGCCTTCCTCTTTTCTTCTCCTTCCCCTGTATATTGATAAAGCCACACTTTGCCCCACATGTGCAGCTCAAGAGACATTTAAAGGTACAATTATGGTGCAAACACAACTGGTTCATTACCACAAAAACACAACAAACCGCTCTAGCTAAAGTATATGTATTGCAAGCCTGTGATGTTAAAATCAGATTTCCTTCAAGTGCTTTTGGTTGCAGACAATGAAAACAGACTGTATGGTATAACACCACTAAAAATAACTTCTAAAAGAAGGGTTACATTTTTACAATAGCAGCGTTTCATCTGATGTGCACAGACCTTGGTTCATAATAGAAAGTGAGACAGCCAAAGGAACTAGTAGGATTAGGTTATGGGAATTCAACTGAACAATGTTTTGCATTCAGATAATTGCACAAAATTGGGCTATTAGTGTAAGTTTTGTAAATTGCAATAAACATAAAACAAAGTAAAATATTCCCAGTGTATACATTCAACTAATATGCTGAAAGAGAGTCCCTACTGACTTCAGACAGAGCACAGAGAACTTCCATTAACTCTTCAGAGCTATGTCCAAATATTGTTCTCAGTTTCACAGGTTGCTCAAATAGACTTTCAAAGGGAAACTCTTTTTATCAAACAGTAAGTAAATAAACATAATGTAGCAGTGAACTTGTGGTTTTCACTGGCAAGAACACCACTAATATGTCCTTTATCTGACCTTAATTTAACATTGCATGAAACATTGCTGAAAAGAACTGGAGGAGGAAAGATTTTCATCTCAAATTGCAGCTGCTTGCTCCAGTAGCTCTCCTAACAAAACTTTGGCAGCAGCTGCAGCTCGCCCCTTTTTAACTTCTTCCATGGCACAGGATTATTTTGTCCTCCTTTGTCTTAACTTCTTGGTCTTTCCTTTTTGTGCTGTGTTTTCCCTTGGGACTCAGCCTCTGTGTTTAGAAGGAGCATTTACAGAGGCCAGTTTTGGAGGCAGCTTTGACAACGCAGCTTCACTTCAGTAAAATCATCACAGCAGAAAACACTGGCCCATCACTGACTCAGGCTAATTATTCTAATGTTTTAACCTTAGTCTGGGTAATGGCTGCTGCCATGGCACCTGAGAAGGAAGACTTCAATTAGTCATGCATTTATGTTTATGGAAGACTTGGCTGCTCAGGAGCATGTGCCAGCCACATGTCTCGCTGCACTCCTGAGGCAAATGCCCATGTCACTGATGTCTCCGTGTGCTTCAGAGGCAAATTCACATTTGCCTACATCTTCTCTCCCATTTTTGAAGGAAGGAAAATCATTTTAATGACTTCTGTGAGTGAACATAGAATATGATCTTGTTCACAGGGTTTTTCAGCTTAAAATCTGTATCAGAATACAGAAGAAAACATCAGATCAGCATCCTGCAATGAATATTAAACGTAAAAGACAGTTGAGCTGTGAATAAGAGGTACCTTAGTAACACCAGAGCTTTCAGCTCATTTCTCTGTCTCTGAATTTAGCAGCAGAGTAAACCTTTCATGTCATCTAATGTTGTTCCCTGGATTCTGCTCTGTGCTCTACATGAGCCTTAAAATTCCAAAGGAAGAGGGGATTATTGCTGTTCTTGGAGGGTGATTTCCATGCTGGTTTATCCCACTGCCAGAAATTTTGCCCGGAGGTTCTGACTCAGGTCTGCCTTTTTTGGATTAAATTATTTCTCTTTCCAACACTGTCCTTAACAAACACTTCTTTTTCTCGACGATTAAGGCTTTTCAAGTGTTTTTTGCCTCTCTATTATGCCTAGCTGTCACAAGTCTGTACAATGGTCTTTTAAAGTTTACTTAGGGCACAGCTGCACTGTGACACACCATGGTGCAAACATCCCTGAGGCAAAGCTGAATGAGCCAGCTCCAAAACCAGGATTTGTACTCTGGCTGTTTAAGAGAGAGAGAGAGAGAGAGAGAGAGAGAAGGACCATCTTTTCTGCTTCACTTTGCTCTGTGTCTGTTGAATTTGATACAAAAGGGTCATGATTTGCAGGCAGGATCTGTAAGCTCTACTTTTGGAAAAGAAAAAAAAGTAATGAACGTAACAAGGAGTTGCACATCACCCCGACTGCAGTGTTCAATGCTAACCAAGGGTGTTCAGTGGGGGACAATGCTGTCAAAGCAAATAATGTGAAACATGGTTTAGGAATCACAGAATTTGGGTCTCAAGTATAGTAATAGAAAGTAAGTTTCTTGCTTAACAAAGATTTGGATGGTGACATTTCAGTGAAAGGTGGGAAAGCAACATGGGGAGAAAAGGTCTTTAGGGTGATATAAAGGTAGGGACTCTGTAGGAAGATGAATGTGAACAAAGAAAAAAGAGTAGAGAACAGAAGTATAGGTATTGTGTGACAGCTGTTGAATGGGAGGGAGCCTGGGGTTGGAACTTCTGGAGGGACCAGAAACCATCAACAGCAGGAAACAAAGTAGATTTGAGGGAAGGGAAAAGGGCTGCTAAAGCATTTCTCTTAGAAGATCAAGCTAGCAGCATTTATCAGTAGGTGCAAAAGCTCACCAGAGGAGAATGTCATGGACAGGATTTTGAAAGTTCTCCTTCCAGCTATTCCTGCTGAAATCAAGCAAAGCATCCACCAATTGACTGATTTAGTTATTCTTACTTTCCACAAGACACTGATCTTTGACTCTGGTAAAACTTATTGATCTGCCTTGTTCATTACATAAATTAGGATAGAATTTGATTAATCTCTGGTATAAACTATATCTAGCCCACACAGGAGAAAGCCTTATCTTTATATATGAAGTTCAAATGGTTTCCGGAATGGGATGGGAGATGTATCCTGAATTATAAAGTGATAACTAGAAACAGATGTGGGGGAAGCTTTTGCAAAGTCTGGGTATTTTTTGGACATGTTTATTGACATTGCATAAAGTGACAGGAAAGTTCATTTATTCTGTTTTGTGGGAGGAGCTTAATGGATATATGTGTGAGCACTCTGTTCAAAATGGGATTACCAAGGATATTTTATAGTAAATTCACTGTACTTGAAAATTACTTTTCTTAAGTTACAAAGCTACAACAGAAAAGATCTGGCTTACTCTTTTTTATGTGTGTGTCATTTCATAACCCAGTAAAATAATCTAATTGCTGTTATGATCAATGCTATAGCATTATTGTTATTGAAGCGTTATTTTAAACAGGGTAAGTTAGCTAAGGAGAGATGGACTTATTTGCAGATGCTCAGTGAATAAGAACGAAGGATAGCTGGATAGAGTAAAATACATCTGTGGTGCAACAATTTCTGAATATGGTGTGTCTATGTGTTACAAAGTGATAGATTATGAACAAAATAGGATGGTTAAGGGTGAGGTTGGTTGAAGGTGTGAAGGAAAAGAGACCAACAGTCCAGACAGCTACACACCTTTGCTGGAAGAACACTAAGTCCGTTATTGTAACGCATTTTCTCTGGAAAACTGAAGAGACATGAATTTGATATAAAAGGTTTTGGCAGGTAGTGAAAGTGAGGGAGTCAGAGAAGGCAATCAGAGTAACCAATCTTAGGAGGAGTAGTATGAAGCCGTATATCAGAGATGTGTTGCAAACCCAATGCCAGAGGTTCAGGAACTTGATTAAATAGACAGCTTGAGGTATTTGCAAGAAGATGATGAGCCTGTCAGAAAACAAAGATGCACTTGGGCAGTCTCTCTAATGCCTCAATAAAATTTGTAATGGAAAATGTGAAAGAAAGACATTTATTAGACACCTACTTTTTTAAAATGAAAGGCTATTTCTCAGCGTTATCTCTGTATATTCATGTATTTCTCCAGCTTAGAAGCTCAGGATTGGAAACAGAGCACACATGCACCTCTTGCCTTTTTACTTTTAACATAGAAAGTATCTGGTATTTGCTACTGGTATGTGTATGGGCATTTCTGGTGCCAGTTCCCAATATCACTTCTTACACTGTCACAGCATGAGATTATACAGGAGAGTCTTGTTAACTACCGAGACACAAACATTGATACCCTTAGAAAGTTTGGTTTTTTCTCCTTTCACTTTTTAACCTAGAAAAAATACTTTCTAGTACTTTCATTGGACTTTCTAGAATAAAACCAATCTGTTTCGAAGTCAGCTTTTTTCTCTTCTTGTGCCAGCAGCTGTTGCTACTGTACTTCCTCAGCTAGTTAAAAGGAATAGGGCAGAAGTAACCCAGAGCACAAGTTTGCATCAAGCAATGTGTGAGAATTCAGAAATAGAACATAAGAGCACAGTAAGACTGAACTGTATTGTTCTCTAAATGGTTTGAGTCTTTTTTATGTCACATACCATGTGACTTTGCATAGCACACAGCTTTGCAGAGAGTGAAAGAAAAACATTAATTTTAAAAAAAGCATTTTGTGCTCCTTAGACACACGTGTTGGTAAGAAAACTAGATGTCTGAGAGCATTGGAATAGTCCAACAAACTGTCTGAAGGTCTTCACAAAGCCAGGCTAGAACACTGCCCTCAAATATTTTTTCAATGGGTAGTTCAGTAAACTGGAAACATTCATAAAAATCTATTTCTGCACAAATTTCAGCAGCAGTAAAAGAGAAGGAGAAAAAAAACCTATTTTTTTTACACAAATATGGTTCACAGAAGGAAAATACATCAGCAGTAGCTCTGGTCACTGAGTCCCAAACTAGAAATAACTGGAAGTTAAATTACTGGCCAGTTGTCTGGAGCCACTGGAAATAATGTTGATGATTTCTGATTCACTTCAGTGTCTCTGAACCAGGGTTCTTATGTGCAATTTTGAGAATCATGTTTCTGGATTTGGGTATTACATTTGCCACAAAAAGCAAGGTGATTAGAAAGTGATTCCAGTTTGGGAAGAGGGTCTAAATTCACACCTTTCCAGCAAAACCTAGGCAACAAGAAGTGAGCACTTCCAAGAAGAGCCTTCTGAGGACACTCTTGTTTCTATCACTGCAGTGTGGGTGCACACAGCTGAAGATGCAGCTTCTGAATGTCCCTCTGTGTATATTCACTTCTGAGATTCCTATCAGAATTTAGGGGTTTTCTCCCCTCTTATGTCCTTCACAAAATAAACTCTCAGTTTCCAGGGGAAGCCTGTCATCATTAATCCAATCATGCTTTGCACAGCCTTTGATTTTTTTTTTGCATCCTCAGCCTTGACCCAGTGATAAATCAGAGTAGTCGTGGCTGTAGTGGAAAGCTCAGTAATGTCAAAAGCTTCCTGGTGAATGTGCAATGGGAAGTCATTCAGCAGTAAGTAAATAGCCCTTGCAAGTCACATTGTTAGAAAAGATTGCTTCTACTCCCCCCTTGAGCAGGATGTCTCATATCTTGCTCCATACCACCATGGATCACAGCAGGATACCACAGGAAAGGATTTCTCACCTTCCAAGTCAGTTACTTCTTATGATAAATGCATTTGCAACCTGCAGTGTAAAACTTAGCTAAAATGATAGCTGCTTTCACTTTATGAGTTTGCAAAGTTCCACTACTTCTGGTCTGTATTAATGTCCTAACAAAATGTGACTTATTTTTTCAGATTTCTGTTTTAGTAGGATCTGAAGTGTTCTATAGGTCTTTGGGGATTTTGTTTGTTTTGTTTCATTTATATTGATATAATTAACTGTCATTCTTGACTTAAGATACTTGTTAGAAGCATGTAAGATGTTTTGGGTTTGTTTTTTTTTTTTTTACTGTTCCAAAGGGAAAGGAAAAACACAGCCTCCACCACAAATCCCAGCAGGTCATCTGAACAAGGGATATCTGTGCAAAGTTATTGATGGTTATTCTGTAGCACCTTTTATCTGTGCATAGGTGAAAAGGAGATGAGAGAGAGGAAGAGGAGGTAGTTGGTCTTAAATCAATAGGAGTCAGCTACCTCAAAGATGCCAAGTTCACGTGCATAAATCCTGCCCTGATTCATCAAGACAAACGGGTGAAGTAAACGTCAATCAGGTTGACACGACTGATGTGGCTTTCCAGGAAAAAGGGGGACTAGGAGCGCAAAAAAATTAAAGAAACTAAACAACAGTACAAAAATCCTAAAGTTAATGTAAATACTGAGGAGTAGGACACACAACTGCAAATGCATTGCCTCAAAGTATGGGTCTGGTGAAAGAAGAGGCTAAGCAGGACAGAGATTAGGGAAATTCTTTCACACCTTCTGGGAAACAGCAGCCCAAACCAGAGGATGAACTGTAGCATAACAGGTAACCGCCTCACAGCTCTTCTTTCAATGCTGGTTATTGTTTAACAACAGGACTTCAATTTGGAGGTGTCTGGTGGAACGTGTGAAATTTCAAGTGAATAGAGAATATATGATGGAATGTGACAGTTCTTAAATTGGCCCAGGAAGTGGGAAAAAACATAAATATCAGTTTGGTCTCAAAAGACACAGAAACTGGGGAAGAACCCAAACAGAAGACAAGGAGATTATTTTCGTGAACTGAACTCTGGGAACTGGAGCAGGAAATCGTGTTAGGTGAAACAGTGAATGAGTTAGTGGTTGCAGAGTATTTCATTATAGATGACATCTTAGAAATGTGAGAGAAGTCTCACACTTTAGTCTGGAAAGTTACCTTTGGATCCTGGTGAAACAAATTACCTACAGCCAATCTGATATGTACTAAAGGCAGTGCTCTGTTACTAGAGGCACTGTTAAAACAACATTGAAATGTGGTCTCTTTAGGTGAAGATGATAGGCAGGGTCTGAAATATGTTTTGTAATTAAGTAATTTCAAGGGTCTTAACTGCCAGAACTCCCACAGAATCTGAAGGAGAGATGGACTCCTGTTCACTTACTGAGGGCTAGCTTGTTAAAAGAAAAAGAAAACCATATTTTGCAAACGGAAAGAGTATGTGACTGCATGCTCCAATGCCAAACATGCATGCGCACAGCTGCTTACAATGAAGTCATATTGGAATAATGTGGGGTTTTTTTAAGCTTTTGGTGGCTGTTGTTTAGCCTGCAATGCAGATTTGCAGGAGAGGTTAGGACAAGAGTAACTGAAAGAGATGGCAGCAATGAAGTAGACATGGCCTGTATCCACAAATGGTGGGTATGTAATTACAACAAAAGGCTAGAGTGCTCTTTTGAGCTGAGCTGTTTTCAGGGACTGGCAACTAGCAAAGAAAAAAAATTATGTCCTAATGGGTTCTGGTTTAAGTAAATTAAAAGGAGTATCAAAGCTATTCTTCTGTCTATCAGCAATGTAATGCAACAGAAGTAATCCTCAGGCCCTGAATTTTTTTATTTCCTCAGATAAAAGGGAAAAAAAATGTGGCGTGATGCAAGTTTCTCTGCATTCAGTTTTCTGTTAGATATTTCAGAAACTATGGGGTGGAGGGGGTTTTGTCCTTTTGTGGTCTTCTTTTTGCAATGTTCAACATCTTTGCATGAGATTTTATACCTTAGGTGTTTAATTTAGATTGAAGATATATGTTGTAAACGCCCATGAAATATTCTGTAAAATGTCTCTCCACTGTACAAATGGAAAGAAAATTTTATCTTGCTGAGCGAGAATGACTTTCAGAATGAAAGTATAGGTCAGTATAGTACAGAAAAGTATTGTGATAGAAGGTCTGAAATACTCATCATAGTTGATTGCCTTTGATAAAAGGGCATCTGTGGACTTTTTGATGCTGAAAACGTCTAACACAAAACCAGGGGTTTTGTTTTTTGAGATTTCACACCCTCTCTTTACTAGCAATGTCTATATTGAGCCACATCTTCAGCTGATATGATTTCAGCTTTGCTTATTTCCATCGCCAAGGACTCACCATGCTTTATTGTCCTTCGCTGAGTGGTACTATGATGTGATGTTCATTGTGTGAGGTTCTGGTATAGCTTATTGTTTTACTTCTGTATGTCAGCAAAATGAATCCTTCTCTCCTTCCATCCACCTCTGGGAGTGAGTTGTTTCTGTTGCAACGGATGTGTTCCCGATGAACTGATACCCTGGTTAATTGGGAGTGCAGCTGAAAAAAAAAAGTGTGAGCCTGTAGTGCGATCTTTTCCCAGCCGTCACTGGTGCTCCTTAGTGACCATGTGCCCTGGCAGCCAAAAGGGCCATCCATGTCCTGGGATGGGTCCAGCACAACATCTCTGGCCAGTCAAGGATGATGATTGCTCTGTTCTGTGCTACTGCAACCTCACCTTGAGTCCTGTGTGCAGTTTGGGGTGCTACAATATAAAAAAGGATCTAAAACTATTCAAAATCATCCAAAGGAGGGCCACGGATATGATGGAGGGCCTTGCGAGGAAGCAGCTGAGGTTGCTTGGCCAGTTCAGCCCGGAGGAGACTGAGAGGACACCTCATAGCGCTCCACACCTGCCTCGTGGGAGGAAGCACAGGAATCAGGCACTGATTTCTCTGTGGTGACCAGTGACAGAACCTGGGCGAGTGGCCTGAAGCTGTGTCGAGGAGGTTTGGCCAGGATATTAGGAAAGGTTCTTCCCCTAGAAGGTGGTTATACAGTGGAACAGGCTCCCCAGGGAAGTGGTCACAGCACCAAGCCTGACAGAGCTGAAGAAGTGTTTAAACAACGTTCCCAAGCACATGGTGTGATTCTTGGGGCTGCCCTGTGCAGGGTTCCCCTCCAGCTCAGTATATTTTGTGGTTCTTTGACTGCTGGACTCACTCCTGCTCCTGAGGAGAGCACGGCTCAGGACAAACCCTGTGGTGAAAGGGTTCCCTGCCCTTATGTCTGCAATCTCCTGGACCAGCTCGAGTGCTGCGTGGATATCCTGCCACATAGCTCTAGCCTTATTGCTGCTCCTTCCCGTCGGCACATCTGTTACTGTTTCAGCTCTCGAAACTCCGTGCACAGCCTGCGGGAAGACCCCAGGCACGACCCAGCCTGCCCTGAGGGCTGATGGACGGGACTACCAGCTTCCCAACTTCGCTGTGCCATGGGGAGAGCGCAGACAGGGAGCAGCGGGTCCAGGGGCACCGCGCTCTCGGAGCAGGAGCGGCAGCCGCCAGCCATCCCAGAGCGCTTCCGCCGGGGGCAGCGCGTCGCCGGCGGGCGGGGAGCGAGCGGGTGCCGGGTCCGGGCTGCCGCCACCGTCGCCTTCTCACACGTGAAAGGCCGTAGCCGCCCCGCCGAGGAGCCCCGCTACCTCGCAGTGCGGGGGCTTCTCCTCCGCCTGCCCTCCGGGCTCCGAGCCCCACCGCTTGCCCCCCCGCCTCCGCCGCTCTTGGGACGCATCGCGGCGCTGCCTCCGTGAGGGCTCCCCACGGGTTGGGCGTGGGGAAGGGTGGGTGCTGCGGCGGCCTCCCGTCCGCGGGCGTCCCAGCCCCGCCGGCGGTGGATGCGCCCGGGAGGAGCCGCCGAGCCCGCCCAGCCCTTCCAGCCCCCCGCGGGGGGGAACGCGGGGACCGCCGCGATGACTTGACGCCGGGCCGGGCCGTGCCGTGCCATGGAGGGGATGACACGCTTCGTGGTGGCCGCGGGGCGGTGGCGGCCGGCGCTGCCCGCTCTGCTGCCGCTGCTGCTCGCCGTGCCGACTCTGCGGGGCTCTCCCGCCGCAGGTAAGGGAACAAAGAGGGCCCGCAGGGCAGGTGTGCGGGGCCGGGGCCGTGCCGGGAGCGGGGCGGTGCGGGAGGCGGCAGCGCCAGTAACAATGCGGCGGTGCCGGCGGGCGGGGACCGGCGCGGCGCGGCCGGGGAGCTCCGCCAGGAAAGGCGCGCATTGTTCGCAGCCAGACCGCGAACGCTCCGGTTCGGGCGGCAGCCCCCAGACTCAAGAGCTGGGGACCCGACCCGCGAAGTGAAGGAAAGAAGCGGTGCGGGGACAAAGGGGGCACCTGGCGTTTCGAGCTTGTAGGGTGTCCTGTGCCAGGCAGTGGTCACCCCGCGTTGTGGCCTCGGCGCCCAGGGCGTCTGGAGGTGCCCCGTGTCGGGCTGCGGTAGCACCTGCGGTGTACATGCAGGGCAGCCTGGCTCTCCTTCACCTTTCGAGTGAGGAGGCATCCGGAGCCTCTCGAAACGCCCTATACGACTTTCCAAGCACCGCCGTGGCGTGACTTGTGTGTGGGGAACGGTTCGGGCTCCAAAAGGTGGTGTATTCAGTAGGTGTTTTGGAAAAACCATGAATCAGTGACCCCTTTTTTTTCTCTCGTCTTTTCTCTTGTGGCTCTAGGTATCAAAATTAGTCTGTAGTTAAGCAGACAGTTTAATCACAAAGATGTCTCATTTGGTTCTGGTCCCATAGCACTTCTTGGTTCATCTTTATTACTTAAAATCATAACAACTACAATTTCATGGAAAGGTACAGTTTTGCTGTAGGCTTTCTTTTTGGTAGGTAACAGGTATAAAGTAATACATTTTAATCAACATCAGAAAGTTGTTGGTAAGTGGCAAGAAGTGATAAGTACCTGCAGTAACCTGTTTCACCAAGCGGACCAATTAGTGTTGACTCTTTTGTTCAAACACAGGAATTGTGGTGATTATTGTTGGGTGCTTAAGAACCTTTGGTGTTATAAAACATGCTTATCTCTTTATAATAATCCTTTATTTCACTTCAGAAAGTAGCTCGTGTTTTGGAGGTGACTAATTAGCTTTTTAGGGAAGTTATGCTCTCCTCCAGCTCCTATCCTAGCCTACGAGAGATGTTCCATTCCAGGCTACATGAAAATTGATATTTCATAGTAAACTTCAGCGATTTTCTTAAATAGATCAGGCTTTGCATACAAATAGAAGGCAAAGCACTAGGTTCGTAAGTTGGAAATTTACTTGTGTTTGTTTGCCTCTGAGAATGGCTGAGTTTTTCCTGTATTTTCACAGTAAGTCAGTGAAGGGTGTTTGTTTCTCTGATACACAGTAGCTTTTAATTAAACAGGACTGTGAATTCCTGTAAACATTTATGTGATTCTTGTGCATTCTTGTATAACTTAAAAACAGCAGTAGAAATATTATGTAACTCAGCCAGTGTTTGAGCTGCTGGAAGAGAGTACATAGAGACAACAGATCTTGCCCAAAGCGATGCTTTCCTGCTCAGTCTAGGGCAGGAGCCTTTAAGCTGTTTTGATTTGAGAGTCCTCTGTTTTCAATTTCCACTGGGCATGCGAATCATGTGCAATGAACTTGAGGATACTAAGAGTAAGCTTGCTCTTCAGAGGATGCTTTTTTATTGGCATCTCAGAAATGGTCCATTGATTGCAGAGATTTGAAGTCTGCAAGGTTGAAGAGAGCAAGGATATTTTGTTCCTTTTCGTTAAGGTGAAATGCTTTATTTAAAAGCATGACAGGAGTCTTGCTTTCTCTGTCTGGGGCCCATAATGTTTAGAAAACACCATCTTTATTTGAATCTTGTCGGTAGTCTTGAAATGTTTTGATGGTGTAATGGATGGTGTGAAACAGGAGAGCTGTATACTGACCAAATGCCATAGGTTTGGGCAGCATTCACTTAATTGATCAACAGATTTACAACTCTTGTAAATCTCTCTAGGGTGCAGCTCATTTGCCTTTCAGTGCTATATGGTCTTGACCAGTCTAGGGACAGCAAGAGCAAACTCCTACAGCCCTGAGTTACATAGAGGAAACAAAGAGTAAGAATAGAATGGCCACTTATTGTAGTTGAAATAACAAGGACAATACTTGAGAAAATCTAGTAGTTAAACAACTTGGGTTTTGGAATGCTTGATCCAGCTCCCACAAAAGTCACATGTTGCTGAATCAGGGCTTCAGCTTCTCCAGTTAAGCAGATGCTGAACTCTTAGTATGTGGCTGGACTGCCAGCATGCTAAAGGTAGGTTTGTGTTTGAGCACCTCAGTGAAGCAGGGCCTTGGCCAGGCTATTTGAATGTCTTGCTGCTCAGCACAGGCTGTGTTTTTGCTTTTGTTTCATTGCACAATCTGTACAACTCCTGCCCTGACAATCAGGAAGATTTATCTTGTCTCACTGTGCTGTTTTCATGAGAGGGAGGAGAACTCTGTGTTGCGGACTCTGAAAAGACTGCAGTGAGTATCCTCAGGGGCTCAGGGACTAAAGGCAAGTTGTGGAGGTCAAGCAAGGAATCAGATGTAGCTGTCTTATGGGACAGTTGCAGGATATTGTTTATTCAACTTAATTGCATTATTCTGTTGCAGACACTTGAGTTGGCATCATATCCCTTGTGGCCAGTTGATCTTGTCAAGCTTGCTTCCAGTTCATTTTCACAGAAGACCCATATGGTTGGAGGATTCTCTTTGACTGCTTTCTATGCTGTGCTAGCTTTATGTCTGCAAGCTACACTTGTAGTCCTGCCAGAGGAAATGTGTTTTTTGTTTGCATGTTCTTTAAGAAGTAAGAATGTTAAACAAGCTAGTGGACAGTGCAGCTTTTTGTTCAGTGATGTCTGTTTTGTGAGTGCTTTTGTGAGGCAAGATCTTAGACTTCTCAGGCAGGGCTGGGACTCGAAATACAGCATGACTTTAGTAAAGCAGGATTTAACAGTTTTGACCTACCTTAGGTGATAGATCCCAGGAACTGGGCACAATTAAAGAGCAGCGACTCTTGCTGCAGCACAAATCTTTGTCTTGGGAAGCTAGTGATTGTGGTAAATGGCAGGTTCTGACATCCCAGTTCTTGCTTGTCAGTTAAGAATATGTGTGTGTGGGGGGAAGTTGCTTGGAAGAGAAGTGAAGCAGAATAGACTTCTTAATAATACAGTCTCACTTCAGCTGTGGGAGACATGGCTTTCCTTCATTTGAAAGTAAATCTGCTTGTGGCTGATGTCCTAACTTACCAGAGAGTCTCCAGCTCTGCCCATTGTGGCAGACAGTATGAATAAGACTGATTGTGTAAGAGTTATTATGGATGATGTCCTTAAGTACCAGTGTGTCTCCAGCCTGGCCTGTTGTGGCATACAGCATGATGAATGCTAATTGCATGAGAGTTATTAAATACATTGTGTCCTGGGAACCTGAGTATAAGGAAAAAAAAAGCTGCAAGGAAATGGTTATCCTTTAAATTTTGTCTTAGAATCCCATAGTTTAGTAAAACAGTAGTGTTAAATAAACTTAATTATGCAGACAATTTCTATTTTGGCTCATGTAGAAGAATCCCATTCTCATGGAGTCCTTGTAAGTATGGACAGTTTTTCACTCTGGAGTTATATGATATGGTACCTTTCTAGCTCTTGGAAAGTCATATATTTCTATGCTTTTCTGCAGTGATTGCCAAACACACATGAGCTCAATAAAAAATCTGATTGATACTCCCTGATTGATATGTACTGTGTTTTAAGCTGTTGATGTTACTAGAGACAGCAGTTTTGGAAAACTAAGGGAAAGCCCTTTATAAGAGCAATTCATTAGTAGTGTCTTTTTTTGGTAACATATGAGATTAGCAGGAAAAAAAGATAAAACTGACCATCAGTACTCACATCACTCATTCCTCAGTGTGATTAATGGCATGTAAAATGCATAAATAAACATTGGAAAATGGGCCTGATTGTGCTAGATCTTACTTAAACTGTAAGATGTTGTAAGATATGTCTAAGAAATACTTCTGCTCTGCAGTGGAGTGGAGAACAAACTTAAATATTTCAATTGAAATTTCGTAAAGTGTGCATTTAGGTATGGGCCGAAGCTTTTTCTTCTTTGCAAAATATCAGTTGAAAGAGTTCAGCAACTTCTGATGTTGAAGCAAGAGGAAAACAATGGCTTCTGCTTTGAGTTCTGCCAGCTTCTTTTAGGAATAGTTGTCTTGGTTTAGGGCAATTTTGGGACAAAACTTTCTAAAGGGGTTTCTTCTAGAAAAAAAAACAAATTCAAGTGGTCTCTCTTCTAACTGGTTCGGGGAAAAGATTTCTTTGGAGAAGAGTGGAAAAAAACTATTTATTTAACAGGCAAAGTATTCATCAGCACAATAACAGAAAAAAAATGAACAATATTAAACTATAAAATCTCTTGCTGCTCTAAAAGAGATGACCCTGACTGGGCCAACCCAGAACGATAACTTTAATACTCTTATGCTTTGGAGCAATGCAATTAAACTTTGCTGGATTGTGTCTGCTCTGAAGGGGATGTTTTGTCCACTCTTGTTTCAAAAGTGATTTTTCTTTTTCAAAAGCTTGTAATGACTGAACTTAGGTAGACATGGCTACGTTAGAGAAGATGACTTTTTTTTTTTTGTCAGCTGAAGCTTGAATATCGACTATTCTTGTGGGACCTCACCTACTTGTCAGTACCAAGCAGGAGTATATGTGTTGCCTGGGCAGATGTACTCAGCACTCTTCCCACAGCCCAAAATATTACGTGAAATATTGGACTTTGCTGTGAAAGTCTATCTAAACTTCTCTGGAAGTGGGACTGGATTGAGCTTCAGCACTGAGAACTGTGCAACTGCCTGCCTTGTGTTTAAGGACATGTCTCTGTGTGAGCTATGTAATGCTTTACTTTCTTTAGGGCATCTTTGGCATCTGCCTTTTGGTGCTCTGTTGTGTGGTGGTCTTCGATTGCATCAGGCCCAAGAGGGCAAACAGAAAGAAGGCTTTAAAAGGAGCCAACATGGGGCTTAGGTTTAGTTTGCAGTAAGGGTCTGAGGATCTTTCCAGTCACTCTTCAGCTTGTTGATGAGATATGTCCAGAAACCTGGAAGTTGTAGGAGGGGAAGTGACACAAATTGCAAGAGGGTTTGTCAGATGAGAGCAAATGGAATTGGCAGGGCACAAAGAATAGGATGGAGGACAGTAGGTCAGGAGTGTTAAATAGGTCTGTAGATGGGGGAAACTGCAATGCAGAAATTAATCCTAGGTGAAGCAAGCAATGCAGTTTGATAGTATGATAAGCACACTGGGAAACACAGATGGACTCAGTTTAAAAAAGGAAAATAAGCATAAAAAAAAGAGCATTGAAAGGATGAATCAGAAGTGGGGAAGACAAGGGACTGGGACAAGACTGGAGGAGATGTGACCAAAAGCATCAAGCTTGCAATTCAGGAATGGGAAAATGTGTGCCTGCTGCTCTGGGACACTTCCTTCAGAATCTGGCACAGAATTCAGGGCTTCAAAGTGTTGGTCCTTTTCTCCTCTTAGCCAGAAGCATGATAATCTGCTGCTGCTCCGTGGAACACTTCATGAATGTGTATGAATCAGCCTTCTGACAGAAGTGTTTTTCTAAGTTTGTTTTAAGAACTGGAAAAATTCCTCCACAAAAATTGTAGCGGCATATGAAGACTGCAGAGACAAAAATCAGCAAGTTGGAAATATTGACATTAAAATAACCTATTAACCCATACAGTTTTAAACTTCTGTACCTGCAAGCTGTTGTACAGCTATGGTCACAAAGCGTATATCCATATAGATAATATTTATAGTGATAGAGGTATATGCACATAACTATCTGCACATGCACACACAGACAGGACCATCATTGTGCTCATTGCTCGATCGTGCTCTGGGGAAAAATGGGAAATGGATAGCAAATGAAGAAGTTATCTGCAGGACTCTTGCTTTTGTAGCAGATGTTTGAGGTGTGACGTGAAGGGAGGGACAGGAAAGTTTGAATAAAGGTTTTGCTGTTAATGTAATTAAATGCTGTCCTAGACAATTGTGTTGTGTTGCTGTTGCAGAGTTGCAGTGATGCTCAAGTTGCTTAAACCAAGGTTCCCACAGGTGGTCACCAGTTTTGTGTGTTCCTCATTTACTGGATGTCAGACCTGTGGGATCTGTGTTGCAGAAATGCTGAGTGCTTCCAGCTGCTAAAGAAGTCAGGGGAAGCTGTTCTTAAAAAGATGTTGAGTCTGAAATTCTAAATACTAATTAATGTCTCAAATTAGGCTCTCAGAATTTGACCTTGTTTCTTAGTTTCACCATTTGTAAAATGTGATTTCTCAGATGTAGTTCCTCATTTGATTTTCAAGATCCTAAGGAATGTCCAGATGCAATAACAGTGAGCAGAAATGCTGGTCAGAAAGGCAGACTTTTGTCTTGAGAATAGTAAAGATCCAGTAGATGATAAGCCAGTCTGCAGAACTTGACTCTACAGAAAACAAGTATAAGAAATAGACTAGTTGTTAAGCAAACAGAAAGTAACAAGTGGTGGTGTAACGTGATGTATTTACCATATTAAGACTTTTTAGTGAGTTAACTAGCCTTAGAGATGGGAAGATGTACTATGCTGTATCAAAGTGCAGGACGATTTTGATGTTGGGTTTTTTTATGAATCAAATATTCTTTAAAAGAAATCATGGTTACTGATATTTGTTTAATTTCAGTTTTAGCAGTTTCAGCTTACATCCCCTACCTGTTTGCTCTTCATGTGCAAACTGTTTTCTTATCCTTGTAGTCCTTTTCTGTTCTCCTGTCTGATTTAGAAACGCTTCTCTCCTATTAATTTATATCCTGCATAGAGTTTTGACTTGGCTTCAGACATCTGATCAAGACGGCATGTCAGGTCTTGTGGTTTGAAATAGATAAGAGGCTAAAATTCACCTGCGAGTAAGGGGAAGAGGAGGAAGGAATGGTGGAAACACAGTAAACCAAGGGCCTGAAATCCATGCTTTTCAGTAAGGAACATGCATAATAGTGTCATACTTAAGGACTTGAAAACCTGCATAAAGCTAGGATGGGGACTAGATAATGTAGTAGTGTTGTATTAAGGGGTCTGGTGTTTGTCAGGGATCACAGACAGAATGTGATTCAACAGGATGACAGTGGTACTGGACCTCGTGAACACACTGGTTTTGAACTGGGCATATTCTGTGTAATAATTCATTTGTTTTCTACAGTAGCAGAAGAACTCCAGCTGGAATGCAGTGTCTAGTAAAGGGTCTTGCCCTTCAAGGAAGAGACAGGCTACTAGAGACCGTTCAGAGAACTGCTGGGACTGACTGTCTAATCTAGAAAAAATGTCAGGTGGACAGGACTTTACTCAAACATATGAAATAATAAACATAAAGGGAAATGTAATAAATAGCTGTTTATGTTGATGAAGAAAAGACTTGAATTCAAGTGGACAAGACAGGTTTTCTAACTGCTGATCTTTTTAACAGTGGGGATAATGAAACCGTGAATTGCATGGTTTGGGACAATAATGTAATGTGTCACTGGAGTTGACAGATGAGCTTGTAGAATGATCTAGCAGAAGAGGATTGCAATAGTGATATTAAATACTTTGCAGTTCTGTTTTTGTTAGATACTTCAAATAAATAATGTCGTTTATGTGGAGACTGCAGCATTGGGACTAGTATTATTAATTACTGAGAACTTTGGTGTGCTGATGAAGTGAAGAAAGGATCTGTGGTTTTTATGTTGGTTGATTTTTAGGATTAGCATTTTTTAAGGTTTCAGAGAACGTTTTGTAATCCTTGATGTAGTTTTTATCCATGGTACTAACAGGCAGGATGAACACACTAATTTTCAAAGTTGCTCTCCGTACAAGTTCAGTTTGTGAAGCATTTTAGAATGCTGCATCACTGAGAGGTTATTACTGAGACAACAGCTACAAGCATGTGGTATGGATGTGAGTCTGCATGTCTTTATTCATCAACTGAATTATTACTAGCATTTTTATATCTCAGAGGTGGGACAGAGAGAGACAGTATTGAGCTCAAAACACTTTATTGCTATTTCTATGAAATGTGTAGTTGGGCAAGCTGGGAACTTCATCTTGGCACAGAATGTAGGATTTGCCCTTGTCCTTAGCAAAGGGAGTGATGGTGCAAGCCAGAAGGTCCTAAGTGATGCAAGAGAACTGAGAGACTGGCAAGCAAATGGCACCAGACAAAATCTTTCAGTTGCCATGTTCTGTGTGCTGCGGGTCTGTGTCAAAGGGAGAAGACAAATCTTTGATTCTTTAGTAGCTGAGAGACACCGGGTCTCCCACATGGTGTCCTGGCTGGAGCAGCAACTGCTGGGATAGCAGCAGGGGTGTCTTTGCCAGAGCTGTGAGCTTGTTGGGCTTGGCTCAGGTGTGTGCAGTTCTCAGCTCTGCAGTGTGTTCTGACAAAGCTTTTCTGGACAGTTAAAGAAGTGAGGAGCTGTCTTTGTGCCCTCTGTCTGAAATCGGTTGCGGTGGCAGGGTGAGAGCAAGGGAGGATACGAACTTGGGTCGGGAGTATACTGAACTAAGGAACCGCAGAGATGACACTGGGGCTGGAGCTGTGGTAAGAGTAGGTGAAATTGGGAATATAGATTAGGGTATATCAGTGATGGAAGGCTGTGTTGGGAAGTCTTGTGGTAAGAGGAGGGCTGCTTGATATTGCAGATTTGGAGGGGTTTTTGTGGCTGCCCTGAATATTTGACTTGAGTGTCCTTACTTTAGAGCTTGCCTTAGAGCTGTGGAGAAGGGTGTTATCTAAATGGGTAGCTGGTCTCAGTTTTAATAGAAAACTTTCAGATGTCTGGTAAGATAAATTCGAGAACTCTAAATGCACGTGAAAATAAATGGTGATGTAGGACAGGTAGATAGTACAGGTAAAGATTTATTTTCTTAATTCACACCCTATTGGACTGAATTTCTTACTGAATCTTTTGATACGGAATAAGAAAATTGAACTGTTATCAATTCTTATAAGAAAAGAAGGATCTCCCTTTTTTGCTCTCCAGCCAGTAGTTGAGCTGGTTTGTGGAGAGTCTCTAAGTAAAGTTCTTTCCTCATTTAAAGGCAGCTGTTTGATGCTGCAGGGTGGCGGAGCGAGCATATATTCTTCTAGTTGGGTGTGAACTTGATTAGATGTTGAGCCTGTCTCACCTTTTCCTGTGGCTCCTAATTCTCTTGTAAATAAATTCCTCCTCCTGTATGCAGATTGCAGTGAGCACCGCTCCAAGCATTTATGTAGGAGACCCCTCTGGCCTAGTATCAGGTTACTTTTCGAATGGGAGACAAAAGGTTATTTGTCAGCTACACTGGATTCTGGTTGGGTGACTTCTCCAGTGGTGGCTGTATTTAAAACTGAGGCTGCTGCTGAATTGGACTTGTGTGATATATTAGGATAGAAATTGCACATCACAGAACAAAATCCTGATCTAGAGCAAAAGTCTGGTTTGAAGATGTTTTCAATTAAAATCTGTCAGTGACCTTACTTCCTGTGCTTGTGGTGAAAGATGAAACAGATTTGGGCTTCCAGCCATTGACATTCAATTTTTAGAAGATGTAATTTGTTCCATTCTGAAAGAACAAAAAAAGATAATTTTCCTTTGTCTTTCCAGAGTGCATGTGCTTTTTATAGTAACTTGGTTAAAAAAAATTACGTAAATGCTTATCAACATAGTAATCAAAGTTTTCTCAAGAAATATTTTATCCAATATTAATACAAGCGAGGAAGTTTCAAGAGAATAAATTGTATTAGTCTGTTTACTTTGTTTGCCTCTGTGAGTAGTTACTTTGCTGCTTCTACCACGACCATGTTCTTAAAACTGTAAAATTTGTCAGAAGGATTAGGAAAGCTGAGGAATGTGAAATGAAAGTAAATCCAGTTTCTTTCTTTTTGAATTGACTGGATTCCAAGCAGACGGTGTCACTTGGAGGTATAATCTTCTTAACATCCTGGGAGTATTAGAAACTTAGAAACAAAACTGATTATAGTTTCTGTACTGACGTATTCACATGATTCTTTAGTATTTACTGCTGCTATTTACCATGTGTAAAGTTTAAGCAAAAAAGTAAGGTTAAGATAGGTCTAGAAACCTTAAAGAGATTCTTACAGATTTTTTCTAAAGTAACACTCAAATGATGGTTTTGATGTATTTTTTTAATGAGTCAAAGCCATCATTGAAACATGCAATTGATGTGTGAAACTGCACTAACAATTTAGAATGGTTGTATTATTGTGTATTTGGAAATAAAACCCAGCGCTTGAAGAATACCATGTTGGATCATATATTCAGTAAAAGCATCTAGGTGACTTATGTAAGATACTTCAGAAATATTCCCCGGTACTTTTCTTCATTCCTGAACAGTATCAGCCTTGGAGGCCACATCTAAAACTTGTTCTCTGTGAATATGATGTTAAATAGCTTCCTAGATATTTTCAAAAGCAGAAATAAGTATTTTACATTTTCCAAATGCAGGTGCAAGTTAATACACTTTATGAAGCCAAGTATGCTGAATTGAGTGAATACTTACAGTTCCTACTTCCATTTCTCATAATCAGAAATTACATTTCTAATGTATCAGTTGACTTGGGGTTTATGAAAATATATTTTGAGGTTTGATGCTTTTAGTTTTGAGAAAGCTGGAAAATTGAGAATATTACCAGTAGGATTAAAGTAATGAATGTCCTGGTTTTACATGGGAGGCATTAACAGAAGTAAATGAATTAAATAAAATAGCAGCTATTTGGATTCTTCAGAGTGTCTAAGATCAATTCTTGTGGATGGAATTATTTGTAGGAGGACAGGTGAAAAGCACAGGTGCATGCTAAGTATAGTTTGTTGTAGACAGGGAAAGCAATCCCCTAAAACAGCAGGTGTTTGTGAAACACTCATATAGGCTGAGGCATGTAGTGCTGGGTTATGCTCATGATGCATTAACATGTGTGTGTTTTGGTTTATTTGTTTTTGGGGGTTTTCCCCCTCCCTTGGGAGCTGTTATTAAATATTAATAATATGAAATCAGGTAGATTATTTTGATGACTGAACAGTGCATAAAGGTTGAAGACTGTCTGTGTTAGTTTGGCTGTATAAACTCTCCCAAGTTTAATTGGAACCGCTGTCTCAACTTCTGTTTCTGTTGTGCTTGCCTTGGGAGCTACCTCATACAGTAACCTGATAGCAGTTTGCTCTGGTAATTCTACAGTGCCTCCTCTAAGTTTCTTTTACTGTAGTGGGAAGGAGCATGAACACGGTCTGTCAGCAGGAAAGAACAGGGAGCCATGTGAAGCCCATGAGATGGGGAACCTCAATGACTAAAGCTCCAATTTGGACTGTCTCTAAAACCTGTGTATTTATTGTGCTAACTTTAGTATGGTTCATCTTGCTTGGAAACTTTGTAAGGTCATAAGCTTGTTGATGCTTCCTGATTTGTTTCTGCAGTGTAAAGAGAAATAGCATTATTGCATCCTTTGTAACTTCTGGGATTGGATTCCTTACTGCTTCAAAACTGTTGAGGCAGGAATTTCCTTTCTCTTCCAGTCTAAAGAATGTAGAGCTTTTAAACTGGAGCTCTGTTGTCTCAAGCTAGGTGGAAAATATTGAAATAGAAATTTTGTTTGAAACCTAAATATTTTAAAAGAACATTTAGTTGTGGGGTTTTTTTCTGATTTGCTTTCATGAAAGAATATCAAAGCCAATGGAATATGTTATTAACAATAAATGTTGTGCTGTGCCTGTCTCAAACTCCTCATCATAGTCTCTTGAGGGAACAGGTGGGGTTTTTCCTAAATGTGAAGGATATTTTTTATATTGAGCAGTTGAAAATGACATGCTAAGTGTATTTTATTTTTAATTAAGCACTTATGTTAATGCGGAAATTGTTCAGTGGCTGTGTGATTGAGTTAAGAGCAGCATGACTCGTGATGATGTAGTCTCCAATAGTCATATCAATAGTCGATTTGCCATCCAAAAAATCTTGCAGGCTTCCTTATACTGTTCTCTGTTGGAGTTTATGGAAAATAGCACATTTCTAAATAAAAATCATGCTTTGGTAAGTGGGCTGTTCATGAAGCAATCAGTTTCTATTTTAAATAAGTAAACCCTCTAGATTTTCCTCTGTTTTTACACATTACAGCAGATGTTATGTATATTTAATCAGAAGACACAGCAATAGTAGTCAAAGCTAGACTTTTGAGCTCAGCCTTGTTTCACATCAATGTTTTTTTACGCTTGTCTGGAATACTGAATTGTCATAAAATGCGCCTATTGAAATAGAGACACAAGACCAAGAGATTTTCATACACAAACATGGTAATATGGTTTCTTCTAACCAATATAGTAAACTTCAATTACTTTTTTTTGGGGAGGGGGGAGGGGCAGGAAATCCTTTTATGGGATGTTTTCTTGAGCAAACATTCCCTCTCTGCTTTCCTCAATGCTTCTCTTATTTTCCTCTGTATGTTCTATTCTATTTGCTACATCTTGTGTCTCAGAGTGAAAGTTGCAAGGGGTTCCATCTTAACCTCTTACTGAAGAGCAGGAAAAATTACCTGATTCCATCTTGTGTTGGTTTTTGCGTTCTGTGTACTTCTTCCAGGCTCGTAACAGTAGAATTTGTTAGGCATGGGTGGGGTTTTTTCGTCATGGGGAAGGGAATACTTGGAAAAAAGGGGAGAAGAAAGGAGGAGGAGTGTAGTCTCTTGCCAGACATGAATGATTCAATTTAAGATGTTTCTGTTACTTCTGTCTTGTCTCATTGTTTCTTGGTGGGATTTTTGATATGGTTTTTGTATAAGCTATATTTATTTTAAAGTAATTTATTGTGATATTTTTACTGTTTTGGTTTTGCCTTTTCCACTTTAAGTGGGATAGCTCTTAAAACCCTGAGTAGAGCACAGTTATGCAAACAATTGTATTGGCACCTCTGAGTGTAGCAATGAGTATCAGGGGAGAGAAGGGAGCGGCAAGAACCTTTCAAAACACAGCTGCCAGTGACAGAATGGCACCGTGGCTCTCTTTTACTCTGAAATGAATTTGTTAGGAGCAACTGAATTTGAACTTGCTTGATCTTAAATAGTCTCTCCTATTGAGAAACTTTCATTTGTACAGCAACTCCTTTCTCATTTGAACTGCATAACTTACTAGTAATTGTTATGAATTGTTGGTCATTCTGGAAGTTTTATCGGCTGAAAGGAAAGTGGATCTTTGTTCAACTCAGAGTATATAGTAAAAAATTTTTCTTTAAGGAAACATTGAATGATTGAATTAAAATGTTTAATTCAATGATTGAATTAAAATGTCTTCTTGCTCCTCAGTCATATTATAATTTGTATAGAAAGTTTAAGCTCAGTAAATTGTCTAGATAAAGAATTTTCCGTTTTCTAACTGACAGGTATAGAGAGCCAGTGTTGTTGCTACTGCATTTTAGTACATCCTTTTTTACAGTTGATGCCTTCTGTTTTAATCTTGGCTTCAACACTTGCCCTAGCCTCAGAATTATTTACTGTTCAGTCCCCATGTGACAGTTCCTTTCTTCACACTGTTTCTGCATGTGCTCTCTCTGCCTAGCCTCACGGGCCCAGAGCTTTGCCAACATGCTTGGCTTCCCTCCATCTCCTTGCTGCCCTGAGCAACAGCACTGCTTCTGCCCTGTGGTCCTGGAGGGCTAGCTGGGCTACTGGCTAAACCAGTGCTGCTCTTGCATTTTTGGCTCTCTTCTATTTCTGTACACTCAGTTATCAAAAAGGAAACCACCTTGTTGTTACACCTGTATTACTGTGTGTGCAAATCAGGCCATTGCTAGAAATTTGTTCTGGTCTAACGAGCCAAGCTTGTCAGTAGGGCAGCAAATGCATGCCTGGATGTTCTGAGGTGAATCCAGCACTTCTTTAGAGGTCTCAGTGCTCCTAATTCAGCAAGCTAGGCTTTCCAGGACCATGTGAAAAGCAAGAAAATTTTGGGAGTGTGGATTTGGGTGACCCAGTATGAAATGGTAAAGGTCTAGCACCTGACTGAAATCAGATATTCTGTCATGCGTCGTGCTGTCTGCCTACTACTGCTTAAGATGTTTTCTGCATCATCCAAGTGAGAGCAAGATTCCAATTAGTGAGCTTCAGCTTTAAGTAGGTAGTGGAAATGTTTGTTTTCCTGCCTGACTCAATATTGCCATGTGAGAGACAGGATTTGAAAACACTGTCAATAGTGGAGACAAAATATTTTGTAATGAACACATTCATCAATTCCAGCAGACTTTTGCAGTTTTTTCAGCAGGATCTTGCTGGCAGTGGCTGCTGGTGGCAGCTTTCCTGTGAGCAGAAGAGTTGAATTAACGGTGTAGGGCAGCAAGGACACTGACAGGCAGCATGGTGGCACATCAGTTCTCAGCCCCTTTTGATGGAAGCTAATGTATTTTACAACAGAAAATGCATGAGTCTTCCTGAAGGTTGTGATAGAGTGGGGAGTTGGGAGCAAAAAAGAATACTAAAATATTGTGGAGAAAAGGATAAGCCATCATGTTGCTTACTACAGTGTAAATGGTTTTTATTTTTGTCTTTGTGGTCCATTTGAAGCCAAATGATACAAAACTCAGTATTTTAATTTGCGTGTTGGCTTAATGATGGAACAGTGTCTTGGGGAGAGGAAGCCTCACCAAAGAAAAACTAATAAAAGTGAGTTATTTGGGGCAGTGCATATTGTAGGTCACTTGAGAGACTTGTGTGAAACCGGAAGTGTTGCCTTTGTGGTTTCTTTATAATGATTTAATCACATGGATGTAAAATGTTAAAAATTCTAAAGCATCTCTGGCACCCAATTAAAAAAAAAAAAAACATGATTGCACTTCTCAGTGGTACCTAAAATGGAGGAGGATTTTTTTGCCAGAATAGGCTTTCTTTGAAAAACAGACTTCCTGATATGTCGTTCCATAATGGTGTAAAAGATTTAGGCCTTTTGCTGTTTTCCACGGTTAGCTCCAATACTAAGACTTTGTTCTGCCACTAAGAACTAATGCAGAAAATTTTCCAGAGGTATATATTTCAACATAGAATCTTAGTCAAATTTCATTTCATTTACACTGAGAATTTTCATGGGTTCTGTTCAATAACTATTTGAAGATCAGTAATAGGTGTTTCTCTCTCTATACCGGTGGTGTAGTCTTTGAGATACTCAGGAAAATGTGGAGATCTCTCATGATGCTGACTCTAGCAGATTTAGGCTCTAATTAGGGCTGGTTTATGTAAACCAGTTTGGGAACTGACATGTTCTCAGTTTCCTCATCCCTTGCAGAGAAAGGAGGAAAAAAAAAAACAACTCAGAAGGCTCAAGAGCACTGTACAAATCTGAGTGTGCTGACATTTTAAAGAAAACTGCAAGGGTTGGAAATGCCAGGTTTTATTAAATTTTTTCAGGTTAGATGGACTTTACTGGAACTTTTTTCGCACTAAAGGAAACACCAAAAAGTGTCTTTGCTGAGAAGTGGTACTGTAGTGAATATTCAGATGTTCATAGCTTTTTAAAATTTTTTTTTTAATCCCTGGCATGTTCCCTGTTGTAGAAATAGTGGTGTATGACACAAAATTGAGGAAGGGGTAGGAATTTACTTGCAGATTTACTAGACTTCTGTAAGGAAACTGTGGCACAAGCTCGATGTAGTGAAGGGCTTTTCATCGTTCACTTGAGTTCTACAGAGCAGGCATGGAAGTAAAGGTGCTGTAAGATGTCCCAGATGTTTGGTGAAAAAATGGTATCACTAGCTTATCTTTTAATATACAGATTTTTTTTTCTTCCTAGACCAAGCTTAAGTCAAAAACACAGGTGCTGACTTTTCAGATAAACTTCATTCTTCTGTCAGCACCATCACTTTATGGCACCTACAATACAGATGCTGACGTACTACTGGCATTTGATAACTGGGGGTTACTTTTTAGAGGCTTGAGGTCTTGAGAGTGTAATTTTGGCTTGGTTAAATACAAAAGTTTCTTTCACTGTACACATACTTCAGTTTATGATGAGATTAACACTCCGAGGACTGCAATTTACCTCAGAAATGCTTAAAATAAAATAATCTCCTGCTTAGAGCCCATGGCAACTGTCTTCCATGTGGAGGTCTAGTGTCTTTATTGAACTGAATCTCACCCTTCATGATTATATCTGGTGCATGTAGTGAAATGCTTCTTGATGAAGAGGAGAAGGCAGTGTTTCTAAAATCCTCTAGCTTATTAAACCTGGAAATGTACTGGATAAGGGGAGGAAGGGCAGAGGAATGAAACATTTTGTTGACTGGCTTAACTTTCTAGAAAGTGCGTGGACTACGCTTGAATCTTGGCATTACAGTAGAATAAAAAATGGTAAATATATTTAGTGATGTGTTTTGGACTATTTTAGATCCCTAATGACAGAGGAAGGAAAGCTTTTTTTTTTACCCTAACTTGTTTAAAACCCTATTTAAGTGATTTTATTCCCTAGTAACAGAAGTTAATAGAGTAAAACGATGGTGAGGAGAGGGGAGGAATCCTGTGCAGCACTTTGTTGGCATTGTTGGCATTATCCAATTTCATATTTGCTGTGAGGAGCAATTGTTAACTATGTTTAATGAAAGATACCACAGACTTTTTCATTTCGCACAACTGGATTATTGATAGGGAAAAACATTACTGAGTATATTTCCCCTTTTACTCTTCAGCTGTGGGGAGAGGAGCATTCAGTTTTTAGGTTACTACGGCATCTACATTTGTTTTAAAGTGATTTTAGCCCAGCTTTTAATGAATGAACAATTTAATATTTCCATTGTCTTACAACTATGGAAAGACCTACTGTTGCAGCTCCACCAGTTTCTGTGAGATTAATCCTTGGGTAGCATTTTACAGGTGGTGTTCTGTGCATTGTCATTTACACAGCGTTGCTGCAGTTCTGTCAGGAGCTATTACAAACTATCACACAAGGTACCAGGTATGATAAATGTAGGACACTGCTTGCAAACATGAGAGGGATGTTGCAGGTTTAGGGCTCATTATGTGAGCCAGAGATGTTGGTTTGTCTGGCAGTGTGAAAGAGACATGAGGTGACATTCTGGATTGCAGAGATGTTACTGGGAGTTGGGAATAATGTGTCCCATGGGAGCTGAGTCCTTAAAAGTCCACAAAGGTATATCTGTTGTGATAAGGTATTAGCTTTAGATTAAAAAGCTTATTAAAGCCATTTGTTTAAAGATGGAACAGTCATCAGCATGTTATACCAAGCTTTGTTTGGTAATATTTTGAATAAAATATTTATAGGAAATTTCCTTTTGATTGTTTTTGTGGGTAGGTTTTTGTATGAATAGCACAGGGAGACTGAACTGATTTCTCTAGAGATAAACAGTGAAGTTCTGTATTGACAGGATGGCATAAACTGAAAACCAGTCATGTAGGGCTGGAGGGGAATGCATCAAGAGGAGGACGAGTTTGGTGGGCTGTTGAAGAGGAGTTCACAGTGCAGTGGTATGGTTGGGAAAACAGTTTGAATGTATGAGTGGAAGCTGGGAAGTTTTCCCACCTGTGTGTCAGCTGTGTGGTAGCTACAAATGTCAACTGCTCAGGAAGGATGTTGATTGACTAAGTGGGAATGGTTCAGAGAATATCCCTGTGATGCTTTGGAAAGGATATTTCCAGGTGAAAATGTCAAAAATAGCAGCCTAGTTACCATGCTCTAGAAACAATAGAGATGTGACTTAATTTCTGCATTGTGGAAAATATTAATTCCATAGTGGAAGGGCTCTTGGACCAGATAGGAGGGATTTTCAGTGAGGGAAAATTGAAGCTTTAGAACATTAGAGTGGAAGTTACAAGATTTGTAACAATGAGGAATAATTACCTGTAGAGCAGCTTACTGTGTTGGAAACTCTAAAAAACAAGAGTCAATTTAGGCAAGATTTATGAGCAAATTAGGCCAGAGATGGGGATGGAAGATCATGTGGTCACTTTCTGTCCTTATAAACCTCTGGCTGTGTGCTGTAAAAGAGTGACATTATGCAGTCTAATCATGTAGCATGGAATGTAATTCTCCTTCCCTTGACTCTAGTCACCTTCTAGTGGAATAAATGGCAAAACCTGCTCTGACCAGGAGCATGTGATATTGCTTATATTTGCTCCCCTTGGCTGGGATTTAGAAGAGATTGATGCAAATTTTTAGTGGTTTGGAAACATTCACTTGTGTACCAAAAAGTATCAAGATGGTAATGAATTGCACTAAACTTACGAAGTGTGACGTTGAAGCATAACATGGAGTTTGATAAACAAAACTTTGGCTTATGTAACAGTTTGCAGTGTCATTCAGGAGCATACAATGTTCTGGAGGGTGACAAGGCACAACATGGATGCTGGTAGTGCTGTGGCTCTCTCAGCAGTGGGGAGCTGGAGGTGAGCTTGGTCCCCACCACCCAGGCTGCCTGTGCCTCTCCCTTTTTTCCGGGAGCTGCCAGGGAGGAGTAGAGGTGTTACACAGACTGTTGTGTACCCGTGCTCAGAGGAGTTCTGTGGGTGTAGAAGCAGATGGTTGTGTTTGGATGATATTCTGAATTTCCGTGGAGAGGCAGAAAGAAAGAAGGAAAGGAAAAGAAGTCTTGGAGTCAACTTTTCCACCAAACACGAAATTCCCCAGAGATGTGTGCCACCGCATGTAAGAGGCAGCTCTAGAAATAAAACAGGAAGTAGACTAGACAACACCTCTTTCTTCTCTTACTGAGTGACTCTTCTATAGCAAAGGTTTAATTTGCTTGGAATATTTGTAGTATTTCTTAAAAAAAAGCAAGGTTTACGTGTTACTGGCTAGTACTATTTGTAGAAGGCCCCCTCAAGCATATTTTGCACACTGGCAGCTGTTAGTGTGCACAGAGTGGTGAAGCTGGAGTGAGTTCAGCTGACACTTCTGTAGCAATGGAAACTTATTAATAAATAATTCAGTACAGCACTATGGAAGCTGATATCTGTGGTGAACAATCTCAATCATTTTAATGACTCTCTCTTGCTTCATTGCTCTGTTAGCCATTTAACAGGAGTATTTGTCATTTTAATCTGCGATTGGAGGGGGATGGCAACATCTCAGTAGTTTTGTGTGGTTTTCAGCTGTGACCTTTAAGGTCTCTGCGAAGTTAAATGGTGGCATAGGGTCTTGCTGTGCTGTTCTGAGGAGAGGTCCTATTCATTTTATAGTTGCTGTGCTGAAGATAGTATCATCTGATCTGGACCTTTCAGGCCAAGCTCATTTACTATTTGTTAGCTGAACTAGTTTGTGTTTGTTCAGCTCAGCTGTTTACTACTGAATTTCTACTGTATTCAGAAATCCTTACTGAATTTACTGCTCTACAGGCCATATGCAGCAGAGCTATGACTCTTTTTAACTTGTATACTTCTAGTAGCTAGGAAAAGTTGTCGGTGATAGGCTTTTCCCTTCTGAGTTTGCTTTTGTGGGTGTTTTATGGTCTTCCCCAGGAGACTGGGAAGTAATGGTTGAAAAGTCTTGCCGTAATGACTTCTTGGGGGTTTGCAAATCCAGTTTTACACCAGATTTCAAAATTAGTGCAGTGGTTGACCAAGAAAAGCAGTGAATGGGGAAAAGACCAGCTGAATGAAAACGAGACAACTTTTATGGCTTTTCCTTGGAGAAATGAATGTGTCTTGATAAGTGTTTTTTATTGCTGATGTCCTTTATTTTATTCACAGTTGACAGAAAATGTAAAGGCTGGGTAAGAATGTAAAAAGTGGGAGGGGAAAGATGGTGTGATTGAGCAGGTTTGTGTTCTGAGAGGTGAGGGCAGGGGACAGGCTTGAAAAAGGCATGGCAGGTAAAGGTGCAAATAGAACAAAAAGACCAACAAAAGAAAGAACAGAGAATAAAAATAGGATCTTCAAAACCAGTTTGTCTAGGAATCTGTGTTCCCTTGAAACTGAATTAAAAGCCTCCATTTCTATAGGTAGTGGTACATTTCAGTAACATTATTCGAACGGTCCACTTCCATTCCCAAATACATTAATGTACAAGAATAGTCTGACAAAAAAATATTGCCGTTTATAGGAGCATTTGATGAGAAAAACTGCTAGTGTGAAGAAACCAAGACAAGTCTGTGTCCCTTTTGTTTCTTTTGAAATGACAAAACTTAATTGTCAGTTAAAACCTGACAAACCTTTAAAGGTGTTCATGACTTAGTGAAACTTGAATTCCTGTTAAAGTGAGGGCTGTAACTTGTGTTGCAGTATGTTGCATACAGAACAGCATATTCTAAAGTAATGTAAATTCATGGACTACATATATTATGTAAAGATTCATAGTGTTGAAATGGATGATGGCACTTCCATGGAAGTTGTGGGCCAAGTTTTCAAGCAAGCATTTAAATGAAATTCTTGAGCAAAAGTTCTCAAACTTGGAGAAACATGAGGAGAAAGTTGACCTCCATCAACCAGCTGCAATTTTCTTAAAGCAGGGTAGTGATTCCACTTTATGTGGTTTATATTTCTGCTACTGTGAAGATTCAGATTAATTTCTGAAAAGAGTTCTAGGAGGAGACAGCGTTTTACCAACAAAACTTTAATTCGTGGAGAGTGTTAGAAGTGTTTTAATGAATAGTTTAAAAAGCACCATATGTTTTGATAACATGCCCATCTACTTTCATGTCTGGGGCTGTGTGTTTAGTGTGCTTTATCCAACAGATCCTGCAATCTGTTCCTACATTACTCCTGTCTCTGCTATTTTGTAGCAAAGGTCAAATTAATTCTTGTTACTCATAGCTAACAGAGCAAGCTTGTAGTATTTATTTCTCCGATGATTTATTCTAGAAATTAAATGCAGTATGAATACAGTATTTTCCAAGTATTTATCTAGGTGTTTTTTAAACTTTTATATGCTCTTTGAACTCTTAACATCCTATGGCATTGAGTTTCACTATTTCATTATGTTTGGAGGAATTTGATTTCTTGCTCTTAAACTTACTCTGAATTTTTAAACTATGTATTCTGAAACATTGTACTTTTTATTTTAAATTCATCACATCTGTCCTGCTTGTGGCTCTAGAAGCCTCATTCTTATCATTTCACTTCTGTTGTCTCTTCTTTAGTCTGAAAAGTCTTAAAATACACCCAGTCTGTACCTACACTTAATCCTTGATTTTCTCTGAGACACCTCTCTTTCTCTGTTCTTGGGGTGATAATTATAACCATGCAGCACTTGAGATGAGATCACAGTGTTTGCATATAGTGTGGCATAATAACACATTTTTGTTCTCATTTTCTGTTTCTTTCCTACGAGTCTTTAGAATTCTGCTTTGTATCTTTGATTTCTGATGAGCACTGAATGGACATTTTGAAATCATGGTGGATCGTACTTTACAATCTCTTCTCCCGCGTTAGTAGTAGCTAATTTGAGCTTATTGCTGCTTCTATAGGTAGGTTTGTTTTTCTTCCTTTCTATATTTTGCCTAACCTGACGTAGACCCATGGCAAGAGCCTTCCACTGTTTTTCAGTGTCAATTTCCAGTTGGGACTTTCTTGAAACACTGTTAGCAAATGGTGTCAACTTTACCTCTTTGCTCCTGATCACATTTTGAGGACATTAAGCATTGTAGCTGCACCTCTGCTAGAAATATTTTTGCATTCTAAAGCTTTTAATTGGTTCTTGCTGACACCTTGAACTTACGCCATAGTACTTAAATTTTAAGAGTTTTGACTAAGAGCCTTGCTAAAGATTCCGGAAATCCAGTTAAAATTGTTGGAGGTGGATTAAGATAGTGTGCAAACTACTTTTCACAGTACTGTCACTGACAAGTGAGAGACAATTTACTTCTACTAAAATTATTTGTGAGCCTCTGAGATTACAACTATTAACTCTGACAGATCATTGTCCTTAGTCCATCTGTGCAACACAATTAGATAGCAGATCCAAAATAAAAATGTGGATGGATTATAGGGAGCTCTAGTCTCTTGAAACTGTCAGTCTGAACCAGAGTAATCTTTACGTGGATTTATTCAAAAAGTAGATCTTTTTGAAGGTACTCTCAGGATAGGCTTAGGGGTTTCTGTCTGCTGTCAGTAAAATCCAACTCCAAGAAGAGGCTGTGTGTCGTTCTACACCCAGCACTTGGGTCTGTAAGCAGTGCATCTTGTGAGATTTACCTCTGAAGTGTTTTGCTGCTATCGATGGGAAGACAAGTAATTTTACTTCTTTTTTCCGCTTTCTTCTGAATCTCCAACCATTTACAAATATTTTATTTTTTGGTTTATGCTATATCTGTTTGCATTCAGTTGGTAAGCAATTCAGAATTATTTATACCACTAGGAAAGATCTGTGTGAATGAAAATGTTTTATTTTCTTTTTCTATGTATATCTACAGCCATGAAACAAAAGAAGTGAAGAATCAATGTGTTTATTATGCAAGTTCTAAGGGGGCTGAGCATTTAGTTGAAATTACTTAAAAGCAAATAGCTGGACCTCAGGATACTGTGTATATCTTAACTCAATGTATCCTGTCATTGATTTTCTCATGTTTCTCTGATATAAATGTTTATCAGTGAAGTTAAGGATTATATGGTAGTAGGCAACATGGCCCATAAATTTAAGATCCCATAAAATAAAGCTGTGTATTAAACCCCATACATTTTCAACAAATTTTTGACTCATAGCTTAAAATCAAACAATGTGTAAGTGTTTGATAACCTTCCAGTCTGTCCTTAAGCTGCTGAGTTGATGTGATTCATCAGATCATCCTAATTGGTGGATATTCTCTTGTGAAATCACTCTCTTAAAAATTGAGGGATATAGTTTTCTGCAGCTCTTTAGTGGGCTCTCTGTTATAGGAAACCCATATATCTCAGATATGCAGCATATGTGCATACATAACATCCAAATCTTGCCCACTGTTGCTGTGGAGGAAATTTTTAGGAGGAGGTATCTGGAAGGAGTCAAGCCATGTTGTCTGTTCCAGAATGATGTGCTTAACGTTTTTGTATCATTATTAGATTAATTATTTTTGGCTATACCTGGTTTCCCATGACCTTTGGAGTGGCTTTTGCTTATTCACATGTAGCTGCAGTTAGGAACTAAAACTTATGGAAGGCTTGCTGCAGGTGTGAAGGTAAGTAGGTACTGGATTCTTATGTCCAAGCAGCTGGAGATATGCTAAAGATGAAGACCGTATGCAAAACATTATTAAAAATTGTGTAAGCCACTATAATAATCTCAATCATGAAGGCACCAGAAAGGTTGGTGAAAAGAGTGAGTATTTTCATTGTGAAGGCTACTTATATGAAGGTCTTGTATAATAAACTTAGTTGTCAGTTTGATCTGTTCTTGCTTATTAACAAAGATTGGGAGAGCAGTATAAATGCTCTTAAAATCCTCAGAAGAAGTTATGTTCAGAGTCATATAATTTCCTTACAAACTATACACTACATCCCAATTGATGTTTACAATCCTTGCAGATGACAGCAGGCTGATAAGCCATGCAGCTGGCTAAGGCAGGCTTTTATTTTGGTTAGGGCTTTTAAATTACGTCTGATCACAGAGTTTGTGGGTTGATACTGTATAGAGAGCTGAAACTATGAATTTGCTGGTTTCCTTGGAGGTGCTTGATATACAAAATTCTCAGTTTCTGTTTTTCTTGCTGTGTCTGCTAATTGAGAAGAATTTTACTTTTTTTGAGATGCCAGACAATGCAAGAAAATGTGTGATCACGTCAAAGTTTTTTTCTGTTCTGACTCATACTTGTGTGATGGGAGAAGATTGGCGATAACACCTGACACATTAAGTTCATGAAAAATCCTTGACTTGCAATACACTGACAGTTGTTTTCTGAAAATAATTTGCATATTGAGTGTCTTTTTGGTTGTGATCTTGGTTATTTTTTAGCATCTTGACATTCATGCACAGTTTTGCAGAACCTGTCTGTATAAAACTCAGATTTTAGTTTCTGGCAACTTATATAATACACGAGAGAATGCAAACTGATCCAGACAAAATGTCCTCAAAATATAAGAGGTATTCTGTTGTTCTGTCTTCAAGACCTTGCTCTTACAGAGCCATGAACTGTGTCAAAGAATATAATCAGCTTGCTAGAAGAAAGATTGAGTACTACAGTTTGTTGTTATTTTTTCCAGTTTCCACATAGAAGCCAAATAGAACCTTAAAAGTCTGGTGCAAGCAGTGAGTGCCTGAAAATATTTTTCATGTGTGCCCCAACTGCCTGAAATAAGAGGGATGTTACAGCGCAGTCCCTATTTAAACCACATACCTGAAATTTTACATTTTCTAGTGGTTTAGTCAACGGAATGAAAGATTCCATGGGTGGTTTGTGGGAGCAGTCGATACTGGAAGAGTGACATATCCATTTTCAGCTCTTTCAGTCTGTGATTTTGGAAGTAAAAAAGAAAATAGAACTGGTGCAGTGCTGACCAGTGTTCTCATGATAGGTGTAATCATTGTTAACAGTAAAGTCAACATACATAGTGTGCAGTAGAACAACTGGTCTGAGTTATTTCTACAGGTTATTTTTACAAGCGTTATGTACTTTTTGGAAACAACCTGATTGTATTGACCCTCGTCTGTTGAGGTGAAACCAAATCCTATAGTTCTCAAGGATAGCGCACAGCAACTGATTTTGTAGGAGAAATAAGACTTGGGCTAACATCACCCATCAGAAGCTGTAATGTGACTGTACACTTGTTAGCTGTATTTACCTCCCTGCATTTTGGAAATCTTAAGAAGTTGGTGTTCCTTGTCCCTCCTACGTTCCCTCACTGCAGAAGTATTACATAATGTTCATAAAAGCTTTCCATCCTAATGGGAAAGTCCTTTTTGAAAGTAATGTTTTTAACTGTCTGCTTCTAGGATACTAGAGAAATTTCCATTTAAGATACTGAGAGCATTCTATTTGGTTCTGGTTGTTTGATGGTCTTTAAGACAACAGTCCAGCAGGGTTCCATGCACCGTCTACATATTCCTGTGTTTCTTGATGAAAGTACGTAGATCAGAAAGGTATCCTGCTAGAATCTCTTTGAGTGTCCCAGGGTGCATCTACTATACTACAATTTAAATACTAAGGTTGATTTCTCAACCTTAATATTTAAATTGGTGTCAATGAACCTTTTTGTTATCTCAGCTGGGAATGCACTCACTGCTCTGTATAAATATTATGAGACTTACTAAGGCTATGATTGTTGCTGTTTAATTGGACAGTAAAATGAAACTTCAGTGTTACTCAAAGCATTGATTTAGAGTCGCTTTTCTCATTAAGCTTTTGCAAAGGTACCATTCCACTTGCTTTCCAAATAGCACTGTTGATGACAGGGTTCTTAATTTTTATTATGTAATATATAGTGTATGCTGTATAATAATTACAGTGTGCTATTTTCTTTTGTAACCCCTGAGCAAGGAGGAATTACGATTTCCCAGCTGCGTTTAGCAGCATAGGTTCCCTGTGTATATTGTTCTGTATCCTTTATATGGAAGATACGTGAGTGAGACCTGTGTTTAAGTAGTATAATGCTTGCTTTTGTCTCACAGTGACTTCTGTTAACAGCAGCTGATAAGATGATTTGCATAAATAGGGACTGCAGAATTGGGAACAAAAATATGTTGATGGAAATCTCTTTAATTAGGTTGCTTGCTAGCTTATGGAATGTAATTGAAGAACTCTGCATACATTCCAGGTTTTCCAGCTGTTTAAGATACAAACCTTGCAATGATGCTGAGAACATGAGGAGCAGCAGTAGTTTTAATATTTGTGCTTCTGAGTATGTGCTTTCTAAATTGACTTTTTCTTTTGATCACAAGTGCCAGTTGTCCTGACTTGACCGAAGTCCCAGACAGGAGATGTCTCCTCTTCCTACCCTTTGGTGTTGCAGGGAGCACATGGGGTGTGCCTCTGTGGTTTCTTACTCTGAAGATCATGTGTAACTTCAGCTGCCTAGGGAAAGCTGGCCCTCCCAGAACTTGGATTATAAACCACCAAGTTTTGGAACAATTGAATTGCCCCAGTATAAGGCTGCCTCAACTGCTGAAAGCTTAAAAATCTGTTGGCTGGGCTGGTTGCCCAACTGTTGCTTACTGTGTGCAGAGTTTCATGAATCTGTTAGCTAAGTGTGTGGCGGCAGCTGCTAGAGACTGAAACATGCTGTGTTTTGTCCTTGTACAGTCAAGAACACCAATTTCTGCATCCTCTAGGGAGTTAAAACAAAAAAAAGCAATCGGAAAGAGTCTTACTGAGAGTTTCCTTGTTGATTACTAGAGCAAGTAGATTGAGTGTGTCACAGATTTGTAATATGTGAATTCTGAAAGATCCAAGTGTATGTTTTGTTTCGTTTAGCAGAGGTTAGAGCTGGGGGTGATGTGGAGATTGCAAACTGTTGCCTGCTGGTGTTTCTGATGGCTGCCTTGCTGGTATCAAAGGCTCAGCTATGACAGTTGGTACTTTGCATCAGGCAAAATGTTGGTTAGACTATACCCTCTTATAATGCAGCTGTTTTCTGATGGGGCGTGGAGTCAACAGATTGATCATGTGTCTTTAGTACTGAATGTTTCCAGGCTTTGTGGCTTCATGAGTTATCCTGAGTCAATGAACCTGAAGCAGTCAGGGAATTGGGGATGTTGGCAAGGGCAAACTAATTTGACTTGAATTTAGCCGTTGTTTATATATTCTATACAGCTGGTGTGATCTGTCTGAGCATTGTTATGCAAATCACATGATACTCAGTGAGATCTTATAACTGAGACATGAGTGAAAACAGGTAATGTTTCAATCAAAATATTTTGATGTTAATATACGTGTGTATTTGGAAGAACAGAAGACACTGGGTAAGATTTCTTGTATAAATCAGCGTATCTGAATGATGGGATAGCATAACAATTGCAGAACATTGCTTCTGTGAAATATTGTAGTGTCTGGAAATGTACTTTCTAGCTCTTGGAATGAAAGAGGAAGGGGACTGTGTCTAGCTAAAAGCAGCATAAAAGGAGTGGCAATGGTTTTATGTACAAGGAGGGAATGAAGTGATTTTACTTTCAGGTCTATCATAAGTTTTTGAAATTAGGAAGCATACATGGGCTTATATGAAGTATATGATTCTCTTTTTAAATGGACATTTGCTTGTAAACTACTTAATGAGCCATGTAATTTACATCCAGTGTTGAAGAATTGTCTTTACATTTAAGCTGGAACCTAAGAAATGCTATTGGTCTCATCACGTGTTCCCTATGGTCTCGCTTAAGTCTCTTTAATGAGTCACTATGTATTAAATTTCTTAACTTTAACAGACTTATTAAACAAACAGAATATTCTGAATTTTGGAGAATGGTTGGTCATGTTGCTGTGTTCAATACATTATGCTGCTGCTAGTGGAACTTCAGAAAGGACACTTGTGCTGCAGAGCTGGCAGGCTGTGTTGAGGATCTGGGTACAACCTGCCTACAGACCCATTCTGGTCTTGGACGGTGGTGTTACTTGAGTTACGTAAATTTTAAGTAGTAAACAAGCTGTGTTAGCAAAAACTGATGCATTGAAATGCTGGGCCAAAGCATCTGTGATTATCAAATCTGATTGAAAAGGAAATCTTATCAGCATGAAAGATAGGGAGTAATAAAACCTTTCCATTAGTATTTTGTGAAATATATAAAAATATGATGTAAGAGTTATGTCCAAAAACGCAGGACTCCAAAGTGTAAAAAGCTAAGACCAGAAAGAGCTGTTTTACTAAGAGCTGTTTCATGTGCCTATCCAGACTTGTGAGTTTGAGCGAAAGGGCAGTTTGGGGTATGGTAGGACAATATAAACCAAGAGGTTGTCTTACTTGTGCTCTAGGAAGAGAATAGGAGTTCGGGGTTTTGATTCCAGAGTGAAATTGAGGTATAGTTATATTAAATGCAAGAATTCATTGCACATAAACAATTACGTTTGTGTATGGGGGAAGCCTTTTTGAAGTTTTGCTTCCATCTGCTATTTGAAAATGGCTTTCTGGGGTCCTCAGGATTCCTGAACAGTAAAAATAAACAGTAATGGATGTGGCATAACAGGGATCTTGTAGACCCTAAATACTTCAACACCTGCCTGCATACATACATATACATATAAAATTGCTAATAGCAGTCTTTAAACTGCATTTTTCTTTACAAAGCAGACTTGATATTATATCACTTTATCATGGGTTATCTGCTTAAATCTGAATTCCTTTAGCCTGTAGAGTGCATGTTGATTTCAGTAGAGTTTTCATTTTAGCGTTCCATAGACTTTCTACAAAGGCGCAATTGAAAGCCGAGCACTGGCTGTCTGCTTTAATGGAATGCGTGAGTTAAGGCAATTTCCTGTTGCACGGAGAGAAACCTTAAGTAGATTTACTGAATGTGACAGGAGATGTACGCAAAAAGCAAATTATTTAGTACTTTGGAACGAGACATTATGTTGCTTTGGAAGATTTGACTGAACGACACGTTACATAACAGGTAATTCTGCAGAGTATTAAATATGTCAGTTTGGGGCAAATGATCAACACAAAGGCAGTTTTCATGTGCCTCTTTTACATGCTGGATGATAAGGCATATCAGACAAGACTCTTGACACTATATTGTCCTGTTCCTGTCCAATTTCTCCTTCTGATGGGAATGGAGAAGCACAATACCATGGTAAAGAAAAGTCCATCCAATTGTAGGTAGTACTTTAATAAATGTTTCCGCATTGTTCATGACTTGGCGTATGTAACAGTCCCTTTTAATGGCAGGCTTGTTTACAGCATCAGCTGTCAGAGCACCAGCTTGCTTTTGAACCCGGCTTTTGTTACTTTTTTTTTTACTCCTGTGAAAGGATTTTGCATTTACTTAATTCCAGGGAAATAATTTTAGGGATTTGTTTTTTAAATAAAATGACTAAATGCCATGTGTATGTCTTGGCTAAACAGCACCTAGTAATTCACAAGAATTGACAAGTTTTAAACACTAAAGTTGTGGAGGCTTTCCCTCACGTAGTACTGCTCATAAGCAAGAGTGGTCCATTGAAATAGAGAGATGGGGTGGAACAAGGAAAATGTCCTTAGCTTGTGGCTGGCCTTGAGAGAATTCGTTGCAGCACAACAGTCCATTTATAAAATTAAAATGAACAAACAAGCAGTAAAAGATGTGGGGATAAAAGGATCACAGTAACCTACAGTGAAACAGAGTACGTGTACGGGTGGAACGCACAGGATATGAAACATCTTTTGCCACTTCTGTTTGTTTAAAACCTTAGCTAGAAAGTCAAAGCTCTCGTTAGTTCTTTCATGTCCAAGGATTTGCTAAACATTAACATTTTGAAATTAATGGAAAATTTGAGTCTGCGAAAGGATTTGTCAGATATGTTTTCTGTTCTCTTTTTTTTTAATAGGAAAAGATTACTTTAGGAGTAAACATTCTGCTATTTATTGCTGTTTTTTCAAAATGAAAAACAGGGTGTCTGTTCAAAGGTAACTTTGCAGTCATCTGTTATAAATCACTTTCATTTGAGTATTACTTTGCTGTATATGGCATGAGTTCCTTTATTTGAAAAAAATGCCAGCTTCATCCTCCCCTTTCTTGTGTTGCTTTGATCATTAGCACTGTATTTTGTATACGCATGTGAAAGATGCATGCTATAGCAATGTCCTGGTAGAATTTTCCTCTTTTCAAGGAAACCTGGTACTTAAAGAAAATTAAAACCACAGGTGTTTGTTCACTGTGAACTATTTTTCTATAGTTAGATTTTTTTAACTATGCAGGTAGAAAAGAGAACATGGTGCTGGGCTTTGAGATCAAAGGCAAAGAAGGCTGTCAGTCTCCCTGGCTCCATTTGGGGTGTTGCCACTGGGCCAAAAGAGTGATCCTTCTACTCAGGGGAGCTCACACCTGGAATACTGGGTCTGGTTCTGGGCTTCCCAGTGCGAGATACAGGCATGCTGGAAAGAGTTCACCAAAGGGCTGCTGAGCTTATGAAGAGATTGGAGCACCTCCCTAGCCTGAGTGTGCTGGGGGCTGTTCAGCCTGGAAACAAGAGGTCTTGGGGGTGAAAATCAGTGTATATAGGTACCTGGAGTGAGGGTGCAAAGGAGATGGAACCAGACACTGTTCAGTGGTGCCCAGGTACAGGACTGAAGGCAGTGGGTACAAACTGGCACAGGATGTTTCCCTGAACATCAGGAAATACTTTCTGTACCTTGGTGATTGAGTGCTGTCACAGATTGCCTGGGATGGTTGTGGAGTCTCCATCCTCAGAGATACTCAAAAGCCTGAACATGGTCCTGGGCAATCTGCTTGAGGGGGAGGGAGGTTGGATGAGATGACCTTCAGAGGTCTCTTCCAACCTCAGCTATTCTGTGATTACCAAGGTGCATTTTGCTGTCAGTTAAATTGAACCATTAAACAAGGAGACGTTTGTCATTCTGTTTGTGTTTGTTGCCTCAAAGCAAAAGAAAGCTTGAAGAAGTGATAGCTTTCCTAGGAAGAGAACTCATCTCTTTTTTTATCTGCTTCCATTTTTTAAAAGCTTGAAATGCCTCTATTTGGCCTAATCTAAGGTTATGCAGTGTGAAATGATGTTCCTTTTTAAAAGAGGAGTCTTTTACTTAATATGTGATTCCAGTATGGATAAGATTGCCAGCTCTAAGTCTGAAAGCACCAAAGCAAGCAAAGTAAAACCAGGTATGGTAGTTTTAAGTATGTAATCTGCAACATGTATCCCACTGTTCCTTTGGAGCACTGAGAGGGGGTGGTGGTGGTTGTACTGACTGTTCTACAAGGGAGTTATCTCGTAAGGCAAAGGAGTATTTTAGTTAAGAACTTCCTGAAATGTTGAGATGGATGGCAGTCCTTAATTTTTTTGTGTGTCATTTTTTTCCCCTGTGAGATGTGCATTATAAACTGAAGTTGCTGGTTTGGTTAGAACTGGGCAAGAGAGCATTTGAGTGCTTGTTTGTTCAGGTTGAGCAGCATTATTTTGACATCAGCTCTCTGGGAGATAATGAGAAGTGAGCTGTCTGCACTAATACTTACTTGCTTCATTTTGTGATGTAAAGAAAAGAGAGAACTGTCTTGTTGGTAGGGTTTTTTCCTTCCTTTGTCTTGTCATGAAAGTTCAAGAAGGAGAAAAGGACTACAGTGCTTTGTGACCTGATCTAATGTGTAAAAGTGGGATGGGGTAGGTTGTCATCTATGTGTCCCCCTTCTTTGCCTGCTTTTCCTCCTAATTTCTGGCACTCCAGAAATATTTTGAAACCTGAGCTGCTGTGAGTTCTAGTTGCTGTGTGTAGTTTGATTAAATGCAAATTATATTTAGCATTACTAGAGCACAGTAAACAGCATGTTGTAGGAAGGATGTCTTAAGCTAACTGGTAAGTCATTCCTCTGTGCCTGAAGCAATGTGTTTCAGCATTCCTGGTGAGAGTTTTGAACAATTTTGGCTCTGTATATGCCTGTTGAGTATGTGTTCTGCATCAGAGTGTAACCTGCCTCTAAAAATTATCTGTTAAAATGCCTTCTGATTAACAACATGGGAAATAAAACATGGGAAAATAAAATGGTCGTGAACCTAAAGTCAAACCTTGATATACAGAAACCTGATTTCTGCAGAAACTACTTTGGGACTGAGGATCCATTTTGTAAATGGTGACTGTTAAAATGACCCATATTATATATGAAGCCTTATGAAACTCATCTGCCAGAGATAGCCTGATGCTCCTGTTACTGTGATGCTCCTGTTACTGTGTTTCAGGGGGATTAATGCACATACCCTAACACACAGGAAAAAGTAAGGTAAATTGCCTTTTAGGTTTCTATAGCAAGCAGTGCTATAGACTTAACTTCCTGTTTGTCTGACTATTGCTGGAGAGGTTGAGATATTGCTTGACACAACATAAATATTTCAGAGGTAGGCAAGGGATTCTTAGTGCTCTCTGTTCAGCTGTAATTCCCAGTAGTGCCTTGTACGTTCTTGTGGCTCTCTAAATTTGTCAGCTCAAACTCTGCCAGAAACTTCAACTATACAAAAATGACAGTTTTGTTCCTTTTGACAAGTGTGTTTATATTAACTATACCATTGTTTCTTTAAATTGGTCCAAGTAGGTTTTTCAAAAACTAAAATATCTCAATTAATTAAAAAAGACCCTTATTTTCATAACCCTATCACAGATTCATGGTTTGTGGTAACTCAGATGGTGGGGAGAAAGAATCCTGCAGCTGCATGACTAAGGCTTGAATGAGCAATTAATCTGTAAATGTCCCACCCTACCTGAAGATACTGGTGGTCTCAGCTCAGTTCCTAGCTCTCTGCTGACTGCTGGCCACAATCTTTTTCTGTCTTTTCAATTGGCATTTGCAGTTGAAAACCTAAATAAGAAATCTATGGCGAATAAGGGGCCCTGACACTACCACTCTCTCCTACCCATTACATGAGGTGAAGTTCCCATCAGCAATATGTTGCATGGGGGCTGAGCAATTAATTTTGTAAACACTTAAAGACTTTAAAAAATACTCATAAACTACATCATCTTCAGCTATTTTGCTCCTTGCTAAAAATGAACATCCTACCCTCTTCCAAAAAAGAATCTCCAGTAATGGATTTATTTAAATAAATATCAGACATTTTCATGGCTTTTGTTATTAAAGGCACTCTTACTGTTTGGGTTTTCACATGCACTCACTTGAGTAACTTTGATAACTTCTAGTTTCTTCTTCAGGGGTCTCTTTCAACTGTCCATTTCCTGGATGTGCTATGACTTTGTCTGTAAGGACTATATTGAACATAACATTCTCACCATACAAATGCTGAGGGATTGAAGACCTGGAGTTTTCTGTACCTCCCAACAATTCAGTATCACTTTGTCCATTTTGAGTTCATGTTTGTCACTTTTACATGAATAAATGCTTTGATAGGTTGTCTCCCTCTTCATCCTGAGAGCCCCACTTTGAAGTACTTTTTCAAGTAGGAAAACATATCAAAAGCTCTGTAAAATAAAAATTTTCTGAGTGAAGAACTGCACTTCACTGTTTGTGATCTTTCTTGGAATTGTGTTTTTTAAATGGAAACTTGCGCTTGCCTCATAGAACAATGAAATAAATTTTAAAGCAGCTAGTGTATTTTAAATGCACAATAACATGCATTTAACTTTTCTGTAAATTCTTTACAATAGGCATTCTTATTAATAAAGAGTATGCTTTCTAGTTAGCTGCAGTATAGTGGGGCTAGAAATGACCCCATGCAACATATTGCTGACAGGAACTTCGCCTTATGTGATGGGTAGGAGAGAGTGGTAGTGTCGGGCCTCCTTATTCTCCTTATTCTATTGTTATTTAGGTTTTCAACTGCAAGTGCTAATTGAAAAGACAAAAAAAAAGGTAGAGGCTAGCAGTCAGTAGAGCTCTAGGAACTGAGCTGAGACCACCAGTATCTTCAGGTAGGGTGGGACATCTTAATGTCTTTCTGTCACTGTCTTATAGGCTCTCTCCCTGTTGCCTGTCCTAAGCAGTGATCTAAAGATGTGCACCACCAAAAGTCAGTGCAGTGGGAAGCTTTGTGTATTGGAATGCGTAGATGTTACATGGGAGGGTGAATAAGCTAGAAATACCTTGCAGGACTGCCACAAGTACGGCTCCAACTAGTCATAAATCTTCAGGCTCTTCATCTTGATAAAATTCTTGAAATCTTTTGAAACTCAACACTACTGTGTTTGAAAATGATAGTGGCAGCTTACGAGAGGACTGTAATTGTCCCTGGTACTGCCAGTTCACCAGTAATTCTTCAGAGATCTTTACTCAAACCCAGCTCTAGATACTCAATAAGCAGCCTACTCTCCCTCAGAATCAACTGCATTCAAAACTAAGCAGAACAATTTGGAACCTAACAGAGTTCCTAAGCTTAGTTAGAAGAGCCGAGTGCCTGAACTGTGCAGCACATAAATGGTTTATTTCAGATTGAAGGGTAAGTCTGAGGAGAGCCTTTATCCACTCTTGAGGAAAGCAGTTGTGTTTCTCTGAGCTATGACTGCAGTACCTGTATCAGGCTCCTGTCTGTTCTTTCCCACAAAAGTGCTTGTGCAGGATGCTTGAGATGTGTTTTGGCAGAACCAGCTCAAGCAGGTTCCAGGCTCAAGGGCAGTCAAAAGTCACAGCTAGATATAATTTCTGTGTTGTGGAAGCTGGCCTTGTCTAGTCTTATCTCCTTTATATTAAGGGTCAGTTACGTGCTCTGAGACCAGAAATTTCCCTAATGTATACTTTTGTGTGGTTGGTGACACAGTGGTGAAGCTAGGTGCAGCCTGTTTCTTCACTCTGTTCAAACTAGCAAGACAAGGAATAGTGAATACATTTGTTTCAGGAGCAGTTCCTAGGTACTACTTTCGTGCTGCCTAAACTGGAGAAACTTCCACAAAATGTATGTGCTTTTTGCACTTTCCCAGACAGAGAGACACAGGCTGAAGCATGTTCAGTGGTATTGGCATTTCTGACTGAATGGCACTTGATCTTCTCTGCTACTTCTTCTTGTTAGTTAGTGGGGTTTTTTTCTTCTCACCATGAATCCTGTTGGGTTTTTATTCCAGCCAATTCTTATGTCTGCAGCTCTCAGTATGGTGGTTGTGGTGGGTTCATAGGGGATTTTTTTGTTACAACTTGGTAAGCCTGTTTATTTCAGGAAATCTTTATCCTTGTTTCAAGAAATGGAGAGGTCATATGGCTTCTGAAACTACTTCAGCTGAAGTGTATTGAGGTAATTTATAACAAACAGGTAGTTTTGGTATGACTGTATAGGTTAAGACGAGCCAAGTAAATACCATTTCATTAGGTATACTTATGTTAGATCAGATGTCTTGAAAAACTTCATATCTTAAACACAGTAATATTTGTAACGTCATCTGAACCCACAACATGCTAAAATATTTTTTTGAAATATTTAATTATAAAAAACAAACCACTTACTGTTGAATTTTATATTTTGAATGAGCAGCTATGAGGTCAGACTTGTAGACTTTTCCATTAACAGCCTTATTTGAGCACTAGAGTATTGGATGTAGCAGAAACCTGCTAGAGATACGAGCACCCAGAGGGGACTGTCTCTCAAGCCTATTTAGTCTGTATATCTCCGTAACTTGCTAAAAGCCTTTATATGAATAAGAAATACTTTCACATATGGGAACTCTGAAGGCCATGTAGTGCTAAAAGCATCGGCTTTGCCTGGCTGTCACTTTCTTAATTTTACAAATAGCCTTGGCACAGTTGCTTTACTGTATCAGAGCCCTGTGGCCTTTCGAGTAAGTATTGATTTGAACTTAACTGATTTGCCATTTCCTCTTCAGTATACACTTATTTCAGAGGGAAAACTAAGCAAACTTGAAGTGCACAAGTGCTTCCTAGAAATAGTGAGGGAAGAGAGAATAACTTCTACTTTGTAGTTTATTTAATGTATATATGGGCTGAGTGCATTGCAAGGACATGTTTTGTATGTGACTGATTTTTTTTTTTCAGCTTTTTTCTCACACAGCTCAAAAATACATTAATATTAAGTCAGTTCAATAGTGTTTTGGGAGTTTGTTCAAGTGTTTCTGCAGGTACAGCTTTGGTTTTTAAGTGTTAGAAGTTGAGGCCCATTTTCTCTTTTCACAGGACTGCTAGCTGTACAAGAGGCCTCACTTTCCAGAAAAGTCTTAAAACAGTTACGTGGACTGCTTAATAACAAAGATTGTAACTAATAAGGAGTTATTTACAAATGCAGGAAACTTAGGGATAAGTTTGTTTTACAATATTTCCTTGACTTGTTCTATAACTGTCAGGTAAGACCATTTACTCTCTGTACTGCAAATATGGTCTCTGCCAACAATGTTTCAAAAAAGTGTCTGGCCTAGTGCCAGCACCATTATCCTGTCATTTTTCTGACAATAAAGAAATGCAGATGTGCCCAAGTTCATACTGCCTGAAACACTGAAGAATTAAGAATGATCAAAGTACATCTGATAGGATTTTGGCGCAACCTTATCTCGGGGGAATCTGGGGGGAGGGTGGGGTTGTTTCAGCTCCCTTTCTCATCAGCTTATTGTATTTTAAACAATGCTGGCTCACTTCTGTTGGTCATGGAGCTAGTGGCAAAAATGGACTTTCAGGTACTAAATTAATTAATTTTATGAAAATGGTGTTTTATAAAATGGGAGGTTTTCCCAAATAGTGTTGTCTTTTGACAAGTCTGTATGCTCATAGCTGTATTGCTCCTGAAATACTCAAACATTATGGTAAATGGGAAATGGTGAGATATCCATGCTGGAGACTTAGACATCTTAGCACAACTAATGTTTCTTAGCTCTTCAGAGTGTCTGAAAGACTTCAGTGCTAGGACTGCGAGGTTTTTCAGGCTTTGCTTTGTACCTTTCTAGTTGCTGGAGGTTGCTTGTACCACAGTTTAATCCAGCTGAATATCCTTGAGTTGAACTTGGAATCTTTTGAGAGATTCAGTGTTGGAGTAAAAGTTGTTTCTTTGCACAATAAAATTTATTTTAGTGTTTTAAATATCTTGAGGTGAAGGCTGTGTGACTCCATCTGACTTTGCTCTTGAGGCAATGCTGTTTTAAATAGTAGCTTATATTTCACTTGATGTGGCCGGTTGTCTGTGTGCCCTCGTAGTGACCACCCCGTCACTCCCGGCCACCTCTGACACGGCGGACAGCAGGGGACACTCTGCCGTGCCCGCGGTACAGGAGGGCGGCTAGGGTTGTTAGCCCTAATGCGGAGGAGCAGCCGGAACACGATGGTGGAGGAAGAAGGAGCTGACTCAATGTAGGGGTATCATCCAAGGTTTAGTGAGAGACTCCAAGGAGCCCATTACCCCAGGCAGACCAGCTGCAAGGAGCACAAACTGAGCTCTTGCAACAGTTTTTAAGGAGGGGTGTAAACAAGGGCGGGATTCACCCACCAACCAATGGGGGAACTTGGGGGTGTGGAAACTGGGGAGACAGGCATAGGGGGCTACAAATTGGGCAACACTTGGGGGGAGGACCCTGGCCTTCAGCCAGTCACTCAATGCTCCTGGTGGAAGGTTCTGGACAGAGGGGAAGGGAGGCTGAGTGACAGACAGGGGTCCAGGGAGGAGATTGGGGAGGATTGACCTGGGGGAGCAGGGACACAACTTGGGACAAACCATAGGGAGAAAACAGTGCTACAAGGGTAAAACCATTGCAGAACAGGGATAATACAAAGCACAGTAGAACAACCACTTAGCCCTGCTTGCACAGAAAATCCTTCTGAGCAGTGAAATGTTGAAGATGCATGGACAGTAATTTTGAGCCTTAGTCGGCTAACAAGGATATTTTGGAAGACCTTAGAGGGAAGAAGAATTGATGTAGACCAATAACAGTTTTGAGATAAGACATGTGAAGTAGATCTGATGCTGTTCCACTCAATGTGAGCTAAACCAGTGTTCCCAGCAAGGTGGAGCTGAGGCCTTTGTGTGACATTTGACACTGGTGAGCATCTTGGCTTAGATGAGGGAAACATTCAGTGTCTCTTGAGAAGAGCCTGTTGTCATCTTGTCTTTTAGCTTGTTTTACATCTGGGAAACATGAGAGAGACTCAAATGAAGTAATAATCTTGGGAGAAGAAATTGTGGTTAAGTTTTCATGGCAATATGCCTCAGTCAGTGCTTCTTCTAGGCCTTTTGATTCCCAAAAAAGGCTTTGCAGAGGTGCCTTTTACAAACCTCTGCATGTAACCCCTGATTTATATCTATTACTTTAACCAATAGTTACATCTTCCCAAAGTATCTGGTTGGCTGAAAATATTGAATAAATAATAATGACATTGAAAGAAGACGCTTGATGTATTAGCAGGGGAAGAAAAACTGCCCCCACAAACACTTTACCCATTTAATTAGACAGAAGATGGGTTCTGTAGATTGGTTATTCAAAAAGGCTTTTTATTAATGTGATTGTTATTCCATTAGTAATTGAATTGAGAGAACTTCTCTTGAGTCTGCAAAGAAGGAAGAGAATACAGATTTTAATACTTGTGGTTTTGTGTATAAACAATTAGAGCTTAGATTGATAATTTACATAATGCTTTCTTGGTTCTTAAATGCAGTGGAGAGAACCTCTCCATTATTTATCTCTTGCTGCAGGGTGAGGCTCCCAGTTTTAATTATCTTTCAGACCACTTTCTAGATCTTTGTATTAACGGTGAAAGATCTCATTTAATTTCTTGTTCCTATAATTTTCTAGTTTTCAGCTACAGGTGTTAATTATTGAGCTCTTCATGGAGGTGGCTGTGTGTTTCATTTAAGGAAATTTCTTTAGAGGTCATCTGTAAGTCATTTTGAGTTCCTTCGGAAGATTCATTTTTGCCAAGATTGACATTTTTTTCAGAAATTGGGTGACAGAGAGAGGTGCCAAAAAAATAAGATGGGATGTCTCTCCTGACTGTCCAGGGTATGCAAGACCTTGGAGAGAGAGAGCATTTCTTGCTAGTCACTTTGACCACTGTCTTCCTATTATGGTTTTCACCTTTATCTTTTCCCTTCTGTGAGAGGAATCTGCTATAGCTGCATTTAAAAATTGTTTGACGTTTTGCTTATGTCCAAGATGGCTCTGTGCAAAGCAATCTTGGATGTTTGAAAGGATTTGCTAGCTCTGCAAAGCTGCTGTGCTGCTGGTTCCAAAACCGGCACTTCTCTTGTTGTAGTCCTGCTGCTGAGCTCACATGTCCTTCTGCGTCTGTCGTATCTGGAACAAGGTTTGTGCAGGCGGTATTCTCGCTTTCCTCCTAACTCAGTCTCTTAGCGCAGGAGCTTAGATAGTCTCTGCATGGGCAAAGTAGAGTTGACCTACTGACAGAAAAGCACCTACTTACTGACAAGTGATTCAATCTGTCTGCCATGGTATTAACACTAAGACAACGTCCTGATTCATTAGTGTATTTTTGTATGGGTGTTTTTCACATTTTTATAAGTGCGGGTACAAAGAGCAGTAACTTTAAAAGTCCAGAATTGAACCCCTCAAGTATTGTTTGCTTCATTCTCTAATGTTGTTATGGTATCGCAGAAGGGCTCAGGTTGACTGACAATGGATCATCTGCTCAAGCAGGGTCATCCTGAAGCACATGGCACAGGATTGTGTCCAAATGGTTCTTGGATATCTCCAGTAATAGAGAGTCCACATTCTCTCTGGGCAATTTGTTCCAGTTTCTGGTCACTCTCACAGTAAAGAAGTTCTTCCTCATGTTCGTGTGGAGCTTTCTGTGCATCAGTTTCTTCACATTGGCTCTTGTCCTATTGCTCAGCACCGCGGAGCAGAGCTTGGTCCATTGTCTTGACACCCTCCCTTCAAATACTGAGACATTGATGGTGTCCCATCTGTCATCTCTTCTCAAGGCTGAATGGGCCCAGCTCTTGTCTTTCCTCATAAGAGAGATGCTCCAGTCCCATCATCATCTTTGTCACCCTCTGCTGGGCCCTCTCCAGGAGCTCTGTGTCTGTCCTGTCCTGAGGAGTGCAGAACTGGCCACAATACCCCAGGTTGTTTCTCACCAGGGCTGAGCAGAGGGGCAGGATCCCCTCTCTCGACCTGCTGGCAATGCTCTTCCTAATGCTCCCTGGGATACGATTGGCTGCCTTGGCCCCAAGGACACACTGCTGGCTCAGGGGCAGCCTGTTGTCCACCATCCACCACGACCCCCAGGCCCCTCTCTGGAGAGCAGCTTTCCAGCAGTGACAGGCTCCCAGCTAGACTCTGTGCCACTGATCACAACCCTCTGGGATCTGCCGTTCAGCCAGCTCTCCATCTGCCTCACTATCTGCTCCCACAGTCCACGCTTCCTGACCTTGCCTTTGACAATGCTGTGAGAGACCGTGCTGAAAGCCTTGCTGAAGTCGAGGTAGACAATATCCACTCTCTCCTCATCTGTTTAGGTAGTTGATTGTAGAGAGGAAATCAGGTTGGTGAACCACGATTTACCTTCGGTGACTATGTGCTTACTACTCCTGATCACCTTCTTGTCATCCGTGTGGATAGAGACGGCCTCAGTGAAGAGGTAATTCAATCAAGCATTGTTTCCACTGTGCTTTTAAATTCAGACCGTCCTAGTAGTGAAGAAGGAAGAGATAATAAGCACTGAGTTCTGAAAAGTCTGTCATGTCTGTGGTGAGAGGTGGGGCTGTAAAGGGGGCAGGATGGCTTTTGCAGCAACTCAGCAGCATTGTGGATGTCTTTGTCAGTTCATTTGCATTGGGAGCTAGGTGCTTGGGAATACATTTAACATATGCAGAAAAAATACCAAACAGAAAATAGCAATCTTAAAGTCTTCAAGGAAAAGAGGATTACTGCATATGTAGCTTCTTGATGCTTGTGGCCTAATTTTTTTTTTACCATTTAAAGCGAGCAAATCTGGTTTTATACCACAATGTGCAGCTTAATCTTAGAGGAGTTTGAGTTGAAATAAATCTGGCCCGTCTTTTAGACAGATATCACATTTGCTAACCTCCAGTCACTCAGGGTCTTGCTGGTTAGCCAGAACTGCTGACTATCAAATCACACCTTAGAAGTGATGAGGGTCTCTTAGTGAGAAACTGACAAGTGTTTTGGTAAAAATATTGCTGCATTGTATTTTATTCATTGTTCTCATTAACATGGCTAACTTAATGTGATATTTTTATTGCTATTGAATCTTAAACTTTTTGAAGCTTTGCTGGTTTTTACTAACTAGGGAAATCTTGCTACCCTCAGGGATTAAGGGTTTTTTTTTTTAAGTCATGGTAAATATTTCAGATCACTTTTCACTTGTGATGCAACCTGGTTTTTTAATGATGATATAAAGAATTTTTAAAAACCCAAAATTTTATGAACACAATAATTTTAGCTTTCAGAGTTCTGATTTCAAGGCAGAAAGTCCAGTCTTGTTCAGCTGAACTTTAAAAAGCTGTCCTATTTTTTCTGTTTCCAGTAGGTGGTAGGCCCATACACATAAGAAAATAAATCAGGTCACCTCTATCTCAGCAGCATGCTTCACATGTCCTGTTGTAACTTCTCATTCAGCAATAAACCTGAAATGCTTCTAGCAAGTATCTAATGACTTGTCCCCAATCAAGACATTTGTAAGATGGAATCTCCAAAGTGTAAAGGTCATTCTGACTAAGAAAGTTACTCAGAAAATTCTGTTTGTTTTACTTATACTGATGGCTCAGTTTTTATTTGTCCCGATATTTCTGTCTCTATATGTGTACAGATGTATAAATATATATTTAGCGTGTGCATGCAGTAAATTTTCATGAATTTAAACATTTATTATCTATTTGAGAACTTCCTGCCTTGAAAATGTTTCTAAGTTTTTTTGTAAGTAAGTAAACTTAAATATTGAAAAGATTAAGTTCTAGAAGTTATCGCAGGCATCTTGCTTTTGTAGTTTCACTTCTTCCTTTCTGTTTAGTTGGAATTCACTTACCAGAGTTGCATTTGCTGTTTCTTCTACATCTTTGATATACTCTGACATACACAATTGCAATCTCATAGCAGTTTTCTCTATAGAAAGACTTGAGACAAATTAAAAAAATCTGTGTAACAGCATACCATATGTCGTCAATTCAGGTTTTTCACTACTAACTGGATGACTAGTCTGACCTAATCTTGAAAATCATGATCCTGACAAAAGTACTGAGCTTTTGAACTTGGAACAAGGCTTAGTTTGAAGAAGTATGACCAGGTATCAGGTCTCCCATTGCTTCCCAGAAAAGAAGTAAATTTTATGAAGTATATGTAATGTGAGGATTTGTTAGTACATTGCAGCAAGCCTTATTTAAATTTGAAACATGAACTTTGATCAGAATATTTAAAAACCACTAAAAAGGAAAATAAAAGAATAATTTGCCTTTAATAATGGCTGGACTTGGTAGAGGTTAGAGTTTTCCCATTTTTGGCACATTGGTTGAATTAGTGAACCTTAACTGCTTTCAGCAGACTGCTTTTAGTTGTAGATGTGCTAGAAGCTAAAACCTCTCTCTTGGTGTGCACAAAGAAATGCAGATATATTTCATTTTTCAGTATTAATATCACTGCTTCCTCAGTGTTTGACTTGGATGAATAATATCCTGCCACCATTGACATGGATGAAGTGCAAAGTATCTTCTGATTACTTACAGAGTGCACAGAGTGTTCTTAGCAGTGTTGTGTAAATTAATGCTCTAATTGCATATTCCAGATGCACGATCAAGACGTTTTTTGAATAGTGAGCAAAAATGATGAGCAGCAGATGCACCTTCATCCAGGCCCAGATGCTGTTCTAACTGTCTGACATGGCCTGAGATCTCCATGGAAAAGCAGATGATGATGTTGGAAAGAGGGGACTTATATCCTATTCTCTGTTGGAAAAATTCATCCTGCTTTCAGCCAGAATGGGTTGCAACTATCTAGCTCTAGATGAATTGCAGATTTGCATCAATAAAAAATTAATGACTTGCAGCTCAGTCCAAATTAAATATTTAAACTTCTCCATTGTGCCCCAACTTTACTGTTGCAAGAAGAACTCCAGTGTTTTAAGTTTGTAATTTGTATTGGGCAGGACCTCTTATAAAATACTCAGTTTTTATGTAAAGAGGTTTAATTGCCTTATAGGTTTCAGAATTAAAAGCCTTACTCAGTTAGCTATTTGCTAATTCTGTAATGTGCACCAGAGCTGAGACAACTACAGTTTTGCTAAAAATAAATAATCCTTCACAATTTCAGCTGGACGGTATCTGGAAGTCCTACTTTTGAAATCATGAGCCATGCTAAGAGCAAAGTATTTTTGTAGTAAACTATTTCTCCTCATTTTATCTCCTGCCAATAGCAAGAAAGGGAATTTGTACATGTTTCTGGAGGCACAAATTAGATCCTTTGTGAGCTTAGAATAAATTACAGGTTTGGTGTATTTAGGAAGTAGACTAACTAGCTGTACATGCTTTTGCAGGTTTGTTTTACTTTTGTTCCTCACTAAAAGACTAGTGGTGACACTTGCAAATATTCTATTTAATGTTTCATGTAAATTTAAAAGTAAGAGAGTTTATGTTTGTAGTGTTACTGAACTGTTAGCACTACTGTCCACTTCTTGTTCTGTAACCAAAAGAGAGGGACGGTTTGAAATGACAAAACAAGTGATACTTATTCACCAAAGTCTTTGCTGTATGGGCAATATATACATTGGGTTAGTCAAAGGAAGATGGAGCTCAGTAAGATCTGGGAATAATCTTGGAGATCTTAATTTTGAGGTGTACCACTTACAACCTATTGTGTTCAGTCAGTATTTAATGTACTCTCTTCTGGCAGAGAGCACTTGCAAGCTTGTAGGAAAAAGGTCAGTCTTAAACCAAATTACATTTTTCCAAGTAAAATGTAAGTAATATTCATGTTTTAAGAATAGAGAGAGAAATATTTGAATGCAAAGTGCATTTGACATATTTTGTAATCAGGTTCATTTGGGAAAGATGTGTCTTGAGTAACTTAAAATTATGGTATCAGGTTACTAAACTGCTGACTTTTTTCTGACCTTTGCTTTGGTTTCCATAGTTATGCATATTTACTGTTGCAGTTCCATATGGGGCAGCTCTAAACTGCAGTGTATAAGAACATCTGGTTATGCAAACCATTGTTGATGGAGGGAGAGGGATGCAAGTAAATTTCATGTGCTAAAAGACTTCTGCCTTGAACAAAAACTTTGCATGTGGAGTTCAAGTATAGAATGAGTTTTGTTTCTTTTTTTTCCTCACTGAAAACATTTTCTGAAATAACATGTGGTTCTCATTGTATAGTTCTCCAAATGTTTTATTCTTTCTTTAACATACATAACTAAAAATCAAGAAACAAAATGTTCATCATCTCCTTAATCCCATTTTTAAGACTTTGTTTTTTTCTGGAGAATAGAAGAATAGAAAGGGCTTGGAGAATGCCAGATTGCTGAACTTCTAACCGTGTGATGCTGGGATCTGTAAATTAAACCTGTGTGTTAAAAGCAAAGCCCTTTGGACTGTACGAATATCAAAGTATTACTGTGGAGTCATGCAATAATCATGTAGGTGGAGGAGAACAATCAGGTTTTACCTTGATTAGCTCCAAGGGAAACGTGTTTGCACTCTAGCCAGTGATTAGTGTGTCTTCTGGAAGCACAGTGGCACTTGATTCGTGTATGAACCATTAATAATTGGATCTTTTTGAGCAGGAACTACTGTAGGTTTCACAGACTGGTAACAAGCTGTATGTACATTCTGCTCAGATGGCTGTGTCTTCCCAGTTGAATGACTATAAGGAACCTTTAATTTGAAACAGGTTACCTAGTACTTAAGTGAAAGCTGCATTTGATATATTCATTAGAATTGTGTACATATTTTATATTTATGTAACGCTCACGATATTCTTTACCGTGGTAACCAAGGGTGGTGGTTGTTTTATTTTGGTTTGTTGTAAGACTCTTCTGGAATCTCTTTATCAGCTTAAGAGTAGCATAATTGAAATCTTTAATGCATTTTAAAAATAGATAAAAATCATACTCTTTTATGCAATAAAGCTGACAAGCTGTTGCAAAACATGAAGTGCTGCATTGTTGAATATCTAGATAAATGCAGGTAAGTACATCTAAGTGGTGACTGTCTTGGATTTAAATGGATCTGTTCTTGCTCATGTGAAAGAGCAAAAAAGAAAAGGGGGATGGCAGATAAATCTCAAGATTTAAGACTTCAGAAAACAATTTTCTCTCTCCCTTTTTTGTCTAAATTGTGGTGTGAGGTGAGGCTATTAAGGAAAAATACATAGTAGTTTTTGCGCAGCCTTGGGGATTACATCTTGTTGTATCATCAATACAGCTGTTACATTGCAATACTGTGTCTTGATTACATTTTACAGGAGGGGGAAAAGAATTAGATCAAGTGATCCTTTAAGCTCCCAAGGGTTTAACATTCTGTTTTAAAACATGTTGCAGCTTTAAATATAAACAAAAATAAATAAAATTTAAGTAAATAGGAATAAATATAAACAAAGAAAGAATAGCTGTTTGATATTTACATTGCTGTCTTAATGAGTTAGGGGAATATGAGAACCCAAAATAAAATGTTCACAATTTACAGAGCATTAAAAGTCGGATGTACAGAAGTTAGTCTGAAGTTAGAGAAGCCTGTATGGCACTTCTGACTTGAGAAAGATTTCTAAGCCCTTCCAGGATGATTGCAACAAACTGGGCCAAAAAAAAAAAAAATTGGTGGGTTTTTTTTTTTTTTAATCATGTAGGTTTTTCTTGTTTCCATGATGCAGTGCTAGAGACTCTAGCAGGGCTAGAAAAGAAAATGGTGTTGAAGATGAGTAGTTGTAGATGAGCTTTGCTTTAGAGAGGCTAAAATAACCCTTGCTATGTTATCAGTTGTTGGGAAAAGCTTTAATGAGCTGGCATCACCCAAACCAGGAAGTCATTTTTGAAGTTTAGTGGGGAATCAAAGGAAGTATCCCAGTTAAGAGATGAGGTGAAGGAGAGTGCTCTGAAGAGAGGATGGAAGTACATGGAGAAAGAGGCGCAAGTGCAGGGGTCTAAAGGGTGTGGTTTTTTCCCTGCTGCCAGCTGTGTTGAGTTCAGGGAACCTAGGAGTACTGAGAGTTGCAAGTCAAAAAAATGCAGAGATTTTATTAATATGCTTTTGTTCCAAGGTACTGATAAATCTACTGGATTTAAGTGGTTTGGGTTTTGCTGATGAACTTCAAACCTGTGTTCCTGAAAGCAGACTCGTATGTAGTGCACTCTCAGCTGGACTGCTGGGCTAGCCAAGGGCAATACCCTGAAGACTGTGGCTCGAATTTTTACTTCGAAACCAGCAAATTGGAAATGATTTGAAGTTTTCATGCCTGACATGAGAACTGCAGGAAGATACTGTGATATAGCTGTGTTGATAACCAGGTCAGTGCTGAACCATGTAGCACTTGAAGGTCATATTGGTCAGCAGAATATAGTTATGGTACAGGGAAAGTATGTCAAGCGTAGAGCTTAATGGGATGAAAAAGAGAAACAACTGCACAATGAATCAATCTACCAAAATATGTGAAATTATCAAAGTGGACTTTTTCATATTAAAAAACAAAACTGCATGTTCTCTTGTGCAATTTAAGTCCTAGTGTTTTGAATCTCACTCAGTTTCCTTCATGGTTTTCCTCATTGTGAAGGCCAGATAATGTTTTATTGTGGCAGTGGTCCTAATAAATGTCAATCTGATGTCAATGATTTGTTTTTAAAAAATATATGAAAAAGGATCTCCTCTGAAATTAATCCTACCCAATGATTGGGATGTTTAGATTTGTGTTGTTAGCATATAGAAAAAAGCAAAAGGCAGGACAAATTTAATATTTAATTTACTTATAAATCATTCAGCACCAACACCTCAGTTTTGCTACTATTAAGATCAGACATTCTTACTTACATTTCTCTAGAGGTAGAGCATAAGCTAAACAGATTTTGTCTGTTCAACTACATGATCTGAACCTGGTCTTATTTAATTTTCCCTTTTTAGGTTTCTTTCTCTCTTTTTGGTGTTAGCTTTTTGTTGCTGCTAGGATACTGAGCTGTCTGAATTTTACTGTTGCTGAATCAGGACATCTCACTTGATTTTCTCCTTCCAGGATTCTGGCTGTTGGCCAGCTTCACTTTTTCAGTGGTTCTGAGGTACTTTGGACTCTCCACTGAGCCAGTTTATCCAACTAATACAGCAAAACCATTTTGCTTTTGCCAGGTCTGTGCTGTTTGTAGGCTGCTCACTTGTATAAACTAGCTTTGTTGTTGGACCTGCTTAATACCTTTCAAAGAATTTTGCTGAAATAATTGTATCGTATTTTTTCCTGCGTGTTGTTGCCACTTTCAGAGATAGGACATTAAAACTATTTTACAGAATGTCAGAATTTTCAGTAATTATACTGACTTTGAGGGGCACTGCAGATCACCCAGCACAAGTGGAATTTGTTGTTGAATTGTACTAATTAGTGTACTGCTTTTTGATTTTTAAAAACTGAGCACCAGAAAATGGAAAAAAAATTGTAGACTGGGAGTTAACAGCTACAGGTACGCTCAAATAAATCATAGCCTCACATTATTTTGTTCCTTAGTTTCTGAAGTCAAATGCAGAAGAAGCAGGCTTGAGATGGAGATCCTTTTAATCAGTTAAAGCACCAATTGTGTTTGTTTCACCTTCATAACTGAGCTTAGCCAGACTGAGCCTGGTGTCCTCCTGGTTACTGTCATCTGAAGTCCTGTGCAGTTTCAGACTTTACATTTATTGTGTTTACAGTGCTTGAGTACTTCCGATCTTGGCACCTCAATAAACATTTTGTGATATTTCCTCTCCATCTCCTCTTGTATGTCTTCTAGACCACTGTGTGTAAGGAAATGAGGAGGAGATTAGATCCAATTTGTCTTTACTTGCTGTTGTTTGTTGGGCAAGTATCAAGCCAGAAATTATCCTTATGTTTAGCTAGCTGTTCAGTTACATAATTAAGTGACAGAGCGTCTCTTCAGTCTTGCTCTCTCCCGGGATTTCATCTTATCTTGCTGCTCCATGATGTAAAATGGGCATGTTTTTCCTTTACTTCTATCTTTTACTGGGTCTTACTCCTTATTATCTCTCTGGAAAGAATTAGTGTCTTCATTTTTGGTTACACATACAATTTTAAGCTGCTGCAGGTGGATATGTGGAGTGTTTTAAGCACTGTGGTCTTTTTTCTATTCTCCTTTAAATGTAAGCATAGTACTAGTATTCATTGAAGGTAATAACCTATGTTATGGAAATTTCTATCACTGGTTAAATTTCAAGAGTTTATGCTTTTTTCATGTGTTTAAAAGAAAAACTTAAATCATAAACTGTTACTAACGCAACATAATTCTGTTTTATTTCGAAAGTTCAAGCCATAGAATGTTAGGGGATCTAGGATTTTTTTCATCTGGTTCTTGTCACTATCGTGTTCAACATATAATTGGATTTTCACTTAATTTCATTTTCTCTTAGGCCAAGATGCAGTAGACAAATTCTGACTTTCTTGTTCAGCCTCCTTCTCTTCTTCCTCCCACTGAAATGTCCTTGCAGAGATCAGAAGCAGCAGTAGAAGCGTGCACTGAGAATGCCGTAATTACTGCTATGCAGCTGGTTAATTCATTAGCCTTTCTGATTCCTTACTGGAATTAAATTACTGTTGGAAAGGAAGGTACACCACAGTGGGATTCTTGAATCCTGTGCTAATCAAAGCTGGCATGCAACTTGAGTCTCTTAAATCCTTTGTTTTTGAGAGAAAAGATCATTGCCCTACTTAGTCACAGTACTGCACCAACATCATTTTCTGAGTAATTAGAAGTAAAATAGTCTACTATATCTTTTCCTGGTAGGGTCTTGTTTGATATTAATTAATTAATTAATTTTTTGAAACAGACACTTAGCAGAGGCTTGGTATGCTTTCTTTGCTGTCTTAGCACATTCTCTTCAAGGGCTAATTTAGTTTTGCTGCTTGGTGTATTGACAGCCTGGCTTCTGACATGACATGGATAAAATGATGGTGGCAGGTTTTTTTTTATATAGCTTACAGATAAATCTTTTGTACATATGTGACTCGATTTGGGAAAATAGTCCATAGATTTTAGACTTCTGCCCCCCTATAGCTGTCTCTGTCAATTCCAGAGTCTAACCTATGCATATTGATGTTCAGGTTGTTTAGCTGGATGCCATGCCTTTAGGCCAGATCTAGCCTCTTGATGTGTTCTGGGGCCAGTCCTGTTCAGTATCTTTACTGATGATCTGGACAAGAGGATTGCGTGCACCCTCAGTTTGTAGGCAGCACGAAGTTTTGTGGGAGTGTTGATCTGCTCAATGGGCCGACGCCAGCTCTGAAGTTCAACAAGGCTCAGTGCCAGGTCCTGCCCTGGGGTCACAACAACCCCCTGCAATGCTGCAGGTTTGGGACAGAGTGGCTGGAAAGCTGCCCAATGGAAAAGGACCTGGGTATGCTGGTATGACATCAGCTGAACATGAGCCAACAGTGGGCCTAGGTGGCTGAGGAGGCCAGGGACATCCTGGCTTCTATCTCTAATAGTGTAGCCAGCAGGACCAGGGCAGTGATGGTCCCTCTGTTCTTGGTTCTGGTGAGGCCACACTTGGAGTGCTGTGTTCAGTTTGGAGCCCCTCACTACAGGAAAGACATTGAGGTGGTGTCCAGAGAAGGGCACCAGAGCTGGGGAAGGGTCTGGAGTGGCTGACCGTGATGAGGAGCAGCTGAGGGAGCTGGGGGTGTTTAGCCGGGAGAAAAGGAGACTCAGGGGAGACCCTATCACTCTCTACCACCTCCTGAAAGGAGATTGTAGTGGGGTGGGGATCAATCTCTTCTCCCAGGTAACAAGTAGTAGGACAAGAGGAAATAGTTTCAAATTGTGCTGGAGGAGACTTAAATTGGATATTAGAAAAAAAATTCTTTGCTGAAAGAATGGTCAGCAATTGGAACAGGCTGCCCAGGGAAGTGGTGGAATTGCCCTTTCTGGAAGTGTTAAAAAGCCATGTGAATGTGGCACTTAGGGCCATGGTTTAGTGATGGACTTGCCAGGGTCAGGTAATGGTGGGAGTAAATGATTTTGGAGGTCTTTTCCAAACTAAATGATTCTATGATTAATAGAATTAATAACAGATTGTGCAGAATTTAGCTTATGGTTTGGAAATAGAAGTACAATTTCTAATCCTTAGACACTGAGAGGACTGACTGGACTGACTGGATTCCAAATGTGCAAATAAATACAGTGCTGCTTTAAGTATCCAGAAATAACAATTCTCCGATGAGGACTGCTAAGCCTAATTACAGATTTTCCAAGTCAAATTATTAAATAACTTAAATGCATTAATATACACAGAATTTAGTTGTGCACATAAATTAGGGACAGAAGGCTTTGGAGAGTAATGAAGATGCATATTCTCTATCCTTCCCTCCTATCCTAAGTGATGCTGAATTTAGTGCTCTGATTAGTGCACAGTGATGTATTCAATTCCCAGCTATTACTTCAGTCTGACTCATGATCTCTGTAAATCTGAAGAGAGCATCTACCTTGTTGTAACTCCAGCCCTCAGTCCAAGTTACACTTGTAGTTCAGTCTACTTTAGTCTTTAGTTTATAACCATACTCCTATCCAATTGATTTTCTTTTATATGTGTCATGTAGGATACTCATTTTGCATTTTCATGTTAATCAAATTATTTCTTTCATGAAGTGAACAAAACATTCAGTAAGAATGAGAAAGAAAATTGATCTTCAGAGGACTTCAAGGTGCAGACTGAAGTGTAGGCCATGGTGGAGCTGTGTATTACTGTTCCTCTATTAAACCAAGAAAGAAACCATGCTTACTGTCAAGTTCTTGTCCTATTTAGAGTTGGAAACGGGATTTGGAAAAGGGCAGATTTCTCAGAGATACAGGAATTAGTTTTAGTGGAAGAGGGAACTATCAAATACAGTAATTTTCAATGAAAATTTTGGGTTCGAGTAATGTGGAATCTGCTGTAAGATTGCCATCATTTCGTGTGGGTTCTTTCTGTACTGGGAACAGGAGTCAGAATTAGAATAATGTAACAGTTTCATAATGTCATTATCATCATTGTTGTCTTTTCACCTAACAAGTGAATAACTATTTGGGGAAACCAAGATTGCCTCTTTTCTTATTGGGTGAAAACCCATTGTTTGTGTTGGGCATTTGGCTGTCTTTTGCAGCCCTGAGGTGATCCAAACACCATAGGCTGAACCTGTGCAGTTTTTCCTTCCTACACGTCTTGAATGGACTGACTATGGGAATAAACCTCTGAACTAAAAAGACCTTGAGCTCCTCCAAAGAAGGACTATGAAGCTGGAGTAGGGGCTGGAGCAGAACAGCCCCTATTCCAGCTGAGGGAACTGGAAATATTTAGCCTGGAGAAAAGGAGGCACCTCATCACCTTGTCTCTTCTCGTGAGTAACAAATGACAGGACAAGAGGAAATGGTGGCTTCAAGTTGTGCCTGGGAAGGTACAAATTAGATATTAGGAAGAATTACTTGATTGAAAGGGTTGTCAAGCTCTGGAGCAGGTTGCCCAGGGAAGCCATTGAGTCACCATCCCTGGAGGTATTTGAAATACACATAGGTGTGGCACATAAGGACATTGTTTAGTGGTGGACTTGACACTTGTCAGGTTAATGATTTGACTTAATCTTAAAAGTCTTTTCCAGCCTAACCAATTCTATGATTGTTTGCTAGGTTGAGCTTTGAGTCTGGAAGAGTTTGACTGCTCAAACCATGTGCAGAAGTAACGTGGAAGTAGGATTCATTTCCTGGAGCGATTAGGTTCAGTGTTTTGTGCAGCCAATTGAGAAACTGTCATGACTAGGTGGATTTGGGATTTCTGCAAAGGACAGAACTAGGTGGGTGGATGGAAGGGCATTGTGATCTCAAATAAATATATTCCATGATGGGCAGAATTTATGAATCCCAGTACCTTGACACTAGTGTTCTGTTTCCCTCTCTTCTCTTTATCTCTGTCCAACCAGGGCAGTCACAGAAGATCAGTATCAAAGAGATATTTGAACTGGGCAGCAAACAGTACATGTGGTGCTATGTGTGGAACTGTGGATATGCAAGTTTGCTAGCCAGCTGCTCCCAAAAGGCATCTTAAAAGCATGATTTCTGCCTGAGCCTTACTCAGTGGAGAGAAGGGTAGATGAATGATTAATTTATACTTTCCTCATCTCAGATGCGTATGTTCATGAAATATGAAAGTGGTTATTTCTGAGTTTCTAGACTTCAGTTGAGTATATTTTGAATTGGCTGTTGGATTCAGAAGTTACTGAGGAAGGCAGAAGTAGAATCACTCACTTAGGAAAGCAGGCTTAGTATAGTGATTTTTAGATTATGGTCTGTGCATCGTTGGCAGCTGTTAGAAACAGATCTGCAGAGGAGGCTCCTGCAGTGTCTCCCAGAGACTGGGCTGGCAATCATGTTCCTCAAATTGTCCATTTCCAGTGCTGCCTTCTGACAGGAGGAGCAGCATGCTTCGTTTACGTGCCTTTGGTTGTTATTCCTGGCTGATTTTCTTGTAGCCTTCCTTAAGGTGATCATTTTGCTTTACTATGCCAAAGGCCATTAGAATTTTTATAGGTAGGTCAGGATCTTATAAATCTTCACAAGAATATTAAGATCTTCATCTTAAGTTGCCGAGTGAAAATTGGGAACTGGAGGGAGAAGAGACAGGTGAGGGTTTAAGTCTCCATGAAATCATAGCAGAGTTTGGATATGAGCATTATATGATTCCCTGTACTTTGATCTCTTGTGTAAAGACAGTGAAGAATATGTTACTAAAATAAGAGCTGAGTCTCAGGCTGTGAAATTGGGAAAGATCACAGCTTTAAGTGCAGCTATGTAGAAGGGAGGACCCTTAGAAATGACCTGAACATACATGTATTGATGTATTATGTGTATGTTTATACTAGAGCTAATATATATGTTATATATATGTATACATGTTTCATGTCCTCTTCACTTGCTTTTTTCAAGACCTTTATCTGTTCATATTTTCATGGCATGAGATGCCTTACATTTGCATTCCTCCTCATGGTGGTTTGTATAATGTGACATTTCAGAGACATGGCAAACAGGAAGCCACATCCTATGTCTCTTGGCATGGAAACTGCTAAAACTGGCAGCTTCAGGTAATGCATTGAGCATGAACATTTTTCTCTTGTCTCTTAAAAGGATAACTGATCCTTTACCACAAAGTGTGGTTACTGTTTTTTGAGTTAGTGGTGATGGATATGGGGAAGTGATTTTTCGGCAGGTTTTTTGACAGCTAGTATTAGCAGGGACCTCTGAGCATATAAGAAGATTGTGGGGGTAATTATGGGGGTGCCAGGGCCTTGAGGGTCTCAAGGAAGTTTTTTAGAAGCTGAATGGGGGCTTTACTGACATAGCTGCCTGTGAAGATGATGGTACTCTGGCTTTGTAAATACTTGTGGTAATATGGCTTGTTTTCTATATGTTTTTTGTTTCTTTATTAAGAAGGTTGTGGTTTGACCAAAATGTGTATTAGACCTGACTATTTATTTTTGAATGAAGTTTTCTTGGATGGAAACTTTACTGTTTGCATCTCCCAGCTGAGTTTGGTACTGAGTATTCCAGTCTTTTAATGTCATTCATTTTGAGGAAATAATAACCAAAACCATTGTGGGTTAAATGATTTAATGACCTGATGGGCCAGAATGGAAAATATTGCTGGAAATAATCTCAGATGTTATTGTTGAATCTGTAGAAAGCTTACGTGGCATGTGCTTTTAGCTTTTTCCAAATTCTAATTGATAAAGAATAAGTATGTGTATGTGTGTGAACGAAGAAAATCTAGGATCATCTCAAGCTGAAATGGTTCCAAGGAGGGAGAATAAGAAGCAACAGAAAAAAATCTTTTTGGGTCTAGTTTCTGTAGTTCAGAATAAATTTAATTTATGATATTATGACTGAAACAAAGCTCCTACCAGCACTTAGTGTAACTTTCATGGAGCTGGTTTTCATGGAACAGGTATTGCCAAGGCCTGGAGTCTGAATCTCTGTTGGGGCCCTGTACATGGTGCCACAAACCAGTAAGTAAGAGCAAAATCTCTTCTACCTGCTATACCTTGGAGCGTCACCAAGGGTTCCTATTTTAACTATTCTGCCAGCTGGGGGCCAATGTATTACGCCAGAGGAGGCAGATCACACTTCTTCGATCTTAGAATGGCAATGTTGTAACAGCTCTATCTCTTAAGGGCAAGAAGTGTATAGATTTTCTTCCAGTTTTACTTCCACAGAAAGGGCAGCCTCTCTTGCCTTCCCAGCTGAGGCTGAAATAACCTCTACTGCTGCAGGTGCCAGAGCCTTGACCCTACAGCACAGAGGTGTAACTGTCCGTGTCCATTTTTCATCTGAGTTTTGCAGGTGGAAGCATCATAAAGGATAAGTTTGGGGCGGGGGGAGGTGGTGTGCAACTTTCAATGCGATGTGCAGTATATGCTTGGGAACTTATCTCACACCATTTATGTCAGCAGTGATAGGAATCTGAAGCATTCCACAGCAGCAGGAACCGTCCTACTGTGCTCTTAATCTCATTTAGCAGGCCTGCAGTAGTTGTGTGTCCTTGTGGAGGCCCAGGCAGGTCTTGGGAGTGCAGCTGAGGATAACCACAGCCTAGGCTGCTGAAGAAACTTCTTTGCTAGCTGTAGGAGTCCAAAGCAGCTCAAAATGTATTTTTCATTACTTTGTATTTTTCATTATTTTCATCCTTGCTGTAGGTATTATGGGAAGCAGCAGGGGAGGGAAGGAGAGGGTGAAATGGCCTCATTAAGTTAAGGGTGGCATGTTTGTGGTGGGGGTGACTTTTTAGACTTTACAATTGTACAGAGGTTTGTACTGAATGCTTTTAAAATGTTTGTGGTTATAACTAAGAAACTGGTTATAAGTTCTTTCTCATTTCTCATAGTCATAAGAAGATGTGGAAACAAATTTTGGGGAGCTGAACATCAGCTGTGATTTGCTTACTTGTGGAAATGATACTTGGTTTATTTAAGTCTTTCATAACATTTGACTTTTTATTCCCGTTGTAATCAAGGACTGAACAGTGTGGCCTTTGGAAGGGAACGGGCAATGGTGGAAGGTGAGAAAGAGAATTTGGAGGCTTGTCTCATTTGAGAAAGGTCCCTGACAGCACAGCTAGACAAGTTGTGCTTCAATAATGAGTTTCTGTGGTTGTTCAGAGATGCTGTAAATAACACATTCACCACAAAGGATGCACAACTGGTGACTAAGTCCTACACATACTGCTTTCAAACACTGGTCCCTTTCACTGCCAAATCCTCAGTGGTGTGAAGTTGTTTGTATATGCTTTTATCCAGCTGAATACAGAACATATTGTTCTGTTGCTCTTATAGTTCTATGCACTTTGCTTACCACCCATGGGCAACTAATTGCCAGTTAGGATTAGGGAATTCCCTATAATCACTGATTAAAATCCCCACTCAGCATACTTTTAAGTGTGTTAGTTCACCTTTTCCTTGTCAACCTCATGTTTATGGTGAATATATATATATATATATATATTTGTATCTACATCCATATAGCTACATATCTCACTCTATATAAGATATTAGTTTTAGTTTCAACATATCCTGGAGAGGTTCCTTTGTCAAGTAGCGGGAAAGTTTGGATGTTCATAAGTACAGACTATTGGTTTCTTTTGTTAAAAACAGTTGTACATGAGAAACTAGACCGAATGTTTAGCCATGCAACTTTAAAACGTGACATTTATTCTGTCTACAGTGCATCTTAACAACCTGGATCAGAGGAAATAGGTCTGAAAGAAGTCTCAAAGCAAGAATCACCTAAAATTATAATTCCTGATGTGGTTGTTTTAACTGTTCTTAAAGACCTGTAGTGATGAAGGCTTCTGGACCATCTGGAGCAATCCTTTCCAATACGGACTGACCTTTGGGAAACATCCTCATGGCTATTAGTAAATTGCCGAGCTGAGAGAAAAGAGATTATTCCTCCTTTCTATAATTTTACATAAGCTTGAAAACAATTGGCGTGTTTTATTCTGCGCCTTCTCTTTAGACTCTAATAATTTTGCTTTTAGGATGGTTAATCCCAACTTTATCCCAGTTGTTTCCTCATTGGAGCACCTCTGTCCCTCCACTCTTGTACTTTTCTTTGGATTCTTTATAATTAGACCGTATTTTTCCTTAAGTGCAGCATCTAAAAATAGACAAAGTCACACAAAAAGCTCATTTAATTCATTTTCTAGTATGGTAGCATGAGACTACCTACTTGGGTTTGTATCCCTTCCTGAAGAATCTTGTGCAGTCAGCTGCATGAGAGACACTGTTTCCTAAAGCACTCAAGAGGCTTTGCTTAGGACTGCTAAGATGAGTTATACCACTGTGGTGTGTGCCATGTAATGTTGGCCCTGCAGGAGAAAATCTGCAGAGAAAAGAAAATTCTTACTCCAAATTTTGAATAAGGCTCAGATCATTGCAAATGGAAATGCTTAAATATCATGCATTTGAAAGTAAAGCTCAAACTATCATACTTGCAGTGCTTTTTCTCTTTTCATTTTAATTAGCAGATTCTATCTGTATCACATCCTTTCCTGGGTGAGTCTAATATTAGTTAATGAACTGAATTCTCTGTGTAGTTGAAGTTCTGTGTGCAAACTTCCCCAGGTTAGGATAAAAGCACTTGACAGATGTGTGAATACCTGTGTAAGGTTAAAAGCAAAGAATAACCAAGCTCCTGTACTCCAAAGTCTTTTCTTTAGATCATTTTGAGCCCAGTCTGGTCCACTTTAAAAGAATATAGAAAACTCTCTGTGTTTTCAGAATAATTTATTGTAATTATTCTTTGGGTGGGAAACCCTCGCTGAAGTGTTTTCTTTATTTTCTATCCAGGGAGTGGAGAAATTATGTCTCAATTCTATGGTAACTATATTTATGCCAGTCTCTGTATTAGGTCAGTTTATAGTAAGAGAGTATTCATGGGATAGTGGGAATATCACAGGTAGAGATAGTTAGACTAAATGTCCACTCCCAAGTGGCTGTTTGTTATGGGGGGGAATTGAAAGCATAGGCAATGAAATAGAGTAAATTGTAGCTCATAACTTGTGTAAGACTGACCTGCTTTCCTTTAGCATAAATAAAAATTTTATGCTAGTGTGACTATACAGGCCAACATAGTACCAAGTGTGTGTGCTGTGATCCATAAACACTGGCCTTTTTTGAACATGGACACTTAGGCATTGTGACTTGTGAAAAGCCAAGCTTTGGTAAGGGGAAAAAATAGCCATATGCATGGTGCAGCCTCTTAAATAATTGGAATCAACTTCATACAGAAGACTTTATTGGTTGTGGCTGCTCTTCTCCATAGCAAAGTATTTGCTCATGAGATGATTTTATTTATTTAACTGTAATTGAAGTAGTTGCTTCAAACAATTTTATTTGGGGTGTCTCAGCACTTTTGGTGTTTTCTAAGGTGTGGGTATGTATTTATTATGTGTAATGTTATTTCTTGGGATTAGGTTATTAGAAAAAAATGCACCAACAGTCAACAAGGATCTTCAATTTAGTCCTTCCACCTAAGAAAGGGGAAGGATCCCAGTGTACAGGAGCTGGGGTTGGCTCTTAAGAGAATGTTTGGTTGTACCTGATGTGCTTTCCTTTAGCAGCTTCTGTCCTTTAAGGCAGGTGTGGATTTTCCAACTTTATAAGGGATATATGAAAGAACATTTATGTACATTGTAAATACTCCATCACAAACAACTGATAACTTACTAGAGAACATTATTGTATTTTTCCCTTTCTTTTGAACCTGTTTCACGTTCAAATAGGACTCTTCTGAACAGTAAGTTTCTTAAGACTGATGCACTATGGAAATTATCAGATCAGTGTTATTTCTTTATCCAGTGATACTGTGCATTTTAACATTATCTTGCAAGTAAATGTAGTTAATAATATGTGCAGTTATTTTTATTTCATTTTTGTTTGTAGACATTGTGTTGATAAGCCAATTTTTTTGAAAAATCAACAAAAGAGGCCTGCAATTATTTTAAATTGTACTAAGCATGCAGTGAAGCAGAATAGTTTTGTTTATGATCAGAAAGAGATCTGTTCTTTATCTTGGAAAATAATATCTGTTTGCAAATTATAAAATGTGCATTAGTCTTGTCTCTACTCTGTGTTCTTATTCTTGAAACTCAGGTCACTATTCCTCATAAAACTGAACTTTTGCTTTCCCACAGTTCTGTCTCATTACAGATGTAACTCAATTTACTTTCTTCCCCTGGGAAAATTTTGGAAGTTGAAGGGAAATGCTTTAAATGTGTGGTACCTTGTGGAGAGCAGTGGCAGCCCTAGTTTCCAAGGGAGTGATATTTTTTAAGTAGAAAGGCTGTGGCTATTTGTGACATCAACTCCCAACCTCTAAATTTAGTTTAGAATCCAGTGGGTAGCTGTTTCAGCTTCTAAGCGTAGTGTGTTTTCCTGAGGTGTGCCACATATGAAAGGAACCTGGTACTTCACCAGGTTCAATGTGACAATATTTTTTTAAGTAGATAGGTTGACAACATCATAAACAAAAAAACCCCATGCTTCTAAGTTTCTTCGGGATCTAAGGTGTGTGTATTCCAGCTTCTAAAAACATTGTGTGCCGTCCGGATGGGTCCCACATCAGGAACAAGGAACTCATCACACTTCACTAGTTTAAACTTCTAGGTTGTCCTAAAATGTTGATGAGATCATCAAAACAAATAGTAAGGTCTGAATTCAAGAGAAGCCTGTATACTTCTCGTGACACCCATGCTTACTGTTCTGGATATTTTTCTTTTTACTTGTCTTTGTCTTGGAGACTGTGCAGCCAGAATGCATCTCAGCCCTGTTTCCCAGTTGCTTTCTGCAGTGTGCATGGGAATGAGGATGGTGTTAACCAGATGTGAGATTCACCTGAGTAGCTTCTGGCCCAGTATTTTTCAGTAGAGGCGCTTTTTAACAGTGCCATGTGGGGTACATGGAGTGGTGCCTGTGGACCTGTGCTTGATAAACGTGTGCTGCAATTTACTACCCTCACTGTCTCATGTCTGTAGCTTTACTGAGTAGTAATGGAGGGAGTTTGGAACTTTATGCCGTCTTGCACAGTAGAGAAGTGGAGGGATGAGATGACCCAGGGAGCTGAAGGGCCAGGAAAGGTCCTGTTAAGGACTTAGAAGGATCATTTCTTCAGTGTCATCATTTGCATTGGTAACAATTCCCAGCCAAGCTGACATGGTGCTGTACTACAGGATCTTGAGTAGTTGTCGTCAGCCAAGGTGACAAGTGTGCGGTGATTATTACTGAATGTGTCAGTCTGGCTGTTTTTATCCACCTGTGAATGATGCCTTGCCCACTTTTTTCTCATTGCTGCTTTAAGGTAAGTATGTTTTCTTGCATGCCTCTAACAAATGTCAGTTGTAACACAAACATCTCCAAGCTGTGCTGTGGCTTCTTGGTTTTTTTAATGCTCAGTTGTTCTGAAATGTGTTTCAGTAGCTCTGCTGCTAGTCTTGCCTGAGAAAGGCACATGAATGGATCTGTTTCCCAAGATTGTTTCTCACTTGGCTGGTGTGTGTTAAGTTTTGGTAAGATGAGATTCCTTGCATGCCCTTTTTATTGTTGTATTTGTGGTGTATTTCCCAATATATGAATTAGAAAGTTTTACTTTGTGATGTTCCTGAAGAGATATTGTTCCTGTAAAGCATGCTGTGAGCAGACTGCCCCATAAAGAGGACTATGAAATGCTTTCCTCTCCCATATACTTCTCTTGACAGTTGTTTTGTTACCTTTCTGGTTCTTCTGTACATATTCTAGTAAGAAATATATAATCTATGCTTAGATTCTCTTTTTGTATTATCTATATGTTCATTGTTTCCTCTAGCAGATCCTTTTATGGTTTATTTCTGCTACTCTTAGTAATGTAATGGTTTTTTCCCCTGTGGTTGACTGAGGCTTGTGAAGTTTCTAAGGCCATGGAGAAACTGTAGTTCTTATTACAGGGTAGTCTTACTGCCATGACTTGGAGACTTCAGTATCCATAGCTTCTTTATGCTAAGTTTGGGGTGCCACACGACTCTAAAGCAAATAAGAGTACTGAGAAATAGAAGACTTACACCTTAGAATCCTGGGTATTTTAGTAGGTGTGTCTGATAACTGGTGGTGTCACAGCTTCACCAACTTCTGTGCTAGGAAAAGATGGTCTAGGAACTGGCAGAGATGAACTGGTTTGTGTTGGTCGTGAAGTTGGTCCCAGGTCTGGAAGCTTAGGCAGCAGTAGCTCAGGATAACCTGTTTCCAGCAGAGTGCTCTGAGAGCACTGATGAGAGCTGTTGGATTGCATTAAGGACATGGAAGAAAAGGCTTTGGGCAAGTTTCATTTCTCTTCAGATGCGAGCTACTGCAGTTTCTTTACTTGTCATCTTTGGAGTATGTTGCTAGGGAGAAAAGAACAAAAAGGCAAGAATGAGTTGCTAAATCTTGAGATACTTGCACAGGTAAACATACTTAATAACATAATTATTCTTAAAGCCAGTACAGTTCCAGAATCTCTAATAAGGATATCTGCACTGAATTTGTCTATGTTGTACATGGATGCCTAAGCTTCGCAGCCTATAGAGAAGGTAATTTTCATTCATTTGTTTTGGTTAAGTTCTTGTATGGGTCTTACAGTTTGAAATAATACTTCTATTACCTTTTTTCTTCTTTTCTAATAATTTTGCCAGGAAATTGTCTTCTGGAAGTTCTATGGGTATGAATTATGACAGAAGTTTGATCTTTGGTGTTATGCAGTTGCTCTATTTATTACAGTTGTGGGGTTTATTTTTATTTCTCTTTTTCCAGGTGAGGTCAAGGTCAATAACAATTGCACATTGTAAAGAAAAAGCTTAGGTAACCTCTGTTTAAATGGGCATGAGTACTTCTTGAAGTTCTGTTCCATCTCTTTGAATGTCCCTTTTCTTTCCATGTTTTCAGCACTCTTTTGGTGAAACGCTTATTTTCAGCCTCAAAGGCTGGGATAGCTGGGACTGTTCTGCTCTCTTTCCCAGCTTTTCTTTGAAGCCTCCTTTTCCTGTGAAAATGCGTTGACAGATTCTCTTTCATGTGCCTTGATTTGCCAAGTGATACATGCTGCGAGTACCACTAAATGCCTTTACATCCGACTGTGCGGGAGATTTTTGGTATTATTTGCTTATTCATATAAAACTGTTTGAAAAATTAAGCATGTACAGGCATATTGTTGCGATCTGGCCCTGGAGCAATGAAGTTGTTGTTCTGAGCTCAATACAGAGTGATGGTACCCTGCCAGCTGAAAATCTCATCTTCAGATTTTTCATCATGCTTTTGTGTTTGTAGAGGAGGCCTTGTGAATTAGCCTCTTACAGGAGCTGCTTTTAGGTGTTGCAGGTTGGGACTTGCATTTATTGCTTGAAGTAACAGGATTTTGGAGCAGTGAGCCTGCTGACCTGAGCAACTTAAAGCTCAGTCAAGGGTATTTTTCCTCTGCTGGTAGCACAGCGCAGTTAAGGATATGTGTCAATGAAGAGAGTCCCTGTGGATAACTGGGTTTCTAGGATACAGCTTATGTTCTGTTTTAATTAGACAGTTACTCATGTCTTCAGGCTCTCTCTCACTTCATTGCTTGTAGAGATTTTATAGTGATAGTGCAGTGTAAGAAGTAAAATTATTTTGGTTTAAGGATGTATTTTTTCTTGTGTGCAAAATGCCACTCAGTGATCTGTCATCTGCACTAAAAAAGAGGCTAATAGAAATTTAATTCATCTTTTCAGAAGCTTCCAGAATCTGCATTCTGGTGGACACTGCAGTGTTGAGTATAAACATAAAACTTTTCACTAGTCATTCAGTTGGATGCAAACTGACACCGGCTGCTTAGAGACTAAAAATCAAGTTGCTGTGCAGAGAGCAATTAAAAAGGAAAAAAAAAAAAGGAAGCGAGGGGAAGGAAAGCTTTTCCATTTTAAAAATGTGACCTGGTTATTGCGATGAGCAAATCTGATGAGTGGTTTTTTTTAGAATTAACATTTGTAAAGTCAATTCAAGTTTGTGTATACTTTATCTCTAACATATGGCTTCCCACACAATGATGTCATGTACAGCTAAGTGCCAAAAAAGCGTGAATGCTCCCAGCGAAAGCTACACTTTGAGTTAGGATTGGATTTGCCGTTTCTGTGCCTGTGTGTGCGTGGCCAGACAGCCGGTCATGTTAGAGCACCGAGCTCTGCACGAAGCCACTGCTTTCCTCAGCTTTGGGTGATGGTCTGCAGGAAGGCCCAGTGGCCATGGAAGGCTTCTGTCTCATAAACATCTACTCTCCCCTCTGAGATGTTGGAAAGGGTGTGAAATCACAGCTAATTTGCTTCAGAGGAGTTCTAGAGACCGACTGTCAGCTCGAGGCATCTTGGTGCTGTAAGAGCTTAATGCAGTTCCACAAGAGAGGATTTCTGTATCCTTGGGGTTTGCAGATGTTGTGTAGGCATAGCAAACTGTTCTGTGCATGGGCTTTGTTCCCAGCCCACTTCTTAGCTGAGTCATGGTTTTCCAAAGGTTGTAATAATGTTTGGGAGGTGGCTCTCGCTTTGTGCTTGTGTTTATGGAGTGGATGGTGGGGTGGCTCACTCTGACCTCCTCTGTATGTTCTCCTGCCCCTAATGCCCGATCTGGTGGTCTGCCTGTTACCTTTTGTTACAGAAAGCTTTCATTGGGTTGCACAGTTTTTGATCTCTCTCATGCAAAACACAGTGTGTTACAGTGGTATGAAATAAAGAGAAGCCGTGGGTTCTTTTTCTTTCAGTCTTACATTTGCTGTAAACTGCTTCAGCAGTGGGTTTGTTAGGAAGATTTCTAGATCAGAGCATGGACCACAAGTTTTCTCCTGAGCTCTTCCACTGGCCGTGCAATGAAAGTTGGAATCTCAGACTACCTACAGGTCTTTAACGTGATGATTACTAGCGAATGTCCTAAAGGAAGTCTTGAGGGTGGCTTTGATGTTGGAGAAGGACAAAAATGTCGATGCCTGTTCCTGGTATTACAGGTTCATTGGTGTTGGTGGGAAAATGCAAGAGTTCATGAGGATTTCATAGTGTATTTTTTGACTGGAGTATGAAATGCAGTTAGACTGCCTTCTAAAACTCTTTCTTTACAAAGCCTTCATAACTCTGCTGGCCAGCAGGCACGGGTTTGTCTTTGCCCCTTTGTGCTTTGGTGCCTGTTTTCTCCTCATACAGAGATGGAAGCTTGTGCTTATTTGCTGTGCAGCAGGAGGAGGCTCTTGTCTGTTTGCACCTGGGCAGCATCTGAGCCACAGCTGCACATGTGGGTGAAGAATGACTTTAAGATGTTCCTCTTCTTTTTTGGCTGTGTATTCAAACTTGAAATATGTAAAAGTGAGCATGTGTGTACCTAGGCACTCACTTTGTCTGCTGCTTCCTAGTAACACTTATTTTCCTCATAATACAGGTTTTTCTGTCATGAAACTTTTTCATCAACTGCAGTGAGAAAGAGGGCTGAGACAGCATAATTTTTCAATTTCATTACTTTCTCTTCCTTTTAGCCTTTCAGGTGGTACAAGCAGCTTAATTAGTTAAAATTCATATGAGCATCTGGTAAATGATGAGAGATTCTTTTAAGAATAATAAGAAAATCAACATCTTTGAGAAAGAACTGTTGGGACGTTGTATGGTTTGTGTCCCTTGCTGCCCTGATGGTGCACTGGGCAGGGGTGCAGCATATGCTCCAGGGAACAGAACCTTCCAAAATCTGCAGGGAGCCCCGCAAAGCAGCTGTGAGCTGGAGCTTGGGAAGGGAGGGACAGTTCAGGCTCCCATCCCCTCCTCTCCCTGGCTTTTGTGTGCCAGGGGTAATTATTGTCACTGTTCAATCCATGCTTAATGCCTCCCAGAGAAGAAAGCAGACAGCTTTTCATCTGCACATGCTTCTGTAACTGGTATATTCCTTCCAGCCAGACACCTAAGAAATTTAGTTAGAGGCTTACACGAGGGAGCTATATAAATTTTTTGCAATGACCTAATGCATACAAGCTCTTTTGGTGGAAGCTGTACTAAATGCTGTTAAATAAATTAGGAGGTTATTAAGTGTTAAGCTGTAGGAGGAAGAGTTAGGATTTTTTTTGGATACATTTGCTTCTGTCATTCTTTCTACCCTTGGGTGGTCTTGAGTCCTACACTGCGTTCAATTTCTTACTTCCCATTTCTTGAAGAAAAAGTTAAAATACATTAAAAGTTTTGATATGTTATCAAAAGCTTCCCTTAAATGGGATATGTTGCTCCATCCCGTAATCAGGTAAATGTTTCAAGTGGTGAATATTCCTAGTGAGCTCACAGCTTTAATTTTAATTATTTGGAAGCTCCTGTTATGTAGTTAGTCAGGAATTTTACCATAATATTTGGAATGTATGTAGCATTGATTGCCTTTCTACTTAAAATGCATCTGTTTGAAACAATGGGCAGCAATAAGAGAGCAATTTTTTTCCTTGCCCTAAAAACGTAGCTACTAAAATTTAATTTAGTTGGTCATTGTGTTAGTACACAGAAGATGGGGTTTTTTTAAGTGATACAGTTCGTTTTGAACTGTTTTGCTGCTAGTCTGCTGGCATTTTGTTGTATGCAAACTTTGTTATTTGTAACTTAGTTTCTCAAAAATAATAGAATGAAAATTACTGGTTCTATTGTCAAGATTTAATTTTTATTACAAGTAAAAATTTCCTGTGTTTGTTGTCATGGCTGTACCTGTCTCTGATTTAACATCTTGATAATATAGAAAATTACTGAATTTTTAGTAAATCTTTAGTAAATCCACTGGGAATTGTGGTAGTGTACAATTGCCATATCATAATAGCGGAGTGCAGAAAAGTGATGCAATTTTTTGAAGTCACATGAGACGTCAGTGACAGAGGTGAGATTACATCTGGATCATGCATTTAAAAATGCATGGAAGTATATCCTTTATAAATGAAGAATATAGAAAAGCGTATCAGTGTACATGTATATTACTACAAATACATATTTAAAACTCCTTTCTTTATTACAGAACAGACATTTCTTTTTAGCACTGCAGCTACAGGAAGGATGCAATCTGCATCCCTCTAATTGCTGTCTGGAAAAATGACTAGTCTAGTTTCTGGTTTATGAACTTGTGTAGTTTTCTGGCATGCAGACGTGGTATATTTTTGTCACCAAAGAATTCTGTCCTCTGTCCTCAGTCCTTTGCCGTAGGTGTGAGAAAGTTCTGTCCCTCCCAAATTCACATATCTGCAGCAGCCTTAGCGGGGCATGGCTGGGCTTCTTTAAATATGGATTTGGCAGTTTCGGGAGTCGCTCTGTTCAGTGACAGGTTTCATTACTTGTGGATTGCTTGTGACTCCTACTAGTTTTGAGGGGCAGCAGAAGCAGCAGAGAGCTTGCCACCCTAAGGCCACCAGCAGATTTCCCATGTTATTGCTCCTCCCATGTCCCAGTGTCATTGTCTGAGCTGTGGCATTGTGCTGGTGCCATCTGTGATTCCTGTGGCCCCTGCCACTAGTGCTCGCCTTTCCTCGCCTTTGCTGTAGCTTGGGATCACAGCTTTGTTCCCTAAGCTATCTATTCTTTTTCATAATGTTATCAGCCTGGCAAAGTTTGGCTTGTCTGATGTGAGCCCGTCACCGTCTGAATGGGAACGGGGAACTGTCACCCGACAGTAACAGCTGTGCAAACAAACAAGTCAGCGTTGATATTCATCAATAGCTTTGTGCAGTCGTGGCATTGAGATGCACCAGAACATGTGCAATCTGTCTGCTTCCTTTGTCCCACGGTACAGCCAGATCGGCCACTCTGCACTGATGAGGCCGATTGTCATGCCGTGGTGTGCCTTCTCCTCCTCCCTTTTTTCCTTTGCTTTTCCTGCCTCTTTGTGGGCTGCTCCCAAACACATCTGCCACGCGTCCCATCTGCTCTCCCTGAGAGGCACGCTGAGTCCTGACAAGCACTATTCAAGTGGTGCAGTGTTCTGTGAAGTTGACAGAAAACACTAATTTGTATTATTAATGGCGTATCGCTAATGCTCCCTGCTTCTAAAACACTAAGCAAAGTAAATAGGATGGAACAGCAACTTGTAAACTTGCTGGTGGGTTTTTTCAAAATCCTACATGCATAGCTGAATTTTTCCCATTCCACTTACTGTAGGTAACAGTGCTCTTACTTAGTTTTAGAGCTTGTAACTTTTTCAAGACACCATGTGTTTTCCTTCAAAAAAATGAAACTTTATTTCAGAACTTTTTTTTTTTTTTCCTTCCTGGCATTAGTGGCAAGAGTCTTTATATTAAGAGGCAAGTCACGAGTGTGTGATGAAATTATTTACTATTCCTTTGCCTTTCAAGGAAAAAATATTATCAGACCATCCAAAAAAATTAAAAAAAACATATTTTAAAGTCAGAATTTAAAGCCTTGCCTGTTCTGCATGCCTGTTGGACAGCTTAGGGTTATGCACTTAACTCTTCAGAACATCTTTTCTGTGACATTTACTTCCAGCACGATCTTGCCATGTGCCAGCTCCCCTGTCAAGTTGAACAAAAATAAGGTGGCTCTCTATGGGTGAAGGAAGAAGATGCTGCGCAACATAGGCATAGATAGGCAGTAGAGTTGTTTTTGTGGAATCACCTCTAGCTTTGAGTCAAAGAGTTGTGGAGATACCTGATCAAAAGTGCAGTTACTAATTAGTGTTAGTATTCAGCTCTGTCTGGTCATGTTAACCATCAGCTGTATGAGCTCCACGTTTACCATGCTCATTATGTTGAAGCTGTCACAGCTGCCTTGTGTACTGCTGCAGAGATTTACAATGTGAAGTTGTCATGAGCAAGGAATAACCTTCTCTGTTACCATGTTTGTCTGCAACATGGAATTCACTGTAAGCAAGGGTTAGGTGTCCAAAGTGCTAAATTGGGCAGGATTTTACAGGGCTGCCGAAAAGGAAATACACATGCGTATAGGAAGAGAAGTGGTTCATTTTGACAGTGTTTGCTTCATAGCCTTGTAAGCCTTCCTTTAGTAACTCCCTGCTTACTCAAAATGTCACAAAGAGAAAAGTAAAGGTTGGAAGCCTAAGTCTAAGAAAAGAATTAGGCCAGGGAGGCTTCTGGCAATGAAAAAAAATAGTTGAGCAACTTTTGGTCAGCTAGTAGTGCTGTGTCAGGGTACATTTTGGTCCTGTGCTTCTTGGAAGCTGCTTTATCTGGTACTCATGTTAACTCCTTGTGAAAGCTGTTATTCCATGGTGGCTGCACTGTTCAGCACTGTGTCATGTTCAAGCATCTGACCTCTGTTGAAGAGGTTGAGGATGGACTTGTTTACTTGTCTTTACATAGCTTTTACAAGAGTGTTTTTTCTTGCCTTTTTTTTTTCTTCACCTGAGAGTGTTATAAGGCAGTATATTTTATCATCATATCCCGAACTAAACATCTTAAAGCTAGTAATGCCTGCAGTGATTTTCAGGAGGAAAAAAAATGGATTGGGACTGCTTGAGAGAATAGTGTCTTTTATGCTGCAAAATGTTGTGCATGGAATTTGTAATATAAAGGATATAATCACAGCATTCACTTAGTTAGGTGTGATCAGTGGTACAGTGGTAAGCATTAACTCACCTAGTTTTGCTTTTCAGATCAGCACTTCCAGAATTTATCAAGTCCGTGTGTCAGCACTTGAAAAGTTGTGTCAAAGAGTTTAGCAAACAGACCAGGGAAAAAGGGGAGATAAGTACAGCAGTTTATCACCTCTGGAAAATGGTGTTAGACACTGGGAAACAGATAGGTGAGCTATTCCTGCAGGACTTTCTGTGGTTTACTGAGTTCAAGGCATTCTCTAAAGGGATACAGATGTAGTTGCAGGTGAGCTGTGTACTGTATCATTTGTGCAGCGTTTTGTACTGTTTATGCTTGTTTTTACTTAAACTGGTCTCTGGTGGTTTAACTGGATGTGATTCGTGCCCCTCCAGTCTTGTCGATGTGTGTTGCCAGTAGGTTCCAGCAGCACTGCCTGGACACTCCCGTATGAAAATAGGGTGATCAGGCGTGCTAGATGACTTAAAGATGAACACTTTGTGTGTACCCTTGAAAACGGTTCTGCTCCAGTTTTCTGTGATTTCCTTTAATAATTCAGCTCTGAATGCTACTAATCCAGTCTCAACATTTCAGGAAAGTAATAATCCTTTTCTCTGCCAAACTCATCTGTGCTCGGAAAAGCTTATATACAGATCTTCTCTGTAACCCAGGAATGCTTTTGTGGTAGAGGAGAGTATTTTGTTTGTTGAAATATGTGGTGAATTCTCAACTTTTTCTCCCTTTTGTTTGAACCTGGCCATTACTACTTGAACTCTGCAAGCTAGAGACGTGAAAGCTTTATTGCAGGTAGCCTATAAAGAGAGCAGTCCTTTAGAGAGCAGTGAATAAACATAGCAATTGTGTAATGAAGCAACTCAGAGACTGCTAACAGTCCAGACTTCAGATGAATGGTGGACAATGTAAAAATAACATGTTACAAACATGTCACAACATGTTAGCAAATTCTTCTTGCTTCACCTGCTACCAGATCCACATTTGCCTTATGAAAAAGGGAAACTCTCTTCATCTCTCATTTCTGATATGAGAGGGAGGATCTGGTCCGTGAAACAGAGTAGATCTTCTAGTGACCTTAATATTAAGAAACAACAAAATCAGAGGAAATTAAGGGATACTAAAGGAAATCAAAATGCCTAAAATTATGTAGATTTTCCCCTGTATTGTTCCTTGTTACCCTTTCTGGTGAGTTTGCTTTTTGAGACTGCTAATTGCCATGCAGTGTAGCCTTGTACAGGTAAGAGGGAGCCACTTTCTGCTCTTCCACAGGGCTTACTGGAGTGCTGCTGTACAGAGACATGTCAGTGGTTTGAGAGGAGCTTGTGTTGTCCTGCTCATTTCCAAGGAATGGAGTTTCATAAGAAATCTTACTATTTGTGCTGACTTGCTTGTGGCGGGTTTTTACTTACTTTGTCTTTGCCCTTGAATTCTGGGCAGTTGTCTCCAGAAATACTCTGTGTGAGGTTTTGTGTTTTGGCTTTTATTTTTCTCTCTCTCTTGATTTAGATGAGAGATCCTTGGAAAAGCAGAATTTTTCCTTTGTCTCAACGGTGCATGAAAACATATCAGGCAGCAGGACACAAACGGCCTTAGCAAGGAGTACTTTGGAGTCCCAAGAAAGTAATTTGCTTCAAACAGTTTTATCATCAGTTACCACTCCCTTTGATGGGACTTTACTTAGCCAAGAAGAAACAGCCAGGATTTCAGAAGGGAGAAGTACACCGTTGGTAGATGTCTCTATAAGGAGCAATGAGGCATTCCTAAGTGATGATGAATTTATTAGCTCCTTTTCAAAGGCACAGTGGACTCCTCCCGTGAAGTCTTTTGCAGTTTTAACAGATCATCACTCAGTTAATACAGTAGAGCCATCAGGAGAAATATTAGAAACTGTGTTGCTAACACCTTCGTTATCTGTCCTTTCTTCACTGTATGGTGTCTCAGAAACAGCACAGCAGAAGACTCCGTTGAGTGCTGTCCCTGAACGCAGCTACACTCTTAAGGAACTAAAGCCTTTTGTACCAGATCGTGACATGCTAACAGCAAGTGGAGATTTGCTGTTGTATCCTCCAAATACAGCTGTTCCTTTCACTTCCATTCCTTCTGACACGGGAGTTTTGACACAGGAAAACATTAATGCAAGTTTAACAGCTCTGCCTTTTGGGGTTGCTTCAGAAGGATCGCCTCTTCATCTCAAGCTGCAAGGTGAAACCAGCCTTGGGGCCCCAGATGCCACGGCGCACCGTGCAGACCCGTATGGTGATGCTTACACTCATGTGAGTGGCAGGACAGCAGAATCTCTCAGTCGAAGGACTTACCCTACTCCAAGCATTCCCTGGCCCATGCCGGCTTCAGCAGCCAGTGCTGAGCCTGCTTCTATTCCTATTAGTCTTCCGCTTGTGTCTTTCCCTCTTGATTCAGCTGCCATTCCCGTGAACTCTAATACAATTCTTAATGCCAGCCTGTTTACACATGAATTCTCCAGTACAGCACCAAATTTGCCTGCTGGTTCAGAAATACCAAGTCAATCAGAGCTTGTCAGCGAGCTCAAGAGTCCAGTGCCTTTCACAAGATCATACAGTTACTGTCTGTATTGTGACTCAGTTTCACTTCTGCCAGAAGCAGGCTTTGCCCCAGAACATGATGTGGGCTCAGGCGATTATGTTGAAACTTTGTCCATCAAAGCATCTGAAGTACAAGGCATAACTGCATTTACAACTATAATTACTGATGGGTATGAATTAGAGGAACCTACACCTGAGATTTTTGATACTTCTTTTCCATCAAGACCAGTTGTTTCACTTTCTTCAAGATTCGCAGAAATCCCTGACTCAAGCATGTTTTTATTAAGCACTACAGACACTAGAACACCTATAACAATATCTCCCTCCTTCCATCAGCTCCCTGGGGAAACATCACTGAACATCTCTGTTTCCCAGACCCTCCCTGTTCTGGAAACAATTTCGTTGACTCCAAGCACTCATGTAGAACTTCCTGGTGCCACCACTGTTCTGTTGGACTCTACCATCATCCCAAGTGAGCCAGTCGCATCGTTTGCAATCAGTCGGACAACCTTGCTGGAACTGCCAGAATTAATGCCATCAGAATCTGTGGTTTTGCTTGGCAAGACATCTACAAGAGATGAACTGTCTTTAAATAGTTCAGATTTTCCATCCAATCTTTTATCAACACCATTTCTTATTGAATCTAGCTACTTGTCTTTATCACTGACCATGCTAAATTCTTACTCTGTCATGCAAAGTGATTTGTCAACACTGTTACCTCAGACCTTGTTGACTGGGACATCAGTACTTTCTGAGGATGTTACCAGCTGGGATTTAGCTACCACTGTCAGCTCTGCCACTTACGCCGAGGTTTCTCAGTTACATCTTGGCCAAACATCATACTTTCATTCAAATGCATCATCCCTTCCAGGTGCACAGGTTCCTGAAATAATGCCATCAACAGATTTTCACTCAGAGTCATCTGTGTTTCTGGAAGCATCCTCGGTACTGCCAGTGGGCTCTGAAGTTGTGTTTACCTCAGCTGCCACAGGAGCTACCTCTCAGTTGGAGCCTTCACTCTCCACCTCTCACTCTGTGGTTCCTACCCTGGTGCTGCCCACTTCCGACACCCAGTCTGTTACCAGCGTCATCTTGCTCAGTGAAACAAATCTGATCCCTTCGTTTACTACCTTTCCGGCAACTCCTGTCTTAAACGTATCTTCGTCTCTACTGTCAACTGCTCTGGGTTCTGATGAGGATATTGGTGCTACAGTTAACCCCACGCTGCTTTTAACATCTGGCAGCAGGAGCAGTGCTCCCACAGACCCTGACAACCTCAGATCAGATGCCGACGCCATCAGCGTAATGCCCTTTACTACAGCATCTCTGTCAGTGACCTCGTTGTTTGCTCCCGCACAATTTCCTCTGACTGCCAGCCCTCCCCCTGGACATGAAGTTACATCAGGAAACAGTGTAACTGCTGGTGCTGATGCATCGGCTCCTTCCACCAGTGCCACCAGTGCTACGGGCAGCCCAGGGACATTCTCCTCCACCCCTCCGAGGACCACTACTCCGTCTGAAGTGGTGGTTGTAACCTCTGCTGTGACTACTACCAGGCAGCCGTATGTCTGTGACATCACCGTTCCCGACGCCTACTTAGTCACTGCCGGTAAGATATTCCCAACATTTTCATTTTGTTTTTCAGAAGCCACTGTAATATGACCCCCTAGCTAAATTGCAGATTTTGGATTAACTAAGTGAACCTTTCAAAGAAACGTGGCTTAAATTTAGGCAAAGAGCTGTAAAAGCATTGATTTATCATTTACTGTTAAAAATAATAGAGTTCACTTCAACAAAGACTGTTGTGAGAAAGAATTACAAATACTCTCACACTGCACAGAGAATGAAATTATCCTCAAAAATTGCTGATGCATACATACAAGTGTGCTGAGTTAGAGGCTGCTTTATAATTTCATTGGTTGTAAATTAATGTTACTGTCATGGTACTGTTCTGCTAAACTGTTTAATGTTCTGACTGAGTAAGTTTCTCCTTTCAGTTGTTGCTGCTGTTTATTAAAAAACACCTGCATGTGAGGTAATGTTGTAGTATGTAAGAAGAGAATTGGTTTAAAAAACGTTTGGATTTTGCAACCATGTTTATAATTTCAGCTTACTTGCTTATGTTTGTATCTTACCTCCTCCCGTACTTACTTTCAGTTGGATTTGGTGTGTTTGTAACCAGAAAAAGTGACATTAGTGTGTTTCAAAATTAATTGTCTTAGCATCTATATTTGCTTTTCTGGTGCTTTCCTTCCTCCTCCTAGCTTGTTAACAAAAGAGCGCCAGCAAACTAATCCAGGGCAGCTGCAGAAGTGCTGCATTTTCGTGGTGAGCAATATTTTTTCCGTGAAGACTTAGTTGCAAGAAATAAAGCAGGATGAGCATAATCTCATCCTCCAGATATGTAGGTGATCTAGCTATGCTAGTGATGAGGAAGACTTTTTCAACTGTAATTTGAGTACTTTTGTAGGCAAGTTACTGATGGAAAGTAAATGCAGGATGACAACACAACACTTTTCAGTTGTTTGCTTAAACCACAGTCACAGTGTCAAGTGTGACTGTAACAGACATGACATCTATTGGGATGTGGGGGTTTTAAAGCTCTTTCTTACGCTATGGCTATCCCTTTCATTAATTAATGTCATGTTTGTTTACTTTTTATTCAAGAGAAAAGTAGATGCATATTTTCTGTGACTTTTTTCTGACCTTATCTGCATTCCATGTGTTGCCTACAGAACTTTTAACTGTGTTGTGACAGCAGACTCACTCACAAGTCAGACCGAATATGCTGCTACTTTCCTATTTGAATGCTTCAGTGGCTCTTTAGAAGTTTCTTTTATCAGAATGCTAAAGACATTAGTCGTGGAAAAACAAAACAAGAGAAAATAAACTTACAGTTCCTTAAACTTTACAGACAGTCACTTTTTAGGATACAGTCACACCTTCACCCATGTCCTTGTTGTTCATCTTACCTGTTTGATGCAACTGATCTCACTACCTGCTTTTTCATACACTGCCCAATTGAAAATGCAGCTTTGAATCAAAACCTAAGAGATGAAGCTAAAAGGTATTTTCTGACTGACGTTAATTTCTAGTGCTGGCCCGAAGAGCTGTTCTACGAAATGTCAGTGAATCCATCAGAGAAGTGCTCAGAGTTCAGTTCAGTAGATCAGTAGAGCTAGAGGTAAGTGCTATGAAGTGTGTACAACTATTCTTTGGTCAATGTAATACAATAGGCATTTAGTTCACAAGCTGAAACAGTAATTCAAACTGTCCATAGATACTATATCAGAGAGAGCTTTATTTTAACTTAAATGTTAATCATGCTTTGGTTTTTTTGTTGTTTAGTTTTTGTTTGTTTGTTTGTTTTTTTAATGTGAACATGATTTCAACTTTTTTACTTTTGGAATGCCATCATTTTCTAGGACAGACCTTTCTTGGTTTTGCTAGAGGTGAGCAAGCAGTGTCCATAATCTACTGCTCACCTCCTTTGCCTGGTGAATTGAAATGAAGAATTTTACCTAACAAAATACCTGTTAAGCAGGTCTGTTTGTTCTGTTTGCTGATTACATACGTAGCACTTGAAATGAAATGAAACTTTCTGCACAGCCTTGTGCTGTTTTGTTATGAGTGAGACCATCAACACTTGCAAGGGAGGTGATAGAATCCCAAATGCCTGATTTGGCAGATTAAAAAGGTAGGGGGAAAATACCAGCCTTCAGGTAGGCGTAGCTCCTGTCCTTACTCCCCTCATAGGAATAGCTGTACCCTTGGGTTTTTCTGAAAACTTTCTCTGCTTTGATATTTAAGGAATCATCTTTAAACAAGATTTCAATGTTGTTTTCTAACTTCCAGGTGAGCATCTAGTTGAAATAAGGCTTAACGGCTTTATTCCCCACCTCTGTCTCAAACCTTCTGAGAGGAAAAGACATAAGGATAGTGTGGGGGTACCTTTGTTGTATAATCAGATACTTCAGTAATGAGGAAATACTTCAGTAGAACTATTGGTGTAGATGATGTTCAGCTGCACTTGCAGTTTTGCATGTCTGTATTAGTCTAGTTGTCATAGCCCAGTATCAGATGATCTTTTGTGAGTCAGTGATCTCATTTTCATTATGTAGTTAATTCAAGTAGCAGTTCATTGAATGTAACTTGCATTTCTCTGTGCACAGCATTGCTTAGTGCTGTTAATTTTGGCATCTCCTATGGTCACTGCACTCATTAATTAAACAACTCCTGTCTGATCTTTGAGGATGTACATCTCTACTACTCAGTCAAGATAGGAGTGCTATAAATTCCTGCCAAACTTCAGCTACAGTGAGCTGCCTCTGTAAATAATGTGTGGTTTATGTCCTTTTAGCAACACCCGCTCATGAGCTACTTAGATTTTTTTTATATATAAGGGATTTTTCTTCCAGTCTGTAAATTCCACCTTCAGTTTGTGCAAACTGGAATAGTAAAAAAGAAGTCAGATGTTCATAATGATAGAAACACACTTCATTTTTAGTGGCCTTACACAGCTCATTAATATGGAAGCGCTTACTTTCTTACTATTAACAACAGTAGGACAAAATCCGTTACTTAATATTTGAAGGTTAATTGGAAAAAACATTTGATATCTTGCTTTATATTTTTTTCCCTTTAAATTCCTGCTTTTCATGCCTCCTGTTGCCTTGTAAAGCTCTCAATAGGAGAAAGCTTCTAAGAAGTCCTAAGGGTTCTCAGAAGTAACTGTTTTTATAAATAATGCAGCTAGTCTAGCTTAATGCTTTGGAAAAATCTTTTTTATCTAAAGGAAAGACATCTTTGCTGAATCAGTTTTGCTTATTCTAGAATGCTGCTATCATATGGATTTTGCACTAAAAATAATTACTAGCAAATATGTTTTTGCCTCTGTGGAATACTAACAAAACCGTTGTTTTGAGAAAGAGCTGTCCATAACAGCAGTATGTTGAGTGGTGATGTAATGCAATGCTTTGAACAGAATTTCTCCATCTTGCTAAACTTAATTAATCTAACAGACCTGACTTTTGTTAGTTGAAAGTACCTAGAAACCATGTGTGTGTTTGCAAGTTATGGTAAAGCACTGCACTTCTCTAAGCTGCTTTTTTACTGTGTCGCTTATTACAGCTTACAGATGTTCCCTCGCTGTGATGTAATGTACAGTAAATCAGGAGACAGTCCAGTTAAAGTTAACTTTGTAGTAATGTATCCTTTAAAAATAAAATCCATGGCAGTGATGGCTGTAACTGCTGCTCACTTTAAATAAGAAGCATGTTTAGCAGTGAAAGGAAGATTAAAACGTTTTTTGCCGTCAGCTTTTTCAGTTGAAACTTTGGCCTCTGCTACTTTATTATTTCAAACATTGTGAGTTGCTGAAGTAGGAAAAAGAGGAGGCAGAATCCAACCAAATGAAAAAAACTTCTGTCACTTTTTTCCTAGAAAAATCCTTACAGCAAAGTAAGAATAACCAAAAATTTCCAAGTTTTTGTAGTTGGTCTCAACATATTGCATCTGCAAAAGAATAACACCCCATTGTCTGAGTAAGAGTAATTTTAGTCAGCGCTCTGTAATGTAAAGCTTATGACACTTGGGTAGGATCTGTTAGACAATGTTCTCTTGACTTGACTTGCACTGGGGTGTAAAATAAAAGTGTGTTGGCAGTGACTCACTGCCAGGACCACTGGTGCCGTTAAGTTCATGCCAACAAGAAAAGGGTTTTTGCCAGCCTCATTTGTGCTTGGAAATTTTATTATGCATTTTAGCATTTTTACTTCAGCCACTTTGTTGCTGTATTTAATGTGGTTTTGGTGGTGTGTCCATAACCTACTGGTTCTTATAATCCCAAATCAGGGAACTCTGCCTACGAAGTGTGGAGTTGGGGTCATTGCCAGGTAAATGCTTCTTTCAAAGATGCCACCTTGTGGACTTGCACTGGCTTCATCACTGCTTCACCACTGCTGAAATTCTGCCTGGTACTCCAGTGAGAATTGTTGCCTCAGAATCCTAAAGTGCGTAGAAGCAGAAACTTTATTTTATTTTTGAGACCTGTGAGCCTTTGTAGTCCATCTTCAGGAAGTTAAACACCCTCTGCAGGCTCTTTATAGGATTCTTAATAAGGTGGTGGTGAAAAAGTCAGTTGTCGATGCTTTCTGCCTGATGTTTACACAGCATAATACTGTGGAGTGTAGGCATGGATTAGGTTGTGGCAAAGGTGCATCTGATCAAGTATTTTGGCAGACAATAAATGGAAAATTCTTAGGAAACATCATAAGGGACAAAGAAAGGATACAGTCATGTTTTTCCTAAATATTCTTCTAGCCTCTAGTAAACTGAGTCTTAAAAACTTTCTGTACTGGATGTGCTCCCTCTTGTGAGGGTAGCTTGGAATGAGATAGGTTGTGTCCTGGAAACAGCAGAGTTGAGTTAGTCATTGCACTTTGGAGCAGGGATACCTTCACTCAAGGTGTTGTAAGAGTTCTCTGCTTCTGCTAAAGGTTTCTGCTTTTGCAGTGGGGATGGCTCCAAACTGCACATGGAGTTTTGTGTGCTTCTCTGGCTTTCTGGCCCAAGGTGTTAAAGTTAAAATATTTGTACATTTTAATATAAGAAATGCATGCTTCTGTGCTTTAATAGTGACACTAAAATGTGATGGTTCAGCCACCGAATTTGTTAGCATCTAGCTGTCCTGGCAGTAGAGGTGAAACTTCCAGGAGAGTTGGTTGGGTGGCTGGGTTTGTGAACCATTAGAGCTGTGCCAAGGGCAGCTATTCTCATTCATGAATCATAATTCCAGAGTCATGAGCTGTGCTCATCTATCCTAGATAACTTTGTAGACTTCTCTGTGAATTAGCTTGTAGACAGCATCATGCTGTCATGGGTCTGTTATTTCTGTCATATAGATTAGGCTGAAGAGAGCTAATTCTGGACAACCCTACAATATCTCAAGCAGAAATAGCTGTTGTTTTGATTTGTAGTGGTTCTAATCTGCCTACCTCAAAATTACGGTTAAAAGTGGATTTTTATTTTGGATGTCCATTCTGGAGTTGCCGTTGCTTTTCTAATGCAGTGAAGCACAGAAGGGAACCAGTGTTAGCTGTTGAGCTGAAAAGTTAATTCCAGGGTGGGCTGCTTTCCTGATTGTTTGTGGTGCAGCACAACCAGTCAGAGATGGACGCAGCTGAGTTGGTTACAGAGGCTCACTTTAGTGTCTGAAATACCCATCTCTCTTACTAGCATAAGTATGTGCTAGCTACAGTAGGCCTCTCTTCTTCAGCATATACTGCTTCAGAAATCACCAGCAAATTGTCACTGAGATTTGTAATTCTAATTCCTCTTTTTCTTGCCTTTTAAGTAGTCTCATTTGCAAGTAATGGGCAACTTTCTTTTGGCACATGTTACCCATTTAAACTAATGTTTCTGTTTGACAAACTGGAGCTGCAGAGATTATTTCATCATGAGATAAAAGAATAAAATTTCAGATAAGAGGAACTGAAAAGAGCTGTGCACATTATTCATATCAAACAAATATGAGTTTTATGGATCTAAATCCATTTAAAATAAAAGTTGGATGTTGCATATATTTCTGGGCTAAGAAAGAAGAAAGGCGTAATGAGCAGCATAGATTATTTTCCTTATTTCCTTCTGCTGCTGAGGTGGTTTCTTCTGATGAAGATGAGCTCTCTGAAATGCAGGCTATTTAGAGGACAGGAAAGAGCTGCTTGCTGTCTGGTTTCAGCAGCAATTGCCATCACTTTACACTAGAGCAGAAATACCAATAAGGAATATGCGGATCTCAGTTTAAGTGGCACTGTGGTTTTCTACAAGGCTGTTCCTGAAGCTGAAGTTATCTAACGTACTCCTTCACCAGCATGGCATCTGCAAGCTGCTAGCATCCCTTCAGTGAAGAGGTCCACATTTATCAGAAACTTTGAGTCTCTGGTTTACATTATTTATCTTTGAGGCCATCATGTTGGATATTCCAAAATATTTTTGAAATGTGACTGCCACAGGCAAATCAAGCAAACTGGGGGAGTAAACCAAGAAGGAAGAAAACAATGGTGGGGAAACAGGTGTTCTTAATAGAGAGTTTCTCTGAAGGAGAAGACATTGCAATATGTTTAAATAAATAAAACACTTCAGTTTGTTCTTAGGTGGCTGAGAAATGGTGGATACGAGTGCCTGCATGGTTGAAGGCTTATATTTAACTTGCAATATCATTTCTTTTACATGATGTCTAAGGTTCCTCAGGGTTTTTTAGAAGACTCTTAAGTCAGAACATGAATTGGAAGCGGAGAATTGTATATGTGGTAACTGTGTTGAAACAAGCAGATTGAAGTGTTCCTTGAAAGAAAGTTTTCATGAAAATTGTATCTAAAGAATTTGGTTATGTGTATTTTACTCCTTGTGTGCCACATATGAATGGTATAGATTGTATTCATTATGTAGTGTATGACTGAAATGCAGAAGCTATGCAAGCAGTTCAGTAAGTAAACAGGAATTTTGTATGGGAAATGTTCTGTACACCAGGGGAATGTAGGCAAGGGGGAGTGCTAATAAATGGGAGTGTGATAAATCAAGAAGTGCTGAGATTGTTGTGTTGTACTGAAGAGATTCCAGTAGGTGCACCTGACACAGGGGAGTTGCCTCTGAGGCACTGAAGCAGAGACTGCAAGGCACAGCACTTGTGTTTCTGCTTCTGCTGCTGTTTGGAAAATAAAGACTTCATTTTCCTACCTCTTGTTGAGATGGCTTTGAACTGCATGAGACTCTGTAGGTCTGAAATGTTGCCAAATTTAACACTGACATGTTTGGGTTTTCTTAATTTCTGATTTTTTTCTTTTTTTGTAGGTTTATAAAATTTCCCCTAGATTTGCTTTCTTGGTGACATCCGGTCCCTTTGTTTACACGGCAATAGCTGTCATAAATGTGCTTATGAACAGCAGTCTTCTTCATGGGGAGGCCCCCATGATCCTCTCACTGCATCCTTCTTTCACTGTGCCAGACAACAGATTCCAAGTTCAGACAGGTGAGTTCTTCCTGACACTGAGGGGAAAAGGTAGCTTCCTATTGATTCACACTTCTTCACTTGGTTGAGTCAAAACCCTCTGTTCTACTGTGAATCTTAATTCTTTTTGTTAATGACAAAATTTACAGGTGATAAATCATAAGCAGTTAACCCCATCACATCACGTTTTTTTTCAGGAATTTTTTTGGTACGTTGCAAAATAGGTGTGCTCTTTCTCTTGCTTCTAAACGTGAGAAGAAAAAAAAAATCCATGAAGCATTTATTCATAAAATCACAGTGCAGCTACTTTGTAATGCTTGTGTCAGTTTCAGATTAAAGTTATGTTAGAAGCTGCCTTTTTGAGTTGTGATGTAGGAGAATTGGTGAGCAGAAGGATTGATTGCTCATGTATAACATGAGCAGGAGAATTGCTTCTGTAGTTTTCAGCTTTCCATGGCTGCTGTATTGCAGCAGTTCATGCAAAGTTTGACTGCTAATCATCTAAAGCAAAATAGTACCCATGTACTAGATTTTGAGAGTCACCATTGTCATTTAAAATATTCTTTGGGCCCTGTTTGCGTGATAAAGCTGCTTGCCTAGTTGGTTGACTGTGTAATGAGGTAGTGACAGGGACTGAGCATACAAGCAGAGTTAATAAATGTCAGTATGGTATTTTTGTTAGATACCCTTTGTGTGTTGTTTATGCTCTGTTAATAATTGTATGGCACGACATCACTTTATCTGTGCAGGTGTGATATCTTTTTCTGCTGCTTAAAGTGGTTATATAAATAGACAGTTAATGTATTTTTTGGGTTTAAACCCTGTATAACATTGCTATTAGGATCTGTAAGCTAACTGCAGCATTTGTTTGGGTAAGGCTATATGTAGAAATCCACAGATGTGCGTGTCGTTAAGGTCTGTGTGCCTGATCATGTTCCTGTACACTCACTCTTTCTATCTTGTGCTCTTTCTTTCTCTCTTCTGAACTTAAAGATGTCTGTATCTAAATTTTACAGATAGCTTACTAAGTGTTTTGAAAGTATTAGACTGATGCTAATGTGCATTAATGGATCCAATATGTAGTCTTTTAGACAAGCTAAATACTGCATTTTGGGCTACAAGAAAGAGGTATTTCTTGCTTTTTTTCTGAAGATTTTCGTAGATTTCAGTGTGGCCAGTTCAGCGGTCAGGTGAGATGAAGTTAGTCACCTGTATATAGTGAAGGTCTTTTAGTATACAAGAGGAAACAGTGAGTATTTTGTCACTAGTATCTTTCAGAGATCTAATTACTGCTGCAACCAATATTGGTGATTAGAGAATTTACTGCAGCAACACATAATGTGTTTTTAATGTATTTATATCTGGTGTTTCACTGAATGTGTCCTGAGCTTCCTGAAAGAAGAAAATGATAGCCCTGTGAATTTTGTTGTTTGTTTTGTTCTCTTTCATGAAGTACTTTTCTGCAGGAATAATTGCCTTTTGCTTTCAGTGCTTCAGTTTGTACCTCGAAGTGTGGATATCGGATTCTGTACCTTTAGCCAGCGCATTGAGAGAGGGCTGACAATGGCATTCCAGGAGGTGAGCAAGCACCAGGAGTTCTACAACTTCACTGTGCAGGTGAGAGGATGAGCATGTTTGTCTGTCCCTTTTCCCTCCTCACATTTGCTTGTCCTTTGTTTCATCCAGACAGTAAAATGAGTTAGGTGTTCGCTGGCTGTCACTCGCGGTCTAGGTAATGTGGAACAATGAAGCTTTGTCATGAGGTCAGTTGGATTGTCCCCCTACAAAATAATATGGCACCACATATTACAAGCTTTTACAAGCTTTTTGAAAAAATGATCCAAGGTGATGATTTATGTCCAAAAGCATTATTGAATATGATAGGCTTTATAATTTCTCAAGTAAAAACTGTTGCAACCCTTACCAGAATCACTCCCTTCATAGTTTGCTATAAAAGAGTAAGGTGTGGATAAAAAGTTTTTGTTGAGAGAAAGCTTTCAGGTTCCATTGCCATGCTGGAGACACTGTTAGGGAATTTGGGGTTAAATGACCCTGCCATCATGTGCACAAGCGTGCTAGTTGCTTCTGAGGTCTAGAAATACTTACAGTATAAGCTGTCAGTGACAGCTGCTACTGGAACTTCACACATGAAAGGCATTGCCCATGTGCTGAGCCCTGAATTACACAGCAGAGCTTAGAACTCCCTGGAAAGTCAGTAATTCAGTTTAACGAGGTCAACTCCCTCTTGTGTTTAAATTCTTAAATTTAATCTAACTTTGTTGTAATACCAAACTCAGTAAAAATTTTATTATGTTGTTTAACTGACACTGTAAATACCCATCTGTGGTACCCTAAAATAAATTCAGGAAGAAAAATGACATAAATTTTAGGGTACCTAAAGTACTATGTAGTACATACAGAAAAATGCTCAGAACTTTAAACGCAGAATCACTGCATAGACTGAAGACGGAACAAAAAAAAATTATTGGACTATAAGTTTAGCCAGCCTATTTTAATTACTTCTTATTTTTCGGAAGAGCTTTATCTACATGAATACAATTGCTGTGTATATTGGTGCCACAAAAAGGCTTCTAACCGGTGGTGGGTTTTAGGTGTGCATGGTGCAGGAGATTTTTGCCAAGAGAACATCCATTTTCACAGTGTTTTTTTGCCATGGTCAATCCCTTTCTTCTGTTCCATGCAGTTTGGAATTCATCTAAGACTTATTTACGACTAGATTTATTTTGCTGACTGTCTTGCTAGGTGTTTTTCTCTCATAATTTTCTGGGCTGTAGTTGTCAGATCATTCTGGATTTTTATTGACCTTAAAGGATAATTCTTTGAAGAGGAATTCACATGTAACTTTGTCTCTTTTGAGACTCAGCTGACTGAACCAATCTGGAACAGATGTTCCTCTGTCATGATGTGAATTGCTCTCCCCCTCATATAAGGAGAAAAAGAAAAGTCTGTCAAGGAAGGGATGGAAATGGCGGTGATTTGATTTTGCTGACCCTGCTTCAATACTATCTTTTCAGATACTGAATATAACTCTAAGCAGGCCTGGGGTGGCGTTTCGACAGGGCCCTGTGAGCATTGTTTTTGCTATCCGAGATAGGTACGGTTTTCTAAATGGGTCCGAAGTCAGCGAGCAGCTCAGAAACTTGTCCGTGGTGGAATTCAGCTTCTATCTGGGCTTTCCTGTGCAGCAGATTGCTGAACGTGAGTATTTGCTGTTATCCAATACTACAAAATACTTTTATCCAGTATCTTCCCTCTCCACAACTTTAAAATAATTTCATGCGTAAGCAATAATGCACACTCAAGTACCTAACTTGTATCATGAGTTCTGCAGAGCAAATCTATGCCTCTTTCTGCTCACATTTTGGTGTTACAGCATCTTGCTGCTCTTGTCATCATACTTTCCTTTTGTGCTAGGTCAGTTATACATAACCTGGCTTTGTCAGTTCATTGATCTTAGTCCAGATCTAAAAGTAAGAAAATCGCCTAGATCAATATTGCTGTGAAGTGCAGTCCAAGGTGTGTCTCCGTGCTTGTGTCTACAGAGGCCTTTGCTAATTCTCAGGAGGGTTCAGTGCTTTCAACATTGTGCTGTTCTTAACCATGTCTCTGACTTCTAGAAAGCCTGGGACACTGGCTACATAAGCTGATACTTGCCTATATAATCTGAATTAATTTGTCTGTGCAGTCTGTTATGTTTTAAGGTATTACCTTTCTTACTTTTTCTGTACATTTGCATGGCAAGTCTTTTTTTTCAGACCACCATCATCCTAAACATAGATGAATGGGAACTGCCTGCATAACAGAGCTTGCTTGACGCTTGGCCTTGACAACTTATGTTTGGTTAGATTTTTCAGATGACTCAGGAACTTAAGCGAGATCATGGGAGAATAGTGTTTGCCTTTCCCTGCTGGTGGGTGTTTTTGACTCAGTCCATTAATTCCCCATTTCTCTTATCTCACTGTGATTTTTAATTTTTGGAGTTATTTCTGTGAGCTGTAGAGATGCATAGCATCTGACACAGTGAGTTTCGCAATATAGTGAAGCATTTACTGGAAAATCAGGTCTAATAGTAGCTGGTGTTCATTATGCAACTGTGTATGTCACTGAAAATACTGTAAAGAGAGTCACTGTCAACAGAAAAGTTGCTCTCTTTAGCAGCTTTCGATCTAGGTAAGATGATTGCACAGGATACTTCCCCATTTACTGGAAGCATTCTAAACATACTAATTCTTTGAACCTTTTCATTTAATTTTTTCAACATTTTTGATCCCTCTACTCCCATAGTAAATTAAAAATATATGAGGTTGTTGACTCATTTCCATTAAGCATTTCTGTTCTCGTTTGGTCTCACATAGTGTGTGAGCTCTATGCAGTGGAAGGTCTGTTTAGTGGAGCCAGGACCAAGTCTTGAGAATCTCTGTCCATAGAAGACTAGCATTTATTTTTATCTTGGAAGCCACAGAACATCTCACATTGTGGACTATGGTCTTTATTGCTCACTGAATTCAAATAAAACGTTGCTCTTCCCTTGATTGCTTGAAAGACACTTCTCTTTACTCTGTGTCCTCTCTTTTACGCATTTGTGCTTGAGTTTAGGTAGCTTTTGTTCTCTGGTAATATTTTTGGTGTTGAAGGATGTTTGAACTGGTCTAGTTTGGTCTCAGTAGTGCTTTGATAGGTACTGTTCTGGAATATCAGCTATGGTGCTATTTGGTAAATTGGCAAAGTGGGAACATAGTTTCTCAGATTACTGGAGCTGAGGATCCTTCTGTCAGCAAGTACAGAAATGATGAATGTAGTTCAGACTCTTATCGGTGAGACAAACACAGCCAGTTATTTTTAACTGTTCCTACAGTTTTTTTCACTGCTGCTGTGACTGGATTTTGAGCCTAAGGGTTTTAGATCTTCAGATTCAGACCCAAAAATCCTGTCCAAAGGCTCAGCAGCATTGGGCAGATCCTTCCTGAAACGTCTTGTTCAACAGACTGTTGAGGGTGACCAGCAGCCAGATCCTCAAAGCTACTTTGGCAGGGAGATGCCTAAATGTTTTTTTTTTCTAGGCCCTAAACCTTGCATTCATGCTTTGCCTTGCTCTACAGAGCAACTGTAGCAGGGAAGGTGTGACAACACCTTAGGTTGATATAGCTGCTTTGGTCTGTGCCAATTAATATGCAAACCTCTGCTTTCAGTGTGACTTTTTTCAAAAACTGTTGGATATTTACATGTAAACAATCTATGTATGTTAGCGTTTATATGTAAATATGAAATGTTCCATGCCATATTGTTCTGTACCATTTGTGCCTTAGTTTATCAGGAATGCTAACAGTTAATACTCTTGGTGGTGACTTTTCTTTTTCCCTTAAGGACTCTGTGCATGATCTTGTAAGTTTTGCAGTTGCATCTGAAGAAATTATTTGTCGATGAGCCAAGTGCCAGGGTTGAAGTTGATCATACCCAAGGAAAGCTGCTTGTGTATCTCAACATTGTTAAGTGAGACCTTGACATCAATATCCCAAATATAAGCCCTGTTCCAAAGAATATTTGCTCCTTGCCTGTTTGCCTTGTCTACTTTGCATTGCCTTTAACACACTGTCCTCTCACAGTTTTTATTCACATAAATAATATGTCCCCTTTATAGTTTTAACTGTGTAGTTTGTCCCTGTGCAGTACATCGTTAACACCAGGAATTCTTTGTCAGTTTTTTCCCCACTCACATAGAGTCAGGATCAGAAGTGAAAGTTGTTTGGCAGGCGTGAACTGTTCTTTGCAGGAATAGGGCTGTGAAAATGGCCAGACCTGGAAGCTTCCAGACTTTCTTCTTTCCTCACAAGGCTTCTAGGTGACTTCAGCAACATGTTTCTATTCAAATGTCCAATTTACACTTTTCCCATGCTTATTTTTCATTGTCCACCTTACAGCTCATGTTTCAGTTTGTAAATTGGTTAGATGGTCATGACCTGTATGTCAGCAGAAAGAAAACCAAATCTAATCACAGGGTTTGGGCGCTAGTTCATTAAAAATAACAGGGAACTATATATTTGTTATCTCTTTATGGCTAGCAGATTTCTTGGAGGGCAGGTTAAAGGCTAGCTTGGCAATGTTTGCCTTCTTGTACTTACCCTGAATAAAGCTCTTTGTTTTTATTAGGACTCTAAGCAGAGAGAGTTGCCTTGGGATTTGCTATTTTTTCAGTGCTACGTAGCACTTTGATGCATGTCATCTGTTTTGGCTGTCTTGGAGATGTTGCAAGGCCAATAGGATAAATATAAAATTGTATGATGTGGTCCAAGGACTGCAGAAATATTTGGCAATTTTTTTTCTGGGTAGATTTTTGATCAGGTTTTAAACAGACACAGTGTGTTGCTATTGCTCACACCCCAGTATCTGCATGAAATCTTATTTTTCATTTAATTCCTTCCCATTCCAGATACTGCATTCCCTCCGTGCTTTCTATTACTGTTCTCTATCAGAAATAAGAACGATCAGCATGGTACTGGTTCTATCCTGCATGGTCCCACACATCTGTAGGAGAGAGTCAGAGATCCTTAGAACAGCTGGCAATGGCCATGCTGCCTGAGTAATGTGCTTTAGACTGCTGTCAGTAGGTCTCTGGGTGACCAGGTGACCTTTTCATTCAGCACCAAATCGATGCTGTTATGGTATGGGTGCTCCAGGGCTGCGTGTTAGAATCTTCTAATGAGGCCAGCATCTACTTCATTAATGCATCCAGAGTCATTAGCAGACCAGCTGCAATCTAGCTAATAATTGCATTTTGTCTATCCAACTTCCCCCCCAGAATAACAATCAGTCAGTTCTATTTATAATTGTTAGTTCCAGAGGACATTAGAAATCTTGCAAGTATGATCTTACTGCAGTGCTGAGACTCCAGATGAGCTCAAGATCTGTGTGTCAGTGAGACACTTGAGTGACCTGTGGTATAAGAATTAGAACCTGGATTTGCTGACTTCTGATAATTTTCATCATTCTTTGTCAGGTTTTAGAACCTAGCCTTAGTTGGCAATGATCACAGAACATCTTCCTTTTCAGTGTCAAGATTTTCTGCTCAGTTGGTTTATTTTTAAGTTCTGTTAATTCCTTGGAAAGTTTAAATGAATAGTCATCCAGCAATTTGCATGAATTAAACCATTTTCAAGTGCTAATTAGAAAAAGTGTGAAGAGCACAGTAAGTATTGAAGCGAAACATGATTTCAGGTTAAAGAAGAAAAAACTCGCAATTGCTAGGAGTTCAAAGCTTTATGGTCACTGGAAGGTTTTTTATTTCCTTATCGTGCTCTTTCCATGCATTGGAAAACAACAGAATCAGTTTTCAGTTTAGTTTATGCCTTTTTGTTCCAGCTTCCATTTCTTAGTTCATGCTTTTTTGTTCCAGCTTCCATTTCTAAATTGAAGTAAACAATTGGATGACTAGAGTAAATAGAATTTCAATCTAAAAGCTACGATCAGAAGAATCAACTAGCAGGATTCCAAAAATAAATGGGTGTGTTTAAATGGACTCTGAGGTGCTTTTACTTGTCTGAGAATTTTGGAAATTTAGTGCATCCTGATCACTTGCATAGAGGGCCAGTGTTTCCTGTTCATGTCCTATCACCCTTCTGAATAGTAAGTCACAGAGTACCAGCCAGGTGGGCATCTTGAAGCTAGTGTTGCTGTTATTGAGATTAAGGTGGAATAAACAAATTTTCTTTTTATTTTTTTTCTTCCAATAGGAGTTTGTTTTAAATCTGTGAAAATAAAAGGTAAAATGTAACTAATGATTCTTTTGCTTTTACCTTAACCAAAAAATTCCTAAGCTTTTTAAGGGGCAAAAGAATCAGATTTTTGGTACACTGACAGAGAACAGCTTGTCTACAAATTCTTGCATCATTAAATTAAAAAAACTTTAATTTTCTACATCCCTGAAACATGGAGTAGTGGCAAACTACTCCACAACTGTAGACATCTTTATTCTAAATTGATCCAGCATGGGCCAGGGCATTTAATTGTTATGTGTTGCATTCTTTCTGTTCATGAAATGGTTTAAAAATTAACCTTCGTATAATGCTTAGCAAACTGCATCTGGATTAAATCTTTTGAGAAAGTTAAGACCATTCCTTTTCCTTATTGCCATAGTGAAGCTTAAGACTTCCCTTGAGGAAACTGTTGGCCCAGCCCCCATCTTCACTTCTTTCCCAACATGTCTTTACTGCTCTCCAGTGGAAACCTTGGGAAAAGTCTTATCTATACTGAAGTCAGTAGAAATAGACTGTTTTCCTTACTGGGGCAAGGATTTCCCTCTAGAGCAGAGCTTTTTTTGAAAAATTTAGAAATTAAGAAAGCTTGGAGCCACCAAGCCAAACAGAAAAGCCATGAGGTTTGTCTACAGCTTTGTTTCTACATGCCGTTATTTGTGGGTTTTGTAAAAAAAAAAAAATCAAGGTGATGTTTTTTTAAATGCTTCCCCCTGCACAAGTCTGGAACACAAATCATATGTGTCTAGTTCTCTGCTTTACATTTATTGTTTCCTTGTAGTTTCTGCCTCAGAGAAGGTCTTACTTTCCTCCTGAGACACTCGCGAGTTGCCTCACTGCCCTTTGAGCAAGAGTCTGATCCTGCAGCTAGCTCAGTAAGAGTCACAATTCAGACAGTGAGCTTTTAAATTCCTGGGAGCAATGACCTCAGTGCAGCAGCTTGAAGTCTTTCACGTAATAAATCTGACTCTTTCAGTTAGCTTCTTTTTGTTAGAGACAAACTCAGCCATGTACATTCGGAGCACTTCCCTTGCCATTGTGTCTGCATTGCCCCAGGAGCAGTAATGCATCTGTGTAAATAAGATGCTTGCTGACAGTATAAATTATGTAGTGGCTTCTGGTTTTGTGTATGTTGTTTAGAATACTGTTTTTATGGATGTTTTTCCTCCATTCTGTTTTTTCTTCAGCCTTTCATTATCCTAAGCTTAATGTGTCCCAGTTGATGAAATCCTCTTGGGTGAGAACAGGTATGTACTGTCTCTGTGAGTAAGTAAAAGTGCAATTAGTTTTGTTAGTGGGATAACTAGCCTGCATAAATATCAATAGCTTAAGGGTGCTGCTTTTTTATGAGATAATAACATGTCTGAGCTTAATAAATTCTAAAATCAAAGGCCCGGTGACCTGGAATATCTGGGAAATGTAAATCCCTGGTCTAGAATTAACTACTGAAATTCCTTGATAATGCACACAAAGCACTTTTTGTCTGTAAGGCAATTCATTCTTAGTCAAACAACTCAGATTGTCAGGCATACAGTATCTACTCTGCATGTTGTCAATATGCTACATTGATTTTTAGGTATCTTTTTTAAGTGAAAATTAAAATTTTATTTGCGTGACACTTCCTACCAAAACATGCCCAGAAAAAAACAAAGTGAAAATAGATGAATTCTGAGTACATGAAAGAGTTTCATCGCATTTCAGTGATCTCTTCTGATTTGTTTGGAGAAGATCCCTCCAACCAAAGTCTTCTGAATGTTTTATTCTGTAATTTACAGATGTGGTTGAGCTGTCGCATTAGGTGCTCAAAGGTTGTTGAGGCTGCCTGCCTGTTGTAGGTCTTACCTGCTGCTCTTAAGTCTGACTGGAGAGGAGGCTTTGCCTACCAAATTTGCTCTTAGGATGCAGGTGCCCCACTAGATACACTCTCATCTTCCTACAACTTTTATCACCTATAATTCACCTGTTTTATAGACTTCCTCTTTTCTCCAAGTTTCCCTGTCTCTTCTCACCAGTCACCACTTTACTCTTTAAGCAGGAAACCAAATAGCACCTTAAGTTCTGAAGCTTACATGGTTTGTTTCAGAGAAGAAAGATTTAGAATTTCAGATAATACTCACTAATGTGAGAGAAGCTCCCATGTGTGTCTCATAACCAGTGGCATCCTTCCTTAGAGATTTATGTTGGCTTTTTTGGCTACACCTGCTCCCTCTCTTGCTCAGCCTTAGGTTTGTCCATTGCTGCTGAAAATTCCCTTAGCTCCTGCAGTAAAAAAAGGGTTCTTCCAGCTCTGAAATCACATTCCTTTGGGTTTTGATAAACTTCCTTGTCAGTAAGATTTTGAAAGCCAATTGCAGCAACTATTTTTTTTTTTTTTTGCTGTAGAGGAATTTTTTGTAGTCTCAATTCTTGCAGGAAGAGCTAGTAGACTTTGGCTGGGTCATTGCTTTCAGTCAGTGTTTTGTATTTTAAGGGTAATGAATCATGACTTGGGAAAATAATAGAATCTATGCATGTAAAGATTTTTAATATCAAATTACCCAGATATATGTGCATGTATCCCAGTAGTCGTAAAAAGCTGGGATATACAGTGTTCTCCCTCTGTAGAATAAAATTCATGCTATTAAACATAATTTATTGATACTGAAATCCAATACAAAGGCAAGAACAGTTTTCTGCTTGGTGTATATGATAGCCTTAGGTCACTATCTATTTTACTATTTAATTCTGAGATACTTAGTCTGTGATTGAATTTAGAAGACAGATACTGTTGATCTCAGTGAGAAATCATGAAAATGTTTCCGTTTTCTGACATCTGCAGTGAAAAGCTTCAAATTGAAAAAGCGGCTTTAATGTATTTAGTTTAAAAATTAAAAACATTAAAATGGTATTTAATTTATTTTTATCTAACAGATGGCTTTTTATTAAGCACCACACTTAAAAAATGCACGTGGAAACACAGAAAAAGTGGCTTTTAAAAATACACGCATTTTTAGTGGAGGAGAATTAAAACTGAATTTATTTGATGCAGTCAGCAGTGAGTTGCTTTGCTGTCCTGGAGGATTGTTCAGTTGGATCATTTGAATGACTATTGCTCCACTCACTCCACATTTCTCTAACTGGATGCCATCTTGCTAGTAAAAGTCCACCCATTTTTTTGTTTTCCTTCAGGGCTTCCTCTCAGCATTAGCTGCTCCAGGGACCCAGGGTACCTGGTTGCCAAGTGAGCAGGGCTGTGAACCATTTTTTTGTGCTGTGATTGGCATACTGGTCAATCTTATCAGGGGAAGTTGCACTCAAATACACAGCTTCATTCGTGTGCTGCTGTTCTGCTTTTTCTCCATGACTCTGAAAACCCTTGCCTTCCCCGTCCCCAACTCTGTATCACTTCTGAACACAACACTTCTGACTGCAATTAGTTGAAGCAGACAATTTAGACTAAGTTTTCTCTTTTAGTAGTTTTTAAAAATTCATTGAATGCTCATGATTTTATGCATTTTTAGAATTGAAATAGTTTCCTTATTATTCTGGGTCTGTCTAGCCTGGTTAAAGTTCCAAAAAAATCCTCTGCTTGAATTTTTTTTTTCCCCCCCAGCTTATTTATTTTGACCTTTTCCCACCGAATGTCTCCCTTTTGCAACGTGTAACCTCCAGCTGAACAGGTCAGAATTCACATTTAAATACAGATGCTCTCAAATTGTCCCTGAGCTGTCACAGGGAGACTCAAAGCTTGTAATTGAAGTCATGAAGGAGAAACTGAAAAGTTTTACTAATGAATTTGTTTTGTTGGGTTGCTTTCTGTGCAATGCAGTTCTCCTGGGTGTCGTCGACCAGCGAATTCAGGAGGAAGTGTTTCGGGCTGAGATGGAGCGGAAACTCGCTCACCTGTTAAACGAGGCTTTGGTCAGAGGGAGGATATGGAGACGGGCCAGTTTTGCAGGCAGCAACGTTGTGCAGGTATTCAGAGCTCAAAATCAGAGGATGAAAAATAAAGGATAATAAATTACTGAATAAGTTAACATTAGTGTTAACAAAATGTTCAGGTTTTGAGTTGAGAAATATAACTCCAAAGCATGTGTCGCCTTTAGCTGGTTGGTGATACTTGTGTTTTGCACCTAAAATATAGTTTTCCTTTCGAGCACCGCATATGTCTTTTAAGCTAAACATAACAAATGCAAATAACTAAGTGTTTACTAAAAATTTCTGATGTTTTCTTAAAATAACGTTGAAAATTGTTTTACCAACATCTTATTTTAAAAATGTTGTATCTTCTTGTATCTTATCTTGTTGTAAATGTTGTATCTTATTTTAAAAATGTTGTATCTTGTTTGGCTTACATGAGGCACCTAGCAAAAGGAGACAGGATGATCATCTGAACAACATTTATCTCCTGGGACAGCTACTTCACAGCTCTCTCTGATGTTTTGGCAGTGGTGTAGAAATACAAAGTAGAATCATGTGTGGCTTGGTGCAGCAGTAGAGTAGTACATTCTATCCCTTAACTTACGTCACAGTACTCCTGGTCACAGGGCTGGATTTCAGGTAAAAATGATTAATCATGCCAAATTTTGCACACACAGCAACTTTTTAAATCTGAATTCCGGTGCTGCTTTAGTTTTAGAGTCACAGGTGGATTTATTCACATAAAGTCCAAGAAGACTTGGATATTTAATTTAAAGTTTTAAATTCTGATGTGTTCTTTCTAGTCAGTTCAACAATCTGAAAGCCGAAGTACTTTTTTAATGGCTCATCTTAAAAATTACCTTTTCCAGCTAATTCATTGACAGTAGGTTTACCTCCCAGATGCCCTTTTTGCATTTCAGACGTATAGTCTTTATTTAATTTAATCCTACAGCTTTTGCTACCACTTAAATTTCCAGATGTTGAGATATTCTTATTTCTGCTTTCCTGTCTCAGAAACATCTGTTTCAGTAATAGATATTTTATTTTATTTTTCTTCTGTACAGCTTTGAATTGCTGCAAATAGGTGTCTGCTTCAGATCTCCTGTTCCCAACACCTCTTATGCACTTTGTTCATTACGCCTTTGTCCTCCCTTTGCATATAAATTAAACAAATATTCCTTATGTTGCTAGTGAAGATACCACAGCCTGTAAAATGTGTATGTTTAGATTATGGTTTTATGACTCTGCACAATAAAACTCAGGTAATTCATTTATTCATGCACAAAACTATGGGCATATCCTTTTTAGATAAAGATTTTGGAAAGTGAAAATACAGCATTTTTCTTTTGACTTTGTATTACGTACTGGGACATAAGATGAGGTCTGCAGCTCATGTTCCAGACAGCAGTGCTGCTCATTTATGCCACTTAATTAGTGCAAAGAGCCTGCCAACTGCTGTCTTTGGGCAGAGGAGGATTCTATTCATTACAGTCAGCACAGCTTACCATCACAGGGCTTCTCCAGGTGCTCCCAGCCCACACTTTCAGGTGGGGTTAGAACTGTAATAAAGGAGATGTGGAAGAAGGGAGACTGAAGAGATACCTTGCAGTGAGGTGTGTGTGCTGGGTGTCCTGCTTGCCTGGATGAGAACAGCGGGTACCTGCAGGTGCCACAGCACCTTTCTAGCTGCCTTGGCAGGATGTTCAGGTGTGTGGCAGGTGAGACAGCCTGAGAGGCTGTTGTGTGCAGCTGCACTGATATGCCTGGTAGTGGACTCCAGACTGAAGGATAGTTTCTTTCAAGGACGTTCTCCTGTTAGCTGAGGATCCTGTCCATAGGCATCTGCTATAAACCTCTTACTGCTGTTAATTGTGTTCCTCATAGCCAAGTTTATAAGCTCTGTTTGAAGTGTGTTTGTCTTCTGGGAGAGCTAATAATGTGTCTTGTGCTTTGTATTCAGATTTTCCCATATGTATTTCTTGCATACAGATCAGTGACAGCTATGATAGTAGAGCACAATGAAGTGAAAATAAGAACAAAAGCTACCAGCACCAAAAGTGTTGCATAGTTTTAACAGAACATGTATATATACCCATTAAAGGCTAGACTCACATTTCACTTGCCTTGTGACCCTATAGACCAGAGTTTTTCCTGAGGTGAAATATATTTATAATGTATTGAAATGTGGCATTTCTAAGCTCTGTGGAAAATCAGGACTGCAGGTCAGGAGGTGAAGCAATTATTTGTGAATGTTACTGCAGGCATATTAGTTTCCTTTCACGTGGTCAGGAAATAGAAGTGATACCTTTTGAGGTTTAGATTTCATTTCTAAAGGCATGTGTTAGTACCTAAGAATGTTAAAAATTATGCTTTAAACCTAGACACTCTGAAGAAGAGCTTTGGAGGGTACCCAAATTACAGGCTTTCCCCTCCTGTTTGACTGACTGTGCTGTTAACAGGTGGCACTCCACAATAAAAAGAGAAAAAATCCTGTAACCGTTCTGTACAAAAACCTCTCTGAAGCCTCACACCTGATTGTTATACTTCTGATAGTTCCACTGATTTTTGTGTGTCGTTGTATTAATGTTTCACAGAGTAAATCATACGTATTTTCTGTGTGTGTCTTCTGTTGCTGCAAATTTGAAGGCACATACTTACTGTGGTTTGCATTGCATCTGCAGAGACCTGTGCTATATTTTGTCAATAGTTTGCTGTAATAATTCTCATTACATTTTTTAGGAATTAGAGGTCTTAATTGTAGTTTAAAAATACACCAGCAGCTAATAAAAAAAATGAATTTTCCTTCATTTCAACATGTTCCATCCTTTGAACCTAATAGAAAGTGAAAAGATGATCCTAGTAAATTAAACAAAGAAGAATGTTCTGATTTAAAGTACATGTTAGGCAGCATTGTAGTTGCAATGTGTGTGAGGAGTAGCAGCTAATGAGAGAATGTAATGACTGGATTGAGCTTTTCATTAAGGCAAAAATTCGTTCTCTTGTTTTTCTGCTGACAGCTTATGTGTCTCTCCTGTTTGAAGAAAGCTTGTCTTGCTGTGAGTTTTTAGGTTTATAAATAAAGTCTTTGGGCACTGCTGCTTCACCTTTTCCTCTGAGGGTTTTTGCCCCTCAAGCAGCCATCCCAGGCAGCAACTGGCCCCTCTTGTCAGGTTGCTCACAGCCTGCTTGTACCTCTGTGTGCTGACCACAGTACAGGTTGAATTAATTGCCCAGACACTAAAATTCTACTTTTAATAAGACAGAAAGAGAATCTTTTTCAATCATGTTTCCCCCAGTATGATGAAGGAAGGAAAGAAAGGAAAATAATCCTCATGCACGAGCACTGGAGATTGTGTGTGCATATCCACTTGTTTCTAAGTAGTGCTCATGCCTTCCAGACCATGAAACAGTTCACCCAGGGGTTCCTTGTTCCTGTGGGATTGCTGACCAGGACATCCCACTGACTGGCTGGGACTCTGAGAATGCCTTGGAAGCTTCTCCACCACTTGTATTTCCATGCTTGAAATTACAAACTAGATTTTGTTACCAAGGCAACTCTGTTCACTGACCTATGATATTCACTTGAAAACTCTTTTTAAATTAAATTTACTGACACCTGAACACAGTTAAGCCTTTCCTCTGTGGAGGTTAAATGCACATCTAGTATCAACAAAGATGGTATAATTTATGTACACAGAAGTTGAATTAGTCTCTTCTTTTTTTTTATTTTTTTTCCCTGACTTTCTGCCTCCTGCATTTAAAATTCTTCTATCTCCTCCCTCCCTGTGTCATCCCTCACTGCCAAAGTACAAATGTAAAATGCTTAAAGGCTTCCTTACATGTGGGCTGCTTTGCTGGATGCCTGGCAAATAGTATTTGTCTCTGCTTTCATTCTTAGCGTTCTCAAGGACAGAGACTAAAGCAGCCTGAAGCTGCGCAAAATATAATTTGGAACCATGTGTCACAAAACTTAGAATGCAAGAACTCTATAACCAACAGGCACAGTGACTGTGTACCCCAATTCCATGACCAGTTTTAAAACGGTTCAGACCTAGTGTGCCATTTCCTGTGATTCAGGAAACTCAAAGGCTAGTTACAAAAATCAGTAAGTAAAATTTAGTGAATCAGTGTGACAGAGGTGAAGACTGAGGTACTGGTATTGTCACAGGTACTGGGTTTATGTACAAGTCTACTTGTCTTGTTTTTGCTTCCAGACTACCCTGCTAGTCATCAGCTTTCCCAGAATAGAAAGCCGTAACCATCTCCCCATGGTTTTGACATTTTGTCTGCAGCTTCTCTATGTGAAGCTTCTTTCTCTGTATGGTGCGAGCAGTCATAAAATGTTGTGTATTCAGAATAAATTATTTCAGAAAAAATTTAGCTTAAAATAATGAGCCTGGTTCATCAGCACTAGCCTGCACCTCCACTGAACTTTTTTGTGCTTGTTCCCATGTTCTTTATACTGTGCTGAAATACCTCCAGCTACTTCTTCCTATATCCGCTCTCACTGTTCTCATTCATCCCTGTTCCTCAGCATAGGGGGCCAAATGCGGTTGTTTTTAATTCTATGCTAAAATTTGTACAGCTTCAGTTGTGACAACTTGCTCTGGAACCTTCTCCTTCTTATCCTCTGCCTTTTCTAAAGGCAGCTATGGAGTAGTTCCTTCATTAACCCATTCAGTCAGCTTGGGACCATTACCTGATGTGTGTAACACATAATTATACTCCTCCTTGGATTCTTCACAGGCTGTAAAATATATGACAGTTCAGTTTAAAAATTTTCTAATTTTCCCTGATTCTGTGGCTTTGCTATGCATAGAGGGGTTTCATAAAATTAAAACGAAGAAGCCATTGATTTTCAGTCCCACGTGGCCTTTCAACTCCTCACCCTCCATGCGAGTTAAGTCCTGTTTGGGAAGGTTTCATCGGTGCTGGAAGCAGATACCAGTCTGTACACTCTGCTGCTCTGTGCACTGGGAGCAGGCTGTGGCAACCAACTTGGAGCAGACATAATATAAAGCTGTGGTCATTTGTTAACTAATTGTATATTTGAGGTCCATGAAGCCAGATTTAGCTTTACAGCTGCGAAATATGTGTGTTGAAATCTTATTTATTGATGTTGTTTTGTTACCTTCAGTCAGGGATTTGTTTTCCTTTAGCTGGTAGAAGAGGGAATGATGTTCAGGTGAGCAGCAGCATCATTTAATGGGTCCTGTTAGCAGCTCTTGCTGTATTTCAGAGATCTGCGCATTTTTCTGCTCTGTTTGTAGATATTCTGTTTCTTGCATCAAATATGGCTGTCACTGAATATTATTCTTTGCTTTCATTTGATTTGTCCCAGAAGACTTTTATGACAATTGTGCTTTCTCTTGTTTCATTTTTCTCTCCTCCTTTTTTCTTTTATTTTAAATATATATATGCGTCTTGCTGTTACCATTCCTGGGAATTGCTTTTTTAGGACATGTTGAGTTGCTGTTCCCCAATACCAGGATATCATTCCTGTTCAGCTAGAAATTGTACTTCTTTCTTTTAATGTGTTTTGTTTAGCTTGAAGTTGGGAAAGAAAAGTGTATAAAGATGTGCTTTTGTAAGCCTCAGACATGCCAACATTTGTGTGTTTGCTTTACTTTAGGCCTATGGGCAGTTTCTGAGATTATAATTTATTAAATATGTACTTTATAGCAGAAGGATAATTCTGAAGGAAGCAAAATACATCGCTTTATTTATGTCAATCCCTTCCAGAGCCCTTCAAACTCTTAAAAAAAAAAAAAGACAGAATACCTCCTACTATTTATTGTCCTAATTCTAGTTTGAGCTCACCGTTACATGGTAAATGGTTAAACAGACGAGAGTTGTTACATAAAAAGATGTAATTTTACAGGAATTCAAAGTTATGTGGTTCTCATATGCAATGTAGATGTTTGGTGGTTAGATATCTACAGGGCTTCCTCATAGCATGCATTCTTTTGATTATTAATGTCTTTAGATGTAGGTAGGAAGAATTCCTTCCCACAGCATGAAATACATTCCTTCCTGAAGAAAGGTAGATGCCAGGGGGAGCTGTGTGGAGGATGAAGGTGACTGTGCAAGTGCTTAAGTTGAAACAGAGCAAACAGTTTTATTTGATGCTAACAGAATATTCACCTGTGTAGCTGCTTAACATTTAGAAAAACTGGAGCAAAGAGGTGTGTATGTGTTAAGAATAACAAATAAAAGTTAGAGTAGGTATTTAGAGAAGGGAAAAGTGCAGTCACACTTCTTCTAGCCAACAATCGCTAAAGGCAGTAGAGCCTTCCAGGGTGGCACAGTGTTGGCATGTTTAGAGTGAAAGCAGTTCTCTTACTTACCAGATGTGTACATTGTTATGATACAAGTGGGGGAGGGAGAGGAAAGGTTTGCCATAAAAATATATTTTAATGGATCACTTCCCTTGAAATTTTCCTTTTTAGTTACAGCAGGGGAGAGAAAGTATGAACTCTTAAGACAAAATGTATGGGAGCTCCAAATAAATGCAACTTAAAATGTAAAAACTTCGCAATTTCTTTTCAGATTGTGAATGTGTCACGCTTAGTTGGTGTTGATAACCCCGTGGAGCTGATCTATTTTGTGGAGGACCAAGATGGGGAGAGACTGAGTGCTCTGAAGTGCTCAGACCTGATGAACAGAGTGGATATCCAACGGGCTGCAATCATCCTTGGATACCGCATTGAAGGCAGCGTTGCACAGCGTAAGCCCTGTCAAATCCACACTGATGCCAGCAAAGGCAAACAGGAAGGGTGTCTTTAGCTTTGGAGGTTATGGCACTGCACAGTGACCACTGTTGCAGTGTTTTGTTCTTGGAGTGCTGCAGCTTTGACGCTCCTGAGTAGTAGCGTTTTAGTAGCCTTGCGGTGAGCTTTGCAGTGTTGTTTTGCCTCTTGAGGACTCTGCTGAGCTGAGGATTGCAGCAGGGTCCTTAAGTCCAGCCTCACTGCATTCACTCCATGCTTGTGCTGGAAAAGTACTGTGCTGAAAGAAAAGACCTTCCTGCCATTTTCATGTTATCCTGCAAGTCCAGTATTTCTTTACAGTTTATCTTGTCCAGGAGCTTGCACAAACCCCACAGTTGTGAGATGGGAGAATGTCGGTATGAAATGGATGCTTCCTTTAGCTGAGTAATGGCAGTGTAGTTTAACACAAGTCACTGCTTTTTTGTCTGAATTACTTTTTTTGTGAAAGATGTACACTAAGAGTAGTTGGGACATTTATTTCTTCCATGGAATATGATTGACCTTGGTTTTATTTGTTTGTCCATCAGTAATATCTTTTAATGAATATAATATAAAAGTAATGTGATATTTTTGCTAGGTACACATCAGAATAAATAGGATAGGTCATGTAAACTCGTATAATTACATTATTCAGGAGGCTTGGTAAATAAATAGTTTTCAGTTAGTAGTGAGACAGAATACCTACTCAAAATTCCGTGTTACAATCAAGAAAGAAACTTAAAGGTATCTTAGGAACAGATAAGTATGATCTGCAAAATACCTCATTGGTATGAATGCTTAATTACCTTTTCTCATTTCTGTGCAATATGGAGTTACATGGTACCACAGAGTATTTTGCCAACTGAACAAGTGTGTGTCTGATACTTAAAATTCTCTGCTGAAAGAAAAAGAAAATAGTAATAATTGTACCATCTGTGTGTGTTTCTAAATTTTGTCCCTCATTAGAATAGTTGTGTACAGATAGGTCTGTAGCTCATATACATCTGCTTAATATCCATTTATGGACTGTAATGCTGGTTAGACAGAAGTGAAAAGAGTTGCAAGAATAAATTCTCTTTACAAAAATGATAAATGTTGAGCAAACTTCATAAAGTGTTCATAGCTTATAGTGCGTGTTGAAACTTGTTATCTTTGACCTGTTGTTAGAAAGTTCTTCTAAGAGTCACAGAGTCATGAAAATCTTTAAATGCTTCTGTTGGGAGAAACTAGACCAAAAAAAGATTATTTTTATAACAGAAAACATAATGCCAGAAATGAGGTGTTAGATGTATAAAGTATAAAAATTGTGTTCCTTTGAGTTCTAGGCTCATCATTGGAGTGGCTACTAATAAAATGCCGTATAGAAAAAATAGAAATACTTTTTTTAACTTGAAAATACCATTTTTAGAAAGTGCATAAATTTGACTAGAAATGTATTACTGCCATGGCTTTTAGTGCCATAATTAACCACTATGCAAAATCAGCAAATAAAAGTTTTGTCATTTATTTCAGTTTACCTTTTACAAGAATGACTTGTTTGATTACACTTTCCAGCGGTTTTGTTTTCTGCTTGGGGCTAAAGGATCTCACACATTGACAATGAAACAGAGAGAAGGAAAAAAGTAATCACCAATGCAGAACTATACACCTTGTGGAGGAGGTTCAAATTGGTTTTGATAACAAAATGTTAAAGAGAAGAGGCAGCTGGTAATGCCTAAAGCAATAAACAGGCAGCCATGTTGGAAATTTGCTAGTGGTAGAGTAATTTTTTTAGACCTATTTCACTATGTCAGCTTAGTTTTGGGTTACAGGATGATGTGGCAGAAGTGCCATTTTCATTAGTATTTTAAGTACAGGTCTTCAGAAGGTGGGCCAGGACAAATGATCTCCTGCCCCATGCTTCCTGAGCATGACATACCTTAACTCATAGTGGTATGACATTTCCTGTGATGTGCAGATGGTTTCTGATAAATTCCTTAACTAGCATCTACAAGAAAAAAAATACATAACCTTGAACTGTCCTCAGTTTGAAACATAACCACATAATATTGCTGTCTTCATTTTAAATTTACAGCTGTGGAGAAGCTGAAGGAGTCAACTTCAGAGACTCAGAACAGCAACCTGTGGATTATCGTTGGGGTGGCAGTCCCAGTTGCCGTGGTGCTCCTGATAGTTATTATTTTATACTGGAAACTCTGCCGAACAGACAAGCTGGAGTTTCAGCCAGACACAGTGAGCAACATTCAGCAGCGACAGAAGGTAAAAGGGGAAGCTGTGCTGAGAGGAGCTTGAGTATTCTGCAAATGAATGTGAGATTGGGGAACACCTGGCATCCTTTACTAGCATGTGTAAACACAGTTTCAGAGCATTCCAGTTCAGAGAGGGAAAAAAAAAAAAAGGAGGGAAGTAGTCTAATGATAGTTGAAGTCAAGAATCCCATAGTATTTTATTTATTCTCCTGGGTATTTCATACTGTGTTAGATCTATCCTCCTGAGATGTAGGCACTGAGGCTGAAAGGAACCTTTCTTTATAACTTCATTTTAAGGCTGTGGCTGGGACTGAATAAGAAGAAACGTACTGAGTCTTGAATCACTGACCTTGTTTTCTCCAGAAGACTGAATTTTTCTTTGGAGAGCTTCTGCTAACCAAATCTGACAGTTAGAGTGCACCACCCATCATACCTCATACTGGAGCTAGAATTTGCTAGAACCTATCCTGGCTGCTCCATGTTCTGCCAGGGCTCTTTTTATTGCAATTCTGAGAACCTGTTGCAGTACTAGAACATTAGTTAGCGCATCTGTATGTGCCTGCATAAGTGAGCTTGTTGGCCAGTGTTGGTTAGGATAGTGAGAAATTCAGTACTCTTGTCTTTTTCTTGCCCAAGAGTGCAAATCAAAAAAATTGTGATCCAGGTTTTTCACAAAGGATGTATTCAGTAAAAAGAATGATAAAGTGCCTGAAAGGTTACTTTCTTTTTACAAGCAAAGAGAACCTGTATGTGTCAGAAATGCTTGTTACAGACTATACCTTCAGAGGCATTAATAAAGGCAAAATAATCTGCCTGTGCTAATCCTGTGGTACTGCAGTTGTGTTCTGCACTATGACCTCATGTTCACTCACACAGTTTTCTCCATAACAAGCCTTATCTGTACACCATGCTCTCTTTCAAGATAATTAATGATGTGAAAGATGAGAGAAACAGAAAGCGCTTGCACTTCCAAAGCAGTCAGAACAAATCAATAGTAACTTCCACTTGTGTTGTGACTGGGAATTGTGTGTCAGAATCCAGGTTGGCAACAAGTGGTACCCTTTGATGAACACCACCCCCTGGTACCTTGTTTCACCTCTGCTGTGGTAATATGTAACACACATTTTTGACTGAGGAAGTTCCCCACAGTAGTTTTGACTAATTTGAGAAGGGTCATACAAAAGAGGCAAGAAAGGACCATTACCCTTGGTGTGCTGTTTGATCACATTTTCAGTACCTCTCTGCCATCACAAGATTTTTCTTGGTAAGGAAACAGTTGGGTTATATTGGCTCTAAGGCCAGAAACATCTTTCATGTAATTACTCCCTTTTAAGAAAATGGCTCAGCTGCTTTTCCCCACTGCTTCCATAGTATTCTTCATCTTGATCATTCATGAGTCAGAAGCCTCAAATGTGTTTATATGCAAGTCTCATTTTGGATTGCCTAGGGAACCTGTCACTTTGCCTTCTTTGGGGAAGTCGCTGTAAGCAAACTAGAAAGAACCAATAAGGACATCTAGTTCAATCCTTGTACCACTGGAGGTAAAGCAATAAAAAGTGTCATAAATTTTTATTGCTTTGCACATCAAGCAACTGGAAGAACCTACTTAGCAAACTATTTCCTCCTTTCCCCAGAATAAAAGCAGTACTCTGCCTTTCTTACTATCAGGCTATCATTGGGATTTCATGTCTTCAAACAGTGGGTTGGAATTCTGGGTCGGAATAGGGCATATTTAACCACCAGCGAAGACCCCCAGATGGTCAAAACAGCATACAAATTATTAGGGACCTTTGGTCTGATCCTGCCTTCTAAGATTTTCTATGTATTTTATACTTTTTATTAGAGTAAATGCAAAGAAGTGATCAAAGGAGTGGTTAGGGTTTTATGTCTGTAAATAAACTCCATAAAAATGGACTAGGCTTCCTCTTCCTGACCACAGCTACAATTATTTCCATTCTCTATTTTCAGAGCTTGACCTTGGTACTGAAGGAAGGTTAAAGCCTGCACTACATGTGTAAATAGATATTTAGGTTAAAGATCTGAGTGTTTCTCTTGGAATCTATATTTCATGTGTAAAAAACATAAAGATGCATTTATAGTGTCTCTATATTCTCACTTCCATTAATATTTAACAAAAAACTCATGTAAATACAGAGTTTTTCATTAGCATATGTATGCATAGCCATACTGGAAATAGAAGACAATGCTTTTCAACCTTGTAATAGGCGTGTAATGTTTTTTGTGCTTGAAAATGTGTCTTGATTGGAAGATAAGAAACTGAGACACCTGTTCCTTGTTCAGCTGATACCAGATACCATACTGCACTGGTGGATCTCCAGGGGTGTCACCAGTCTGTCTTCAGTGTCTTCAATTAGCCACTTTAACATAGCAGCTCAGTGGGCAGCATAATAATCTGTTAGAATTTACAGTAGCAGCTGATAGCAAATTATGTTACCTGTGACTTAAAAGCCTGGAATGGGCTTGGGAGTGAGGGGAAAAAAGCCTATGTGCTTTGTGCTGCAGAGACAACACTAAAAAGCTGGTTCCTTGGAACATCGAGAGAGAGAACTCTGTAAATGTACTGTAAATGCAGATTGCATAAGTAAGCCACAGGTTGTGCAGGAGCTTTTTATTCTTAGTTAGAATCTTTCTTATGAAATTGCATTATCCTCTTCAGGGAGATTCTTAGACCCTACAAATTTTACTGGATTCTATAGCCCGATGTGTCAATCGCGTGCTTCCTTTCTTCTCTGCTTTCATTTAATTGTTTCATTCTGCTTTGAAACTCCTGGATTTTCCTGAAGTATTTTGGTATTCACTCAGGCAATATAAGTTTTATTTTTAATCTTTTATATGTAAAGGTTTGCTTTTGCAGGGTAGGTGTGATTTCTGTGGCCACCATTAAAAGTAAGTCATAAGCTTCATAACCTCACAGTCTTCTGATGAAGGAATGCAGTAGTATTTTCTGCTGGCAGTAAGACCCTACATGACTTTTGGGTGTATGGGGTTTGGCTGCTTGGGTACCTTGGTGAGGTGAGGGTCAAGAGGTAGTGGTTCTATGCAGCAGTTCAGTCATACTGCCAGCATATCATGCCAGCACAGCTAATTGGCTTTGGTCCCTTAAATGCTCTGTGGACACCCCTTTAGAATAGTTGGGTCACAGTCCCTCACTTGTGATGGTTAGTAATAGCAGATTTCCCAACTGAGTGGTAATGGCTGTGTTGAAAAATACCCATATCCTGTGGTGACAAGTCCACAGAAGTACCCAAGATTGCATGAATATTGATGTGCCACAGCGGCCTTGAAGCTGGGCTTGAGTCCGGATGTGCTGCTTGGCCCCACCCTTAAGGCCAGGTCATTCTCAAAGGTAGTATAGGTAATAGCAAGGATAATGTTTCTTCTGAGATAATGACATGGGCAGGTGGGCTGTATCCAGCGAAGGCCTATTCTGCACATTGGATGAACCACTCCACCAGTTTGTGTTCTTTCTGTCTGGCCTTCCAGCTTCACAGTATCAGTGTCTTGCAGACAGGATGGCACAAGGATCCTGCTTAAAAAGGCTCATAATGTTTCTTCCTGCAAAGAGTATAGAGAGGGAGCCTATTATTAAGGGATTTTTTTGCTTATCTGCTGTCTCAGTGAATATAAGCATAAATATATGTGAAAGAAAACTTTTGTGGGAACTGATGCTAGCAAAACCAGGTTGCATCATAAAGTAAGGAAAAATAAAGGCTCTTGAAGAGATTGTGTTTTGCTAATCCATCCCTTTGCGTCAAAACAGGATTAATAATACCTGTAAAATGTTAGATTTTTTTTTCCATTGTGGAGATTAAATGGCAAAACATGCTTAGATCAAAGTTATTTTTATGCCTTTTAAACTGAGAGTTAAGGAAACAGCAGAGAGCAGTAAATCTATGCAAGATTCATTGGTCTGTGCAAGGATAATTCTTTTGAAGAGATGATACTAGGATATTTAAAGGGCGCATCAAATATTAATGACTTGCTCTGTAACCTATAGCATCCTACTGGAAATTCACTTGATGTGACCTGGGTTATTGCACTGGATTAAGATGTCTGTGCCTTATGAAATAAAAAGATACACAAGTGGTATTTTTAAATAACAAGATTTTCTCTCTTGCCATTGCCTATATCCACCATAACATTGTCCCAACCTTTTGCTTGTCCCAGGGTTTCTTTTCCTGCAAAGAAGCTGTGGGCAACTGAATTTTTGCCATTGGTTATTTTTCTTCATGAAAAACTCAATATTCTTTAATGCCCAAACCATCATTTTGCTCTGTACCTGTACTGCGCCCCTGATGTTTATGTGCAAAACCACTCCTTTTCTCTTCCCCAGAAAGCAAACAAAAAAAAAAATAAATTATATGTTATCTACAATGGAAGCAGAGTCAATAGTATTATTTCTTTCTCTGCAGACATCCAAAAATTAAAATGGAACCTGGTTCTTTAGGGGTTTCACTTTCCCTTCTGTGTACAAGCATTTGAAGAAAAATGTTAGATCCGTTCCTAGGACTTCTCAGAGATAATTTCAGCTATAGACGACTGTTCAGGGAAAGGCTCCCTGCCCTAATGGCAAGAACTGGATGAGCTAATTGGCAGTTTATTTAGAATGTCTTGGATGTTCTCCTGCAAATGCTTGAGTGTGCTGAAGTCATTGCTTTTGCAGTGACAGCTTTGAGTGGCTTGCTCAGTTCCTTGTTTATTCAAGGGTGCATCCTAAAACCTATGGAGAAGAATGCCTGCTTCTCCAGTCAGATGTCACTCCTCTCTGGAGCCTTTTGCATGCCACTGTGCTTCTTAGAAACTATGTCCTTCTGGTTCAGTGTCCCTCCTGTGCATGTGTACACAGAGGTGGCAGAGGTGGAGTGGGTTGGTCCTCACAAAGCCTTGGACAAAGTCCTGCACCTTCTCCTGGAGCTGCAGCACAGGTAATGCCAGTGCTGGAGGGCTGTGCCAGCGCAGCTTAGCTGAAGTCTCATCATTACGTGGGGACTGTCACCAGCCCTTGCATGTCTGCTCTGATCTACTCACAGTCACAGGTAATGAGTCATGCCTGCTGCAAGGTGTCTGAGAGGCACTTTGTGGATTTTTATTTCCCCCCCTAAGCAGGAATATCTGATATCCAAATGTCATGTGTCAGGTGTAACTTCACACCTCTGAATTGAGAGTTTTGCTTATTATCGTATAGTCTGTAGACTATCTCTTGGATGTTCCCAAGATCAGAGGCCAGCCCTGCTGGAGGCTAAATACTAGGCTTCTGCTCATGATGCAAAGAATTCTTGTGATGTTTTGACATCCTGTAATCCTTTTGTTCATCTGTCTAATGTCGACGAAACAGCTCTGCTTTGCAGAAAAATTCAGTCAAAAGAGACTCATGTTAAGAAAGGCAGCTGACACCAATCTTATAAAAACTACTTGAAAACTGACATGAGTTTATGCAAGAGATTCATGTTTGCATAACAAATACCATTCGTTTCTAATAGCTACCTTGACTAACTATCCAAACTGTTGTCTTCTTGGGGATGGCATGCAGGATCTCCTTCAGTCAATAGCTGGATTCTAACGATGGATGCAGTATTCAACATCTTAATTAGTTCTCAACAATACATTTCTCTGATGGTAATTCCTCTGAAAGAGGTCTTTTGTACTAACTCTTCTTCTGTAATGAGGATTAACTATTCACAAGTGGTAGAAATAAAATACCTCACTTAGATATACTGCTTATACAAATAGGTATAAAAAGTAAAATGCTTCCGTCTGCTTTCTTACAAACATTTGAGTATCTGTCTTGAGATGATTCCAAAAGGCCAGCTAGCCTAGATGCCACAAGGAAAAGCCTAGAGAAGGGGAGAAGGACAGAGCGAGTATATGGATTGCTTTGCCTTGAGTAACTCTTCACCCTCCAGTTATTTGTGTCTCAGGGACTGTGTCTAGAAGTGATGATATTTAGCAACCCTCAAACATACTTTTCCATGAACTTGTTTGGTCCTTCTGAACTCATCTCAGCTCCTGACAGGATTTCCACAGCATGTTACATGTAGAACCACATCATCTTGTTTCACCCTGCTTTTATTCTGCTACTTCTAAGTTTTCTGTAATGCCTTTGTATTGGAGGAGACGGGGAACAGCTGGTTCCTAGGCACTTCATCTTTGCCAATCCTGACTTTATAGACCTTCGTCATATTGCTGTCTCCGCCATCTCTTTTTCCAATCAGAGGAGCCCCAGTTTTCTAATCTCTTCTTTTGAACTGGCATTTGAACCTATGAATAACGTGAACATTTTCTAATTCTGTTCCATTCATTTTGTGAGGGGAAGAGTAGAATTGAATATGGCATTCAAAATGTAGGTGATCAGTGGATTTATAGAGTCATGTTTATATAGTGGTTACTTTTCAAAAGGAATTAAACAAAAAGAATCTGTTTTCAAGATCGAGGTAAATGTTGTGCCATCCTAAGCATGATAAACCTCTGAGATGAGATTAATGCTGGGGAAATAAATTTTTCTCTCCTAACAAAAGATGATAGAGATTCTACTGTAGAATTTAGCTGTTTTGGGAGCATGGAAATGCACCAACATTAAATCATTGTTGCCTAAGGTTTTAATGTGCTACCCACTTGTGGTTGAAACTTGCAGTTTCATTTCAGCAAGCAGAATATTTCTGCAGTATATGGGAATGTTCTTCCTGTGCACATTAAACCTCTCCTTGGTGTATATGTATGTGTGAATCATTGAACCCAGCAAAATACCAGCCTGAAAGAATAAATGAAAATTGCTGACCTATGCTCTATCTTGGAAATCTAGTTTAAAGTGATTTTCTCACTTTTCTCATTATTTGTAGAGAGGATGTGTTTTTGGACTGTGTTGTCTGTATGCTCTGTACAGATGGTGAGAGCTATGTTAGAGGGTATTTGTTTGCTTCACAAATTTAGAAAATAGTTCCCTTAATTTGTATTTTTTTATGTGTTGTGCTGTCCTTCTTAGAGGTTGCAGTTGGTGTTGGAGTTACATACATGGACTTAGAAGAGTAATTGTTTAACGTAACTTAGGGACGAAAATACCTGTCTATTGTATAAAGTTGCCAATCTTCTTCTAACTTACTCTTGACACTTCCATCCAACCAGTGTGCAAAGGAACCTCACAAACTATGATTAAGATAGTATCCACCCAGCGGCATTTCTGTCTGAGACGGAAAGCTAAAACTGTGTGATACAGGAACAAAATTCTGCCTGTTACAGCAGTTATCTCAGCAGCCTGTGGGCACATATGTACTCAGAGTTATGGGCTTTCAACAACATGATCCCTCTTGTATTTTGTGAAATTTACTGAGCTGTCATGGTAATATTGGTGTGGCAGGAAGAAATGCACAAAGGAGAAGAAGAGGGATGATGAAAATCCGCGAGAAGAATCCGTCTTAAGAAAATATTTCAGGACAGGTGTCTTGAGAATCTCAGGCTTTATGAAGTTTTGTAAGTGTGGGGTTTTCTTTCTTTGTTTTTAATCCTACTCCAGAAGCAAAATTTCTGCAGTGGTATTTTCTGTGGGATTCCTGCTTTCTTTACTATTTGTTTGGTGGTAAGCAGTAACGCAGTTCTGACTTGGCAGCAGAGGGAAGGGGGACCAGAGGCTGTGCACCAGCTTGTTCCGATTTTCTGTGCCAGTGCTGGCTATACTTTTTCTTAACTTGATGGGAGAAACCCAAGCAACTCAAAGTATATTTCTTCTCCCCAAGGACAGATTTGCTCAACTGCTTTACCTATTCCCAGAAATGGTAATAGTTGACTGAAGTGCTGTTGTGATAAGAAATGGGAAATGTAATTTGTATAGAGATCCTTACCAAGATAAGAAAGTGGGTGGCATTTTGTACGTGCAGGCTCTTTTTTGGGCCACAGGTCTCAAAATCCTGCTTCTGGTTTGAGGCTTGCCATAGAGGGCACAAATTGTCACACTGCTGTGGTGGGAGGGTGGTGGCATCCCAAGTAAGATGTAATAAATACAGGGAACTGTCATTGCACATGCACTTTTTTTTACATACACTGTTGCCAAGTGAAGGTTTTTAAATTAGAGACTTCTTTTTTTTCGGTCCCTACACATATTTTCTAAACCAGCAACAGTGAAGGGACCCCACTGCACATTACTCAGTGATGCTTAGTGTTGGGGTTTTTTTAGAGGTTTGACTTATGGTACAAATAGGTTGCATCAGATCCCATGTCAGAAAAGAGACACAATGGCACTAAAAGACTTCAAGAGATACAAGTGGGTCTTTTTTTTCAGTATTTTAAAGATGGCTATGGAGTCAGAACTCTCCTTCTATGATATCTTCTAATATGCTTTTTTCATGAATGAAGGGGTTTTGTGTCTTAAATCAGGTATGCACTATTGTTAGTGAATCACATGTATAAATTGTATGCATACTTTACAAGCAGTCCCTGGCCATCATCCCAAAGGGCTTTATGTCGAAGGAGAGCAATGCAAACAAAAATACAGAGGTTGAACTTATGTGGAAAGATATGTAGGAATGTAAGAGAAAAATGAGCTGAATAAGAAAGTAAGACTCTGAAAGGTGAACATGCTTCAGTACTTCTAAATTCTTATTTATTGGTAGACTGGTAGGTGTTTTGAATATCGTGTGGAACAGTGACTGCAAACTGTATGGATGAATGATCCTTGTGGGAAGATGATGTAGATGACTTCTTGGATGAGATAGTAGACACATAGTGATAAAAAAGTTAAAATTTAGAAGACCAAGCACACAAGCAACTACAAATTATTATCCTTTTTGATGCATCATGAGAATAATGCAGGGAATTCACACTAAGCCATGTTATGGTGCCCTGGGGATACGGACCAGAGTTTGGTGGTATGAATGTAGGTAATGAAGTCAGTTGGCAATGTGTCGTAGCTTTAAGCTGTCTTAAATCACACTAACTTACATCTTCAATTCACATTAATTTTAAGAACAGTGTGTTTCATTGTCTTGCTATGTTTAAGCTTGTAGGCCTTTTTTTTTCTGAAAAGTTTCTTTATCCAGTAACATTCTGTATGCCAGCATGATAGTAAGGTCGTATATCAGCAGGACTTCTGTATAGGGATTCTTGTCCTGTTCACAGGACTAAAGTACATGCTTGGCTCCTCTTTTTCCTTAGAAATGTATGTTAACAGCTCTGCTCAATTCGGCTGGCTCTACAAGGAACAAGGGAAGAATGTGGTGTAAAATCAGTAGAAAACGGTCTTAATATATTATTCTTCATATTATTTCCAAATTCAAGTGCTGCTTTTAGAAACTACAAGGAGAATACTGAGTTAAGTGTATTTCTTTTCTTCTACTTTCTGCTGAAATGACTTGCTGACCTGTGAGCAGCATTTGCTTTCTTGAGAAGACAAGTTGTTGACATTCCTGGTGTGTCTCTGCATCCAACAAAACAATATATTGGCAACCCTTTTGTATTTCAGTGGCTTGAGTAACACTGAAACTATTATCTGCTTTTATGCAATAAGAATTGACTGAGGTGCACAGATTTTGTTGGCTTCTGCAGAAATTATTTGATTTTTCTGTGAACTGAGCTTCAAATTCTGGTTTGGGTTTTTTTTTTTACTTTTTCATTCAGTATGTAACAATAGAATTCAAAACTCTCTTGACTTAACAACATTAAATCATCTTTCTCTAAAATTTTGGCAGGTTCTGCATTCGTACAATAATGTAATTCTTTATGAATGCAGTAATTTAGACATGTTCATTTTGGTGGTAAGCTTCAGAGTAGTTTATCTCTTTCCTTTTCACAAGTATATTAAAGATAAATGAAAACCTCTAACCACTTACATTTAAATCAAAACATCTTTGCCAAGACTGGTTTTGTGCAGTCCTGGGTAAAGGCACCTGAAGCTGGTGAAAGATGCTAATTTTCAGTACGTGAACAAATGACAACATCAGCACAACTTAAAAAGTACTCTTAAAAAGATACTGCGTTCTTTTCTTGGTGGTGATTATATATGAGTAGTAGATGATTGATCCACACATGGTATCCTGACTACCAGTCCCAAGATGGGCAGAGGTGAGGCAACATGTTATATAACTTGATATAAAGAAAAGAAAGAATTCAGCACGTGGCCCACAGAAATTTTTAAGAAAATGTTGGAAACATCTTCAGTCAAGAGTAGCACCCTTCGTTTCACTGAGTCAGTGATCTGACTGGTCTTGAAGAAAGTAGGATTGTGGTTCAGTCTCTTTCAGACACTTTTCACTGAAAATGTGAATTTTGGCTGCTGTCATTTCACAGTTAAAAGTCATAATGTTTGCCGTGGTCTACAAGGAGAGGTATGAGAAGCAAAGAATATGTTTTTAAGAAAACAAAGCAGGCTTATGTCAATGTTATTTCCACAGTAGTAGTCCTATTAGTATTTCTATTTTTCAAATAATATTATTTTTAATAAGTTAATTTATCATTTTTCGAGGACCATCTTTTTGTATTCAGTCATATATCATGTTGTATATGTATGCATTGTCATGTTTTTCTGTTGTGTTTTTTCATTTATATGCACAAACATATACACACGTGCATACAGTCTTTGTATTGGCTGGAGCTGGTAGCACCAACTTAAGTTTTTTTAGCAGGAGATATCTAGAAATGTTTGAATGGACAGAACTCTATAAGACGTGAAGCATTCAGCACATTTCCATTCAAGTATCAGTTTCATACTGAAACTTTTTTAAGATGAGAAGAAGAGGGTTTTTTCCACAGAACAAGGTTAAGAGAAAATAAAATGATCTGTCTGAATTTTAAAAATTGTCTTGGAGAATCTGTTGTGTTAGAGCTTGTTATGACACCAGGTGTTAAAAGTGTAAAGACTGATGAGCCTCAGGTTCTTAGGTGCTGTAAACTGGCACTGGCAGCTGGCAGGATGAGGGAGAGGCAAGAGAGTGGGGCAGAGAGAATGGTTCTGCCTGTCAAGGAAGAGGAAGACCAGCTGAGGAATTTACCTGGCTCCAACTTAAGAAAAATATAGCTGTAGGTTCTGTGGTGCCTGAGGTGGTGATAGCTGAGATTGGCCAGTCCTCTCTTGCCAGCAATTGTCCATGAAACCCTAAAGTCTTAGCCACCCTAGCTGTAAATATGCATAAGAGAGTGACCTTGCATCCCCTTCTCCTTTCAGAGTGTGTTTTCCAGCTTCTGCATGAAATGAGATGGGGATCCTGCTTTTGCAAATAACATTCTTACATTCTGCCCAATTTTGACTAATAGCAGAAGGCCCAGTCTATGCCAAGGACCCAGCAGGGTGGGAGAGAGCAAGAGGGTTTTTGTGGAAGAACTGAATTTATGATGTTCTAACTCAAGACTTTATTGCAATGCCTGTGTGTGAGAGGATCCAGTTGTGGTTGTTTCAGGTAATCTTAACTGCTGTTTCTGACAGTGAGGGTGCTGGGCTTTGCAGTACTAACAGCCTTTTAATTCAGCTGCTGTGTGGTCTGTCTGCAGATAAACATTCGTGCATACAAATGCTGTGGCACGTGTGCATGTACATATCAATATATCTGTTCCCGTGACTGTGCTTAGATAAAAGTTTATGTTGGACTGCAACTACGAATAAGACTATTCAAAGTTTAAAAAAATATGAAAATTTTATATTTTTGTATGTTTTTTTACTCCTAAACAGGTTTACAAACTCAGTCTGCTGGAGTGATTCTAAGATAGGTTGAAGTTCATGCTTCAGACATGCAGCAATCTTAGTAAAACCATACTGGTAACTCCAGTATTCCTAGGATGTCTGTCTCTTTAGTTGTCCTTCCTCAGCCCACCCACCACACTATTCAAAAAGCAGTAGTAACTTTGTAGGTTGATAAGAAAAGGGTAGAGAACCACCAGATTCTTTTGTGGAAGAATTGTGCCTAGCACACGGTGAAGACTGTCATCATCTTTGGGGCTAAGAGGAGTGGAGTCTATGGAGGGGAATGTAGTGAAATAGAGGATGTGATCATCAGGAAGCAGCAGCAGGGCTGTGCTGGCATGACGGGGGAGTATGAAAGGATTAGAAGAAGGGAAGCCACTGAAGGTTCAAAGAAAGAGTGTCACACAGAGGAATATCTTCTAGGAGAATAGACATAACTTCAAACAGGCTGTAAGTGAGGTGGGGTAACTAAGAAGTTTCAATAATCAAAGTGATGCAAGCTGGCCTGATAATTCCAACAGCAGAAGTGAAAAGTTTGTCTTTAGAAGGATTTGGGGGAGGGAGTGGGGATATTTGGAGGGTTTTGAGGGAGGGGTTTTATTAACTAAACAAGATCCTGAAGAGAAATGTTTAACATGTGAAGGGGAGAAAATTTCAGGAAGGCTTCACTCGATGACAGTGACTCAAAAAGATGGAGACACAGTGACACCTTCACCCAGTGTACCTCCCCAGTGCCTTTTGGAATCGGTGATTGCAGTTATTTGTGTAAATTCAATAACTGAATCACCCATAATGCTGAATTGAAGGGACTGTTGTAAAGCCCAGGACAAATGGACATAGCAGAAGACATCCAGATTTGTTCAAATAATAAGCTTACTCATTTTGTGACAAATTAACTCCAAAACCTCAGCAGATAAACTGTTGGATTTTACAGAAGAGCTTTTATTGCCATCTACTGGCTTAAATAGGCAGCTTGCTTGACTGCATCATCCTTTCTAAGAACCATTTGGAAAATGTTTGCTTACTGAGAAAATATTTTGAAGAGATTGTTTCAGAATATTCCTTAGGCAAGCTTATCTTTGGCATGATATCAGACGAGTCTGTTTGCAGTTAGCAATGTCGGCCTGCCAAGCTTTATGAAAGGGGTTCATTTAAACATCTGGAACCTGACGCACCCATAAATGCAGTCCAGCACATGCTTCACTTTGCAGGAAATCAGCTCTAGGAGCACACAGAGGATTTTGTGCGTGTGGCGTGCAGCAGGTTGTGTGTGCGTGCACTTCAGAAACTGGAGTTGTCAACATTTCTTTCTACTTTCAACTTCCAAACTACATAAAATTGAGTGGGCTTCGAATAAAAACTTTCTCTTAATTAGTTCTTCAGATCTTCCAATTACCCTAAAGCCCCTAAAAATAAGCAGAGAGCTTGAAGCTTAGAGCCTTGATTAAGTCTGAATCAAGTCATTGATAAGGTGAGATTAGCTTTTTTTATAAATACAGTTATGAAAGTAAAAGGCTGAATTCTGTGTCTTTCTCAAACAAGATGCCCATTGAATAAGGTCTTTAGGATAATTTCTCTAAATCCCAAAGCCTTTTATGTATTTTTCTCTCTGTTCAATATGAAATTCCTAAGAGATTTTCAGGTTTTTTTCTGGAGGCATCAATACTGGCTGACAAGTCATTGCCAGGCTGCTGTATAACTCAGATCTGCAGAGTGTTTATCTTTCATCAGATGAACTAGGTGTTTGTACAACCACTCCCAGATTTGAGGAGCTCAAAATGAGAAAGATCAACAGTGACATTATTAAGATTATTTAAAATCCTGCATCCATTTTGGCTGGAATAAATGGAAATATGACCTGGTGGTGGTAGCCATTTCAGTCTGTACACAGGTGTCTACAGCCTTGCACTCACAAGTACACAAAAAGCTCCTCACACAATGATTAAATCTAAAGAAATAGCAGTAAAAAAATAGTATCAGCATCAGAAGTCTATTTTTTAACTAGATTTATTGATTTGAATTTTAAACTGTGTATCATATACTGCAGTAAGGTGACAGAATTGTGGAGAGTTTCTTTTCTTTTCCCTGGTACTCTCGTGTTTGTTCCTGAGACTACCATAGCCTGACCATCCTCTCACTGGCCATTGTTTGCAGATCTGAACCAAAGCCTTTGTACTCATTGTCACTTACTGTTCCTGTTTCTTGTCTTTGTTCTTTTCTCACAGCTACAAGCCCCCAGTGTGAAAGGCTTTGATTTTGCTAAGCAGCATCTGGGCCAACACAATAAAGATGATGTCCTGATTATCCACGAGCCAGCTCCTTTACCAGGACCTATTAAGGATACTACCCCATCTGAAAACGGAGATGTGCCCAGCCCCAAATCTAAGACTTCCACAAAGCCTTCAAAGACTGTTCGACACAGAGGGAGGTCAGTTCACAGAGATAAAAACAAATGGAAGTAGACAACAGTTTGTTAAGAGTTGCTGTATTTTTAGGGCAATTTCAGTGGAAAGAACTGTTCCAGAGTTCCGAACTCACATTTTCTAGTGAGCCACTGTTGCACCTCGCTACTCATTAGTACACGGTTGTGAGAATTTAGTGTTCATTTTTCTTTTAAAGGGAGCATACCCAGTTCAGAGGGATGTTTAAGACACTGCTGAGCTGACTGGAGTCAAGTCATTGCTCATTCACAAATTCCAAGGGTATGTTTTTCAATGCAGTCTCTTTGTGATCTCTAGCTACTAAGCCGGTGGGTGGTTAAAAACAAATGAAAACCACTGACAAAGAGTAATGTGTTTCAATCACATTAATAGGGATCAATACATGTATGAAGAATCGGGATTTCCAAAACTAAGCCGTATCTCCAAAATTCAGGAAAGATGCAGAAATGTTGTTATTTATGATTATCTGGGGTGGTCTCGTAGTGAATGCACATTGTTCAGAAAAAGGAATGGTAATTCATGTCTGTGCAAATGGAGGGATCTGTCAACCATCAGCAGAAATTTCCTAACCTTTTCCAATAATCACATGATGTGGCTGTCACTTGCTGAAAAAATTATGTTTGTGGGATACGTGATGTAACGAAGCTGTGCAGTAGAGATGGATCTGTGCACAAAAAAAATGTGGGGGAAAAAATGGAACTCTGAGAAGAACCCCTCTGAACTACACTTTCCAGTAATAATTCTTCCTCTCCCTCACTCTCACACTTTTCTGTCTCCAGCTCTGTATTCCCTGTGCTTATACCTATGTGCTACTGGACAGTGGTAGGGAAGAAAAAGCAAACAATCAAGAGGAGGGTTGCGTGAGCTGAGAAAGAAACTAATGGTGATTCTGACTGAGCTGTAGGTCTGCAGCACAGCTTGCTTCTCTGTTCAGCCCTCTGTGCTTCCTCTAAAGCCCCAGTTGTCTTAAGATCCTTGCTTCATCTTCCCTATATGGGCTTCATAAAGCTCGGTTTCCCCCTTCCAGATGCTAAGCCTGTCTTCCTAAATCCCTAGAGGTCTTGTAAATAGAAGATTGCCAGTGGTACAGTGGAAGGTGGACAAAATCAGAAAATAATGGAAGAAAAATGAGCTATACTAGTTTTGGTATAGCTTACATAAATTAAAACGAAGTATATAAATCTGAAAGATAAATGTTTCTGTGTTTCTTTTAAAAAGTTCAGAAGTGGCCTAGGACAGAGGTGATACGTGGGGGAAGGGAAGGCATCTATATTTATATGCAGATAAGCATAAGAAATAAGTTTAAATTTGAGGTCACTACTGTATTTTGTCTAGAATAATTCAGGAAATTAAGAAGGAGAAATTTCAGAAGCAACATTGTAATGATACGCCGTGATCCCATTGTAGAAAGCCACCAAGTAATTCAGATGTGATTTGCCCTTAGTGAAGCCATGTTGGCTATCACCAATCCCCTTCTTATTTTTCATGTGCCTTAGCATAGCTTCCAGGACAATCTGCTCCATGATCTTCCTAGGCACAGAGGTCAGAGGTGAGACTGACCTGTAGTTCAGACACTTGAAATGTTTTTGAAAGAGAATCTCCCTCTTCTCCCTCATATTCCCTTAAGAATAAATCTTCCTTTAGGCTTAACTATGGAGATGTTGCTATTGTCTCCCTACCATGCTGATGTGCCCATGTCAGCTTGCAATTTGAAACATTTATTCCCCAAGGAAGAAGTTGAAATGTGAAATGATATCATTCTGTGTTGTGTTTGGTTTAGCTGCTTGATGTTTTGTGAGGAAATACAGAACTCAGTTCATCACAGTTCAGCTCAGGATTGTATGTTATGTGCCAGGAAATCTAGTGGTGATGTGAGTACACGTTCTGTATCTGTAAGAAACAACAAACAAGAACAGCAGAGTTCAGAAAGCTCAGCATCTCTAGGCTCCAGCTGAGAGTTGGACTGTTCTTTTGACTTGAGAGTATACAACTGCATATTCCTCAGCACTTACAAGAAATGGCTCAACAACTTGAGATGAAATGGCTCAACACTATTTATGTTCCTATAACTTGGTGATAATTTGGATATGCTGAAAAAAGAGTATGATAGGAAATGCAGAGCACAATGAGATGAAACAGAGAGTCAGTAGGAGATCTGGACACAGAACTGTAGGCTCATACTCTGCTGAACAAGAACAAAGATGATGGAGGTGATGGCTCTGCACACCCTCTCCCCCATAGGAAAAGATGCAGTGATGCAGGTCTCTAAGTTCATTGAGGACCATTTATCCTCTTTTCCCTGCTATTATTTTTTTTATTTGGGATGTGACATTAGTATTACAGTCCTGCAGATCAGGGCATTCTTTAGGGAGGAGAAAAAGAGAAGTTGAATTCAGAGCTGCAAGGAGTAGATTTAACTTCAATGGACTTGTCAGGCTGCATATAGTTATCTTAGTCTGTGTGCTCTAGGCAGGTTGATGTTTAGCCAAGAGCCTCAGTAACTAGTTCAGATACCCACCTAGCCCAAGCAAATCCTGCACTAATGAGGTTAATGCACAGACATGTGCACGTTCTCCATGATTAACTCCCTACCAGAATAGAATATGAATGGTCGCAGGACAAAATTGTCACTAGAGACACTATCACAAAGGCTGATCCTATGTGAAAAGACAGACTTTGGTGTCAGGCAGTGGTGTGGGCCCTGTATTTTTTTCTATTTTTATACTATCAGAGTAATTTTACAGCTGCAGTATTTTGTTGGGGAAGATCATTGTGTTTTTCTATATTGCCTACAAAAGCTGTGGGCACTGAGATTGTAGTTTTTTAGATAACAGATGTTCTAAAGAATCTTGTGAATGCATGGAACAAATACATAAAAGAAGCATTTTTGAATGGCCTTACATTTGACTAGTCAGGAAAATACTCACATAGATTTGTATTGTTAGCAAGAGAACACCAAGTTAGTAAGGCTAAATGTTAGACTAGTTACCTATATGGGTTTCATAGTACTAATATAATTATTTTCTTTCTGAGAATTAAATTGCTAGTTACAAATGCAAAGCTTTTTCTTGTAATGTATTTTAAAGGAAAGATTACTTAATAATATTGTCACATGTGAATTGTGTTGCAGTAGTTTTTCACACACAACAACGGTAACATCATGACAATGAATATCTAGCTATGATAATGTATTACAAATTTACTTATAAACAGAGGAAAATTTTAGCAGACTTCACAAGATATTTTAGCACAGGATTCTTTATGTGTGAGAATTATGCCCCCTTGCAAACTTGTGTTACATGTTGGTCTGTTTGTTTTGTAATGTTTGTGGCAGAATTTCGCCATCAGATGCTGAATCCACAGCAAGTGAACAATCCAGCGGGAGAGAGACAGGAGAAGAAAGTGCAAGACCATCAACTGTTGCAAACGAGGGCAAGCCACGGAGAGCAGTGAAGAAGGGTTTGTTACTTCTTTTTTTCGTTGTGCTCTACTCAGGTTGAAGAGTTACTCTGGTGCTGTAACTTTTCTAAATTCATCTTTGGCTGTTGATTTGTCTGCTTCTTGCCGCAGAAAATGCCTTTGTATTTGGTTTAGTTTCTTCTGCTGAAACTGGAGAGCTATACATACCTTTCATTCCAGCAAGCTTTTGAAACAAATGGTTTAGCGGGAATGAATCTTGCTTCCTTTTGTCCCACACACTCCCCCAGCAAAACTCTTTCCAGCTAGGCCTAATTGTGTCTCTCATGGTAGCAGAATTGCAGACAGTTACATGGGCAGTAGAGGTCACAGCAGGTCTTCAGACCGCTGGGCTGTGTCTGTAACAGTAACTTTGAAAAAATGATATGAAAAAAAAGACATCAGAGAGGTCAAAGTTTTACAAATTAGTTGGAATTCAATCATCAAAATGCCTGCATGATTGTACATTAGAATGATCAAAATTCAATGCCACTATGTTAATAACACTGGTATTTTTTTATTTAAAAAAATCTTATTTCCAGTTAAAGTGCTACTATTTTTCTTGGAGGTACTCTAAAATATATATATTTATGTATTTATAAAAATGGGAAAACATCTCAGGAGGATTTGAGTTCCTCCAACTTACCTGACTTGAAGTCTGTTGCTGTTTTAGTGTTCTCCTTTTTTTCTTATCTGGGGACGCCAGATTCGTCTCTCCATTTTCTATCTGGCTTAAAGCTTTATGTAACATTTAACATTTCCTTTTGGTGTAGAAATGTTACGTGTTGCTGCATCTGAATTACCTGGTAAAGGCAGCAAGGAGACAGTGTAAAATGTGTCCTTTCTACCTATCATGCTCTTACTGGTTAAAATGCACTATTTTTTCAGCATTTGGTGCCTCTAGTTTGCAAAACACAGGGACTATTTTTAGCATTCAGAATTGGAGGTGCTGTCTGCAGAGAGCTCTCTACTAAATGGGTGATTCAGTTCCCTTTTTGTGCAGCTGAGATTTGGCAGTTTGATCCAAGTTCATGCAACTCATTCAAAAGTAAATCCAGTCATCTTACTGCTGTGTTTTTTTTCCAGTTGCCATTCTAGTTAAATTACTTGTCGTAATTACTGTGTTGTCTCTTCTTTTTCCTATATGTTGTCAGGAGCAAACAGAGTGGGTAAGTAACCAGAGCTGGTAGTTGAGTAGGCGTGTTGGGGTAGCTGCAATTATGTCTTAAGGATGAAAGAGTTTGTCTTCTGAGTCTAAGAAAATAAAATTGCTTTTGAGCTATTGAAGTATAAAAAAGTCTCAGTTACACAAATTACAGTAATCCAGCACATTTTTCTAATTTTTTTTCCTCCCAGTTCTTTCAAATTATTGAGGAAAACATCACTGTGAAAGAAGCAAAACTAAGGCAGCTGTTGGTCCTGAAACCAGCTTTGTATAAACAAGCTGGAGATAATATTAGAATTAATGTCTTTACAGGAAGCCCAAGAAAAACATGAGCTACCTGCAAAGAAACACAAATATTTTGTTGTGAACTAGTGTTTTCTCTGCCAGGATTGAGACATGGCAAACATAGGGCAAGAGAAAGCTGATGCTGTCTTTGATAATATATAGCACATCTAGTGATAAAATAAGGACTGTGTCCTCTGATAGCACTGACCATCTTACAGTAGCCAGCCTTCTGTGCATCCTTCTGTGCTCTGCTGCTTTCCACTGGTGGGTGTAATGAGTCATTAGCTGCATCCTAGGGATGTCACCTACTGGGATACAAAGAAACTGTGTGAAATTTATCTCTAATTGCATACTCTGGCACGGTTAAGATACCAGTGGATGAGTTGAAGAATCCCATTGACTTTAGCTGATTTTGGATAAGGCCTTACGCACCTTGGTTGCTGTGTCTCTCGAGGGCGCAGGAAGCAGTAGTTTTTCTCTGTCTCCAGCTGTTTTGGTTTTCATATGAAATCATAGCTTCCTGACATTTCAGTTCAATTAATGGTTTTAACTCAGTGATGAATATTGATCCTGACATGTGACCTATATGGACTGGTTGTTAAAACATGATCTGATGAGTATTAGGGTATTAGGTACTTCTCCATTATTTTTTAGCTTCAGCCAAATTGTTCTGAAATCAAAATTTCATTCATGTAGTGCCATCCAATAGCTTTATAAGGAAGATTTTCTAAATGTGAATAATAGTGTAATATAAAAACTTTGAAATGAGAAATTATGCTTATTCTCTCTGTAAAAACTTCTACAGGACCTCATTCATATGTATGATACCATTTCTCCTTTTGTTGTATGTATACAGTGCTATGTTGTTCCTGACCTTATCTACTTTTCTGTACTTCCATCTTGGTTTGTTTTGCATTGAGTGTAGGCACACAGAGAGAATTTAAAGGTCAGATGCAGCTTATTATGGTTTTTGTGTGTATCTTTTCTGACAAAAGAGTAACGTACGATGTTGCTGTAGAGCCTTACCAAAATTTGTCAGTGGGACTTCTGTTTTACCAAATGAGCTTAAGAACCCTTTCAGCTGAGAAGCCCTTGCCAGGCACTTGTTTAGGTGTGTACAGGGGAAAATTATGGATGAAGTTAGGAAGATTCAGAGTGAATGCTCAGTGTAATTAAAAATACTGGACCTCACTAACCAAGTAATATGAAAATATCCTTAAAATTTTGTGTTGGAGGTCAGTGAGCTTGGGAGTAGCTGACTGAGTGAAAAGGTGAGGAAAAAATGGCTAATGTTTTGGGAAGATGGATGCAGAAATTCAGATTTCCATTGACTACACAATTGCTCTGAGGGATTCACACTAACTCTTTAATATATCTTGTGCTCCTCTCTCTGAGAGGCAATGCTTGCACACTTCTGAGAGATGCATGAAGATGGGGCTGTGAAGACAACAAATAGTTATTATACAAATAGCTACAGAAGAGAGATGGATATGTTTCGTTTAGGCTCTGTGTCTTGCAAAACATTTGGGAGACAGAGGTCTTGAATGGAGCTGTTTACCTTCTTTTTAAGAACACTTGTACAGAGAAATCACAAATGATGCATGCTTTTTATAAATGTGTATGTTTGACAATGCTTTGATCAAGTTTGAGAAATAGGAGTACAGATCTTGCTTTACTTGTGGCCAGACTGCTTTCCAGCCCAAAAGTAGTATGCTGTGAATATGATAAAGCATACTATTCCTTTCTTGTCCTGCTCCCTTGTGCTGGAAGAGGGAAGCAAAGGAGCAAGTAATCTACTGTGACCTTCCACAGAAGATAGGATTCACTCCTCTTCTGAACCCTATCCTGCATTACCAGCATATGTTGCGACAGGATCACAGCAGGGACTGTTTTATTTCCCTTCCTGTCTGTTGTTGTTGGATCATGTTGATTAACAATTGATTCTTTATCAGAATCAAATTAGATTTTCCTCCTGATTTGAATATCAAGAACCACATCCCCTTACTAGAAGTCTGTGGAAAGATTTGGGACTGTGTCCCTCAACATTAAATGTGTTCCTTCATAAGGAGAGTCACAAGTCTAGATCTCTCATTGTTTGTATTTCATGGTGAAAAGCAGTTTGAGAATGTGTGGCTTTATCACATGGATAAGACAAAAGGCTATTTTGAAAGTTTTCAATAGCTTTTGCAAGCCTCATCTGCATAACAGGTCTAACTCAGAAAAAAATTACTAGATCTGTGCTTAACTGCAAAACACAGGTGATCCTGTAGATTTCAAGTCTTTTGAGATGACCCATTTCTATAGCAGTAATTAACTGTCAGCAGGACCTGGGGTGCACTTCCATGCGTATTGGCTTTAATGTCTTTTGCTGATTGTATTTGAGTTGGTTTAACCTCTTCAAGAAATTACAACATGACAGTATTTACGCAGCTTGCATATTATTATGTGAACTGTTTATCCTGTCACAGAGAAAAAAATCTGCTTTAAAAGTATTAATCAGTAAAATGTCTGTAAGATTCTTTGTGTTTTGTGCGGATCTCTAAGGGTTTTTTTGTTGGTTCCTGTATGTTCCTATCACTCAAGAAATGCATTTTGCATTGAGACATCTTTCATAGCTCTTTGAACCCCCATTTGAGCAATTTGCATATCCTTAAGTACTGATAAGAGGAATCATTAGCAGAATGTACTTAAACAGCTTTTTATGCAGTAAAGTAGATTGAGATTTTGGGGGTTTGCAAGTGCCAAGAGCTTGATTTACAGAAATAAAGAATGACAGCTCATCTTCTGGAAATATAAAGAGAAAACGTTTATAATATGCAAACTGCGGGGTAAACTTGTTGTACACTAAACGTGAGTCAGCTGGAAGGCCTGTAAGGCAAATCAGACACAGATGGAAAACAACATATAGATTTGTAGCACAGTATCTGTAGAGCTTCACATTTGACTGTGATAACCCTGGCAGCAGTGCTTCACTCTGTATTGGTTCTGATGATTTAGGACCTCCTCAGACCAGCAGTGGAAACGAGCAGCACTCCTCAGCCTCTATCTTTGAACATGTGGATAGGATGTCCCGTTCCTCAGATGCCAGCAGACGGGTCCCAAGCAAGATCCAGCTGATTGCCATGCAACCCATGGCAGCACCTCCGGTTCAGAACTCTGTGCTCTCTGATCGAGTAGCAGAGACCAACAAAATTAATAAAGAGGTATTTTTGAAAGTGGTTTGAATGTTTTTGGAGGATTCTATGCCTAGCCAAGGGGGAAGTGAAAAGTATCCAGTTTCTTGTTATTAGAAGTTCCTTATAAATTCCTGAAGAGTTAAATCTTGACAAGTTACAGGAATAATCTGTTTCCTTCCAGAGAAATTATCTGACCTGTTTTTAAGAGATGCCTAAACCAAAATTTAAACACAGAGAGGATCCGATAGCCAGGATACCTTTGTGTTAGCATCCTTTTGCTAGTCAGCAGGAAATGACTTAAAGACAGTTGTGCTAATTATGTATATGAGAACTGGAACATGTGGCCCACCTTGGTTTTTATTCTACACTATTCTTTTACTTTTCAAGACTTAGGATGTTGGTTATAAAAGGAAATTATCTCAAAACATCCTGGGGTGAAATTTGCAGCCCAGTTCATTGCTTTCAACTTCTAATGTGTTTACCTGACAGTAAACATACAAAATTTCCTGCTTTCTCTGAGGCTCATGTTACTGTAAGCAGAATATGAGCATGCTGGGGGCTTGAGGAGAGGTGATGCACTGTAAAACTACATCACACACTGCCTGATAGTAGCACCTACCTGCATCCTGGTTTGGTGTAAGATGACTTTTTTTCATAATTCAGAGTGGAACATTACTCAAACCTGTAACTGAACTTTGTTAAGAATCTGTGTTTCTCAGTACCTTACTGAAGAGAGGCAAATATATATATCTAGGATACAGAGGCAAGAGGAGCCACAAAATAGAAATCTGTCTATATGGGCAGAAAACATATGATTCTAACTACAAACATAAAGAGCAAGTCTAACTTGTGTCCTATATAGTAGGCTGCCTTTTTTTTTTTTTTTTCATGAGAGAATACACAAAAATCAATTTTTATTTGGTTGTTCATTTGCTGATGCATTCCAGAACTAGTCCAGCACAGGCAGAGCAGTTGTTGCTACCTAATCTGGTGTTCAAGTGTTTACCAGTGATAAGAATTATTTCTGTGGGTTTTGGGCCAGGATTTACAAAGTGTGGTGTTACAACAGCTTTACCCAGAAAATGAGATGTACTCCATGAAATTTGAAAAAGGGTAGGAGAGAGGCTTGAAAACTCAGCCTCCAAGATGATGTAGAGCTGATAGTGCCGTGTTCATCTGGGGATCTGGGCCCTTGTGTTGTTGCTGTGTTCCTGCATAGCATATGGCAGCCTCTCATGCACAGCAGAGTCACTGAGTTACGAGCTCCGTTGGCTCTTGAAGTTCTTGCTTCTTATGTGATGAAGGTCATTAAAGGGAAAGAGTGGCATATTTTAATGCTGTTGATCAAGTATCTATCTGTTTGCCTAGCATACAAACTGGTTAGTCTTATCTTTTCAGAGCAGCGTTATGTCTGGCAGACAGGAGGAATTTTTTGTGTTTCTCCTGCCTTTTGTTAACAAACTGCTACTTCCCTCTAATTGCACCTGCTGTGCTGGCAATCGTGCTGTGTATAATAGTATATCTACCTGGGGAGACTGCAAAATATCCAGGAAGGAATGTGCGTTCATAAATTGTGTGACTTATTTTAATCCTTCAGAGGTTTGGGGAAGGGAGACAGCAGGCATAGAGGTGGGAAGGAGAGGTTTACAGAAGAGCAGCAAAATGCAGTTTGTGAAATATACAACTGCAAAAATATTCCTCCTTTTTTTCTTTTCTCCTTCCTGAAGATACAAACAGCCCTGAGGCATAAATCCGAGATCGAGCATCACCGCAATAAGATTCGCCTCCGCGCCAAGCGTAAAGGGCACTATGAATTTCCAGTGGTGGATGACGTGGTGGTGGTTGACTCCAAAGAACAGCACAGAATATATCGCAAGGCACAGATGCAGATTGACAAGATCTTGGACCCTGGAGGCAGTGTGCCTACTGTCTTTATAGAGCCCAGGAAGAGGTAGGGATTTCAAAGATGGAACGAACAATTTTCTTTTGGAGTCAGTGCCCAAACTACATCAAAACAGTATTTCTTCACTTGCAGAGATGAAAATCATTTTGATCACTAGTTGAATTTGAGTTATCTAGGTGAAAAGGATTGGGTTGTTTTAGACACTTTCATTTATTTCAGTATATGCCACTATGTTTTGATTTCAAATTATTTTTTTACAAGTTCTCAGCAGTGAATTCTTGATAAATAAGCCCAAATTTATGAAAACAGTCTTACAACAATTTAGTATTTTCTCTGCCATTTGTTTGAATAATTCTTATGTGATGTAGAGGGATCAAAATTGCAATATCAGCACTAAAAAGTAACCTGCAAGTAATATACATGCAAGTAATATAACCAGCAAGTAATAATATTTTTATAAAGCAGGAGGTGGAGAGGGGAATATGTAAAATAAGCAAAACCTTGAACAACCTAAAAAGCATGAAGATTCTGAATGTTAAAGGCAAATTCACAAATCAGTGAGATTACCCAGAGGGTATACATAAAAGGTTATAAGGCACATCTGTCAGCCTCACAGATCTGCCTTCTTGGCCTTGTATTTGCAGTGGAGGTTTTCCCTGGGTTCTGTTTCGGGTGTACGAATACAGGCGATTGGTTCCTGGGGCACTGGTGCCCAGTGGGTGCTTCTGCACTGATAGACAGTAGCTGGTTTGCTTCGTGGGGTTAAACCCTCTGTACCAAGCCTTGCTGGCAGTGTGGTCTGTTGTGCGGCTGTAGATGTGTCGCACATTGGGCTGGGGAGCTGGAACGCACACAGCCTGGACAGATGAATGTAGGAGGGAGGTGACTCGAGAGAATCTAAGGGAAGAATGGGATGTTTTGGAGAGTTGCCAATGAGAGCGTTATTAAGAGAAGCTTGAGGAAAGAGATATGAGCTTACCTTATAGGACTGGCATGGAAAACTGGAAAAGTGACGAGAAACAGGGCTGAGGCAAGGATGAGTTGGAGGAAATGGGCAGAGGAATTCAACCTTGAGAAGAAAAATTTCAAAAATAAACATGATTACCTTTGTCTCTCTCTCTCTGCTTTTTGGTTTTTTTCCTGTTAAGTTCTCGTGCAAAACGTTCTCCTAAGCAGCGCCGTCGCCATCAGATCAATGGGAGTCCAATTGATGCCGAAAAGGACAGGTTAATCACAACTGACAGTGATGGGACATACAAAAGGCCTCCAGGAGTCAATAATTCTGCATATATTGTATGTATGTCTCTTGAATGGCAGGAATGTTCTGATAATGATGACAGTTGCGACACTGGCAGGTTTTTGGCCTTCTGTTTGTGGTCCATATGATATGGTTAGTTTCAGTCATGCAGTTAGCTTGTAAATAAAAGTGAATTAAGGATTTCATTGACAGTCTGTCATTTTTAAGCAGTAAAATTCTGCTGAGTATTCCTTGATACTACAGAGGCCAAGAACCAAAGCCTTGTTTTCATTAATGCCACTGTGTTACGCACATGAAAGCATGCTTGACATGTTCCACAGTATCTTGAACATAGTTTCACTCTAGTCCAGTTTGCTGGATGTTCTATATTGGTATATTACAGCAGATTTCATCCTTTCCTCTTACAGAGTGGAAGACTCAGGTCTTTTTGTGAGAAATTTTCTCATCTTTAAAATGCGGCAATTAATTATTAATGATAGAGAAACACGTCTTTGTACTACAGTAACTTGAAACAATTCTAGTGCAATGTCTTGAAAATTAATTTTGTCTCACATCTAAAGAAAGAAAGATGCTGGAGAATACTTCTGTTCAATCATATCCATGTCACAAACAGTATTTAGGCATCTTTAACCACTTCTAAGCAAATTTCATGAAGCCAAATGCTAATATTGGAAGCCCCTGGACAGTTCTTATATTTAAAGATGGTTTAATAATTTTAAGAATTTCACTGTTAGCTGCATATGCGGTCAGGTGACTCTGATGTCGATTTGTGCAGTTTCCCTTTGCCTTCAAAGATGAGTGTGATGATTTTAATGTCATGCTGCAGTAGAATGAATTATCATCTGAAGCTGTTTAATTAAGACATGGCACACAGCAGGCTCAGCCCCTTTGGCATCTGCAGTGAGACTGCTCAGAATGCTAAGTTCTTAATAAAGTAGAGGCTTGTGCCTCTTGACAACTGATTTTGCAGTCTGCATGCAGTGGTAAGAATGAGCTCTGATAATAAGTCTGCTGCTGTAAAGCTCGTTTAATTTCCTCTCACTGATGAACAATAAGCCCATGTGGTAAGATCCCAGGTAGTAATTATGATGCATGCCTAAGGTATTGCTGCGATGAAGCACTTATATGAATCCCGTTCAGATGATGCACCCAAGTTCAAGTTCCATGCAGGTAACCACTTAGTTTCTTAACAGCTTCTTTTCTCTGTTTTTCTAGGAGGTGATAATTGTTTAATGTTACTGCTGATGTGGTCAGTTATAAGCTAAAGTCTGAATTAATTTCTTAGACCTGCAAAAGCTGCAAAGTCAGAGATGTAGACAGTGCTGATTGTTTTTTTTCTGGGTGGAGAAATGCTCTCTGCATGACTTCATTACGTGCTTGCCAACCACAAGATTTCTGTTACAGCTGAGTAACTCCTGCACAAAGCTCTGCTGCCTTACCTGGGATCAGAGTCTTTCAGATCACACTGAATGAAATGTTTGAACTGCTGGTGTTCTGTATGTGCATGCAGAAGCAGGGAGGGTAAGGGCAGGTGCCGTGGTTCTGGCAAAGACAAGTGTTGCTCAGACTGAAGGCCCACAGGGGCTTGGAGGCTGGTTAGATCTTCTCCGTGGCTGCCCTTCACCTTCTTTGTGTTTCCTCCAGTCTGATCCAGACTTGCCTCCCGAACCCCAGACGTCATCCTCGGCGGATCTGGGGAAGTTCCCTGGCTTGCCCTCGCACCCGGTGTCGCAGTACGTGCCCCCGCAGCCGTCCATCGAGGAGGCTCGGCAGACCATGCACTCGCTGCTGGACGACGCCTTCGCGCTGGTGGCTCCCAGCAGCCAGGCAGCCAGTTCCGCGGCCGTGCCTCCGCCCGGGGTCTCCACAGGACAGCCGGTAAACAGCTGCTGGGCAGAGACAGCAGCACGTGCATGCAGTGGGGATCAACTCATGGGCCAGTAAACAGCACATTTGTGATGCAGTTTAAAAGGCGTCTCTGGGCAGGGAGTTAGCACTGGTTGAGCCACGGCCACTGTTGTTGTGCCCTTGCTGTCAGGACTTAACAGAAATAAGGAACGTTCCTGGAACAAGGAGAATTCAGAAATGACCGTCACAAGATGATGAACTTGCTTTCTGAGCTGTTTAATTTCTTTTTCCTTTTCCTGTCTCAGCCACAAGAGAAGATAGGAGTTTTCCTGTAGGGTAATTTCAGTTCTTCTCAGTTAGGATCTTTAAAAAGTCAGTCTTGCTGTATCTGAGAGTAATACTTTATTTTTTTTTTCAATATGTGTGGTAGTTCCTATTTTGACAATGAAAAAGTAATACATTTTGCATAGGTCATATTTTTCAGCAGGATATCCAAAAGCTTTCAGGAAGTGAGGGATAGGGAAGCAGTGTTTCCGTGTATGATTTTTCATTTTTGATGGAGCACTGAGGCACATGGATAATCTTGTAGGTCATCCCAAGTTCTGATGGGTCTGAGCCCTGTAGACTCTCTGCTGCAGTCTGATGCTGTTTGAGGTCAAAAGAGATTTCCAAATGCAAAGCTTGGTTTTTTTGCTAAGTAGACATTGGAGCAGCTCTTGATCTTCTGCAGGTGAGAAGAACTATGTCTGAAAGGTTTTTAAATTAAGACTCTGATCACACAGAAGAGACTGTAGCTGCTGTAGCAGTGTTTCCTAGATCTTCTTGTGCTCCTTTTGTTTGTAAAACTTAAGTTCTTATGGCTGCCATCAAGTCCTACATACAGGCTTCATGATCTCTGCCATTCATCACTTAAAAGGCTGACTATGGAGTTCCCAAGGTATGAATTTTGATTTTAATTTGGTGGTTTTTTCATTCTTCTGACAGAGATACATGGAATTTGGAATGACTCCACCAACAGCACCAGGTCTCCTACCGAGGTAGCTTTTTACTGATAAAATTATAATTTATTATTTTCGTTGTAATTACTCTAGATTTCTTACTAGCACTAGTATATTATTATGCAAAGTACTGTATAAATGAGAAGTAACAGGAGCCCAGATCCAGTCTTTGTTATTTATTTGTGAAGCATAAATGACATATGCATGCTGTATGGAATCCAAGCCTCTGTTTAAAAGAAATGTGTTTCTAGCTCCTCAGCTATAGCAATATCCTTCCAATATTCAGTAAACCACTGAGTCTGAGCTTTTGGAGAGCCTGAAACAGTTACTCAGATGCATATAATTCTCCCAATACTCTTGCTTTCATCTTGTTTCTGTATCCTCAGGGCAACACTCACTCACAACAGCTTTCATATGACTAACAGATTCGTTCTATTTTTAACTAAGTTGAGAATAAATGACAGAGCACAGTGACCCTCAGAGAGAAAGTCTGCCTTGTAGCCCTACTATTATAAAATCAGGGGAAGAACAGATTTTCCATCTTCCCCTGTGCTTGCTGGAGGAGAATTGTGTAAAGGGGAGAAAATAGTTGTTCAGATGATTAATTTCACCTTTGGTTTGTGTGTTTTAAGCACATGTGAAGTTGGACACGAGTCATGGTGCTCACTGGGGTGTGATTTGTCTCACCCTCTCCAAGCTGCTGCAGCCAGGCTGGTAAAATGATGGCCTTGTGCTGCTCTCATTACCTTCTTAAAGTTCACCATATAAGATGAAATCCCACAGCTATTCATGTCATTCATCAGACTTCACCTGAAGTCTTCACTTCACTTTGATGGTAAAATAGCTGTGAAGAACTTTCCTTTATTTATTGGTCTGTGATCTGATTTTGAGAAGACCAAGTAGAAAAGGAGGAGTTTCTAGGTATCTTGCTTAGTTCTTGGCTGAAGGTGACAGTTTCAGTGTGAGTGGAGCATACATGAAATGGCACAGAGTATGACATGTGGTGTGCTCTTTGTAATTTAGGTTACCTTGAAGATTATGAGCTTTGAGACTGCCAGTTGTTTGCTATTGAGGAGATTTTGTCTTTGTTTGCCTGTTACATATTCAGGTAAAATGTGATAAATTAATCATGAAAGTGATGTAGTCCATGTTAATACACCTGAACAAGATAGTGTCTTCACAATGTATTTTTTGTTCAAAAGTTCGTCATTCTTTGGCATAGGTAATCTGAATTGATGTAAATCGCAGAAGTTCAAATGCTGGCTTTGCTAGTGTCAGCAGATTAAGTTAACAATCTGAACAGAAAGAATTCCTCTTAAGTTTTCATTAAAATAGAAAGCTTCCTAAAGTTTGATCAATAGAAAACAAGGAAAGAGTTGTCATGGTTGTGCAGTGGGAGTTATTCTCAAAATCTAAAGATAATGATAAACAAATTGATAGAAGCAGTGCACCAGCTAGAGGAAGGAAAAATAACCTGAGGTCAGTGTGATTAGGTGGCATGTATAAATGTCATAGTCCATTGGGTTAAATATCCAATGCATGGAATACTAGTTGGGTGAGCATACTGTTCTCTTCTCTGTAATAACACCATCAGCATCTTTAATGGGGTGGAACCAACCTGGGGAAAAAAATTAAATGTAAAAGACCTAGGTCACATAACAGCTAGGCAGTCATAAAGGCACAATGAACAGCTTTTGCCAGAAAATGGATATTGAATCATGCAACAGAGATAAATATACTGAGCTATAGTGAATTAGTGGTGTAAAATTGATTCTTGGAGCAGTATCTCCTGACTTAAGTGACTGGAGATAATTTTGGGGTTTTTTTGGATGTGCAAAAATTGAAAGCTGAGTTTCAGTCTGGAAATAAGAAGGAGCACTAGAAAGCCTGTGTGATACAGATGCAGAGCTGTACTCTGGTTTTATGCTTTTATGTTGATCTTTGACTTTATAGAGAAGCTATAGCTATCTATTATAAAGAAGATTGAGAAGGTGAAGTCTTATTAAACGTGAACCTTTCAAGTGCAAACACATCAGCAATGAAGAATTTACTTCCTGTCCTCTGAAAAATTGGCACAAAAAGAATGCATTTGCAGTAATGTTGAGAAAATATTTTCTTTAGACAATATCAAAAATTGTAGTAATTCTTCAGCTTCATAATTCCAGCTCAGCACTGCAGGCATAAAGGGCCAGATGATCACATCCTTTACTGATTACAGTGATTAACATAACAGAAGTGATGTTGTTAAACATTACCTACCCATTGAAGCATTTATTTTAACTAGCTTGTGTGGTTGGAAATGGTTTCCTCTGGATCTGCTGAGTGGACAGGTGGGGATTTGTACATGAGGGAACTGGGGAAATTCCAGAACTTCCACAATGGAATTGTTACAGCTTGAAGCCCTTAAACCTCCTCCATCTTGTAACACTGCTTGCCAAATAGCTGATACTTTTATTTACAATTACTTGTTTGTGCTTTATTAGGCAATTTATTATGTCAACTTCCTGTGCTATCTGGTTGTCATATGAAGGTGGGCAGTTTTCCAAATAAAGCACAAATCAAGAATAGTCTAAATTAGAGGCAATCACAGGATTTTGCAGTAAAACAAAGGGGTGTAAAATTGAGATCTTGAGGAACAGGATACACTGCAGACTGTAGCCTAGGAGGGCTAAGATGCCATTGTGGTAAAAGGCATGGAAATCTCATCCCTAGCCCTCTCTTTGTGTAGTTCCATGTGCCTGAGCTTGGCTGCTTGTCTCACTTTGCTTCATTTACATTCACACAGTTAGTGAAGTTAGATGGATTAGAGTTTCTGTTGTTAACTCTTTTTAGCAAATATAAAACAGTGGCTACCAGCACCAGCCTGATTGATAGAAAACATTAATTTCAGTATACATTGCATTTCTTCATATGTGCTAATGTTTTGAGTCATTTCACAAATCATAAAGTACACAGTTTTGAAAACTTCCTGAAAAATTACCAGACTACTTCATGAAGTAATAGGTGTTCACAAAATACACATGTAATGCTATTAATGTTTTGGTTTAGACCAAAAGTGTGTGCCTAGAAACTCTTTGAGTAGAGTCAGCTTTGTTGCTGAGGTAAGGAGCTGCATCACTGCTGAAGTCTTACTTTTCTATTTTTTTTCATTGAAGATACTTTTTTCTCCCAAGGGAAAACAAGATCTCTGTATTGAGGAGACTGCAACATGTTAAAAACACTTGTGTAAAATTTTGTTAAAACATATTCTTCAGATGTAAATATTTTTCTCAACATTGAAGGTTACAATTACATTAAAAGACATAAAGAACTGCTGTGCGAGGCCCACCTACGTTATTGTTTCTAATTAGGAATTTCACTTATTTTAATCTTGAGTCCTTTTCCACAGGCAGAACTTTGCGCCAGGTTTTCTTCAGCCTGCAGAGTTAATGCATGGAGAGCAGCCGCCACCTGAGGTTCAGTATTCCTCCAGAGGGATGTACTCAGAGGAAATGCCATCAGTGGCACGGCCACGACCAGTTGGAAGCACTGCAGGTACATTTCACAGAAGTTGAATATGCAGTAAAATAACTGATCCTTTTCTGTGTCTGTTCTTATGCCAAGATCACCATTAAGGCATCATTGTCCTTCAGCTGCTACATGTGATATGTGGTCCTTGTCCTCAAAGCCCAAAAAAAATGATCACAGAGTGAGGTTAGCTTTACTTTTCGTAGGACCTTGCAGAAAAAGGAACTGCATTGCCCCTTTTTTAGTATCTTAAAAGCACTGGTTATCACAAAGCATATTTTCACAAAACCCCTTTCACTAACAATGTAAAATTACTTGGTTTAGAGATTACAATGTATGCTAACTTTCCATTTCTAACTCCTTCTTTTGTGCTGAATGAACTAATTTTTGCAGCCCAGATCAGCATGCTAAATAGCAAAATTTTTTTAATACTTACCTACATCTGTGTTTCTTATTTCTTTTTGTAGAATTGTATGCATTAAAGCAGTATCTCTTAGTTTTAGATTGAATTATCTATTTCTGCTGTTCCACATGAAATCACCTTCCCTGATTTGGTTCAGGTAATTTTGATAGCAGTTACCAATGCTATCATGAATAAGATGGCAACATCACATGGCAGCTAAGCAGCAGACACTTCTACGAATAAAATATTATATTGCTATGCAAATATTACAGTTAATTTTCTCCTAGATAAATATTTTCTTCCTTGAAAAAGAGTGGAAATATGATCATAGACTTATATCAGAAGCCCAGTTTTGATAGTTACTCTCATCTCCCTGTAAATGTTAAATGAATGAGAATAGTAGGAATGTAGTAACTATTAAAACTTAATGATGGTTATTTTATTCTCTGATTCACACTATTGTCTAAATGTTCATATGTATTCTGCTTTAAAGTTTGGAGGTACTTAAATATATTTAGTTTCTGTCCCTCAACATAATTACGTGTAAATATTGAACTTCTCAAATATTGGGGAGTTTTGAGAGAGAACAGGAAAGTGATCTACCTATCCATCATGTAAATCACACTGTTGTTTTTGTCTTTTCCTCCCCTTTTGTACATATACCCAGTTTTATGTATCTCTGGGTTAAATGTGTTTCATTTCTAATGAATAATAAAGTATTAATAGTAATTTTAAGAATAAAAATATAAATGACATTTCCCTGTGGGAGAAAATTAATGAAGAAGGAAAGCTGGCATGTTGTTACATATCTCTTGGAATTAATGGTGGCAGCTATCCTTTCATATGTTTGAAAGCAGCGGGAAAGAGGGGAGGGAAGGAAAAGGAGAAAGGAGGAGGTTGGCTTTCAGGCTGGAAGGAGATACAGTGTGTTCTGACCTTCTCTTAGTTAACAACAGCATCGTTTAATATTTAACCACAAAGCAAAGCTGAGAGAAGCACACTCTTATGTAGTCGTGTTTTTTTATTCTTTAGAGCCATGGAATAGGAGGCAGCCTGCAGAGTTAGGATCTTGCCAGTGTGATGCAAATAAGATGTGCCACAGGAGCAAATGTTCTCTCTTTGCTGCTGAGTAACTGACACGAAAGCACTGCCAGAGCTTTCAGTAAGCACTGTTTCGAAAGGGCTGGCATGTTTTGGGAATGAAGAGTAGCCCATGTCAGAGATGCATGTATCTCAACCTCTTCTTTCAGTGCAGTGCCAGGAAATGCATCACACTCATATGAACTGCACAAAACGCACATAACTTTTCTGTGTTTATTCCACACTGACAGCCTTCTTTCTGCTGATTTTTATTAATTGCACAGAAACAGAGCTCCATTTTCTTCTTGTCTCCTGCTTCCAACAAAGTTTTATGTTATCATGTGTCTGCCCTGCAAACTTGACTGTGTATTAAGATGAAAAAAAAACCAATATTTGCTTTTAAGGTTCTCAGATACAGCACCTCACTCAGGTGGGAATTGCTAGCAGGATCGGAGGTCAACCAGTGGAGATCCCCTCAGGCAGAGCAGGGCATGGCCAGCCGGGGGGGCCAGGGTGGCCCCAGTATCGTGGAGAGGATGAATGTGCTAGGCGAGATGCAGTGAGTACTGTTACACATTTGCATAGTTTCCAAAGCAGTGATATGTTTGGTAATTTTTTTCTTGCATTACTGTTTGGAACTTTTTTCTCCCTGGAATACTTTTAGTTGCTTCTCTGACCTTCTTTGCTTTGCTCTTCGAACCCTTGTTAGCTCTTCTGACTTCTGCTTGCTGTTCTCTCACCTTTGCTTATCTAAATGCTTTCTCTCATTTTACCCTAACCTTTTTTTTCCCCCCTCACTTGAGGCCTTCACCCATTAATTGCAGTTCATCCAGTTCTGCTTCTGAGCTCTGGCAGAGGTGGATACTGCTTTCCATTCCTTCTTTGAAATATGCCTCTGTATTTTGAGATTGTCATTAGAAAACATTGAATTAAATTGTCCCAGGCTGCCATCCTATTTTGTATGCATGAAGTTCTTTTATCTTCTGTATCAGTGCTAACAACAGGAGTCAGGGGAGCAGACAAAGGTACATACTTGTACATAACATTAGAGGTGTTTCTAAACAAGTTACTTTCCTGGCCTAAGTCAGCAGAATGTGGCAAATGAATACATACTCATTTTCCTGTGTTGCCCAGACAGCCGTGGTGATCTCATGTTCTTGGCAGCTGTGCTTCTAGAGGCTGACATTTCTGATTCAACCAGATATGTGAGGTTGAAGATAGTATAGGGCCTTGCCAGGAGAGAGACACTTGCCTGCTACCAGTCCCTCCTTGGTGCATTACCATCCTGGAGCAGACTGACCTGTGACAGGTTTATTGCAGTACTCTTGAGAGTGACAACTTTATGCTTCTTCTTTTGCTTCTTAGTTTAAACTTCAATTTTGTGGTTTCTTCCTTGAGGAAAGAAGGCAGGATCGCCTCCTTCTGCAGATTGAGAACAGTGTGTGTTCACACTATTTGACGTTGCATTGCAGTATTGCATGATCATGACATAGCTTTGCAGAAAGGAAACGCAACAGGATGGGCTTATCTTTAGATTTTGGTGAAATTGAGCTGCCTCCACTCCAAATAAACTCAAGAGGAGCAGCATAAAGTTTTTGAGAGCTGGGTACACTGTTTGATACTATTCAAAAACTTCAATTGTCAAAGCTGAAAGATCTGTTTTCCGAATTTAATTTGCTTTCTGTGCCTGAAACTGTGGCATTTGAATGCAAGATCATAATTTCAGTTTACATCAAAAAGAGCACTTGCATGAGAGATCTTAGTGTCTCGCATTTCATTTTCAGAGACATCTCTGGGTTACCATTTATTGACCTTTCTTTACATTTGTGTCTCTTTTCCGAAAATGGCTTTTCTAGTTCTGTGGGCGTATTCTTGTTCAGGTCATTTAAATCCAGGCTGTTTTTCTTTTGGTTCACCTCAGCTTAAAGATTTCCTTGGCTTTGACAGAACTTCTTGCTCACTGGTTGCTGCAGTTCATATGTTACTGCAATGTGATTTTTTTTTTCAGTTTGTTATTAAAAAACAGGTAAAAGAAAGAGATCATGAACTAAAACTTACTTGAATTTGATGTCATCCATCACATATTGCCTGAACTTTTTTTTTCCTGTGAGGTTTTTTTTTTAAAGGATTCTTCCCATTAAAAAACAAAAACAAAATCAGAAAAAAAGAAACCAAAGCAAAAAAACCCCAAAAAACCTTGGTCTTGTAGCTTTTTGTAGTTAAATAATTACCTTCACAGTTTGGATTTTTTCACTAGGACAGAGCTCTAAATTTGTCTTTCCTCATTTTGGCAATGAGGCTTTACTTAATAACAGTCATGTTCCTTATGGTACACTATTCAGCTGATCCTATGCAAACCTTGTCTTACTGTTCCCTCATTCTGAGCAAGTTTCTAAAATTAAACTCTGCATTTGGGAAGATTGAAATCTAGTGCATTCTTCTTGCACACAAACTGAAGAGGGATCTGCATTTGTCTTCCTGCAATAGTGCTTGTCCTTACAGTATCTTCACCCCTCTGTTCCTGGAGTCAATACCTGATTTTCTGGGAAATTTCTGGAATATGACTTCTCACTTGTACCTCCTGGCCCAAAGCCAGTGTTCAGGGTACCATCAATTCACCTTAATTCTCCATCCAGAAGGCCCAGGACAACCAGGAAAATGACAGCATTTCCTTAGCTGACAGAAAATACAATCCTGAGCAATTGCTCACCTGAGCCACAGAACAAATGAAGCCTGGCTTCTTACAGAGGGGTTCAGTGTCTTGCATATCTCCACCTCCCTCCACCACCTGGCATCATCTCCTACCCATCTACAGTCTCCTGGAGCTTTCCACTGTTCTCCTAAGCCTTCCTGCAGGTTTCCAGTGCTTCCCCAGAGATACTCCTACCCTTTCACTCTATTTTTCTACTCAGCTGCCCACTCTAGTGTCTCCAAAAAATCTCACCAAACTTAGTTGTCTCTCAGGTCTCCAAGATAGGCCCTGTGAGATACATGCTGGCTAAGAGATCCAGCAGAGCACAGTCTAACTTGACCTTTGACCTGCCACTGAGAAGCAGATTCAATGATAACAAATAAGGTTATAACAAATCAGGTTATGCCTAATTAGCTACCTGGTTTTGTGAATTTTATATATCTCTTCATATATACACATGTACATTGGGGTATAAATTTATACATCTAGTTCAGTTGAAATTGGCCATAGTTCAGCAGGTGTTAGTGTGAATTTGTTAGTCTCCCTTTTTCATCTCAGAAATCTTCCTTCCTTAAGAAGGAAGATTCAGTAAAAATATTTTTGTCAATTGTTTCATAATGCTGTTAATTATCCAGAAGTTTCTAGATAAAAATGTAAAATTTATAGATATTATACAGAACTATATATTTTTGCATATATAATGTTATGTAACATCTTTGTGTGTTTCTCTTAGTAAAGAAGTTTAAAAAAAGCAGCAAAAAATTATTACAGCCTTTTTGTTCCTGTTATTTTGCTGTTGTAGGTTAGTAGAGGTTAGGTTTCTAAACCAATGTGGTATTGAAATTTTACAGGCCTGTTTAATTCTGATGCTATATGTGAAATCACAGAAACACACCCTTTTCTTTTTCTGAGATATTTAAGAAAACTTTGAGAAACAGCCACTGTGGTCATCAGACTCCCTAATTTCCCTTAAGAAACCATTCTTATGGTGGTAATTTAGTGCAGTGTGAGAGAGACAGGAGCTGAATCACATAGTGCATTTTAATGTGAAAGTAACCTGAACATAATTTAGGTTGCTGTTAAGACCCATGTATCAAGGAGTGCTTCCTTTTAATATTTTTTTATGTCGTCTCTTCTCTATAAACCCACAGAGTACTTGTCAGATTTGCCAACTCTAGACTGCACATATGAATTAGTTTCAGGTTTCACTGCCAAATGAATAATTCTGAACAATCAGGAGACCCATTCATTTTCCTTTCATATTCCTTTCTGATACTGAAATCGCCTCTCTTTTATAAGAAATAAGACAGAATGTTACTTGGAAAACCTTTACCTATCATTCTTCTATTAAAATCTCTTTTTCCCTTAATCTGTCTCCCAAAATTAACTGCATAAAGGAGGAAAGCTGTACGTGAGATACACAAGAGACTCAGAATCTATTATTAATTGTACTTTATACAAAATGGCTTAAATTTTATTCATTTCTATTATGAGAGATGTTAAGGAACTTGCTCCCATGCATTTTTGTGTTCCCTGCACACCGCTCCACTGTCGCTCTAGGTCCCCCATATCCTTCCCAGGCTCTGCTCTGTAATGTCTTCCTTCACCTCTCCCTCACTCCCAAATCCTCTTTTAGCTGACCTTGCTGTCCTTTCTTCCCCCATCAGGCTGCTCTCTCTGCTACTCCTTAAGGCTTGTCCCCAGAGAAAGGTAGTGCTCACTGACTTATGATGGCTGTGGTCTGACCCTGCTGCTCTCCCTGAAAGGGGATCACGTTCCTTTGCTCCCACTTGTGCCTTCGAGTCCTCTGTGTCCAGTGTTTCTTCAGACTCTCTCTCAGCCTTCAGCAGTACAAGGCAAGAGGAAACACTTGCTTTAGGGTTGTCAGCTGGAATCTAGATTTTCAAAATGTACCTTGTTTGTGTCCGTACTGGGAGTTGGTGCAGTCACCTGGTGTACTGTAAATCCATGCTTTGTTCTAGTGTAAGCAGATTGTCTTGCAGAAGGACAAGCCATAAACTCAGGCTTCTGTTCTCTGTCTCTCTTGTTTTGTTAGAAAATGTATGTTACTGAACAAAGGCAGAATTAACGCCTTCCTGCCCTGAAACAATGATTGTCCCTAAGCTGGGATAGCGTTTCTCAGATATTGAGTGTGGAAAAATCTAATCTTTAAAAACCAAAGTTTCTTAGATTCAAAGTTTCTTAGTTTTCTTTTGCTGCTTCTTCTGTTGACGGTGTTTTCCTGGGCACTGGTCAGTCATAGGGTCCTCAAAAGCATACAGTCTGAACAGGGAAAGCAGGCAGGAAAAGGGAAGGTGGAAGTAGTGGTATCTCTGCTTATAAATAGTATGGAGAAATGACAGCCAGGAAAAAAAGTGATTTGCCTGCTGTCTCTTAGGAATTTGATGGAAGTGGATGGTAAGAGAAGCCAATTCTGTTGATTTCCAGTCCTGTGGGGTTTCTCCCCACCTCCTTCAATTTCAGTTCCTAAACATACTGAAGATTGGAAAGGGGGGTCTCTAAACTTGAGGCAGTCCAACAATTTTGTGTAAACTTGTTGTTTGTGCTCCATAAGAGATATCACTCATTCATGTAACAGAAAAACCGTTGCAGCAGATAGAAGCATCTCCATGTTGCTTTCCCCTCTGTTCTTTGCCTTTTTGCTTTCTTGTCTTTTCTAGGATAAACATGTTTATTCAGAAAATACAGTAATGGTTTCTCCCTTTTTCCAGATGCATATGCATGGACACCAAGAATATTCCTCCTCACCAGTATTCCAGATGCCGAGGAGTTCAGCCAGGCAGCCCTCAGCACCTCCTGCTCAGCTTCCACACAACAGCCTTCAGGGCCAGGGCCTTTGCTACACCACCAGTTCCACTGAGGACCTCCAGCCAGGTCACTCGTCAGCCTCTCTTATCAAAGCAATTAGAGAAGAACTTCTGCGACTTTCTCAGAAACAGACAACAGTGCAGAACTTCCATAGTTGATTTAGCATTCCATTGCAAATCTGCCAGATATCTGCTTCCTATGGAAGCAAAGACTTAGAGGAAATCAGCAATGTTATTCTCACAAAGGAAGGAACTTCCACAACTCTGTTGACAGCACTCTGCAAAAATCACAAAGGCAACAAAATGAGAATAGTAAGGAGAGATAGGGGACAAACAGGGAAAATCATCAGTGTCATCACAAGTAATATTAATTAATCTCCTAATATTACGGTGCTCCTCTTCTCTCCTTACCCCCATTCGGGCTAACACATATATAAAACCTTAGGTCAAGAACTCACTACTCCAGCAACAACAACAACAAAAAAAAGACAGGAACTATCTCCAAGAATGATAGACTCCTTTTTCTAAGGAAGTAGGTGAAGTTTTTAATAACTGAGATGACATTTTGCAAGAGATGACAAGTATTCTTATCTCTCCAGTGCTTATGGGGAACTGTTTTGTGTTGTTGTTCTGCAGGATTACAAACTGTATTAACTCAAGGGTCTTGAAGGTCCAATCTCACATAGGAATCACTTTGGTTGTCAGGAACAATGGGACTACTTAGAATAAAAGTCTTTATGAGTTACTTGTATTAAACTGGAACAACAATTGTTACAGCTCTGTGGTTCTGAACGGAGCTACCCTCTGCACTCTTCCTTGTTTTCCTTCTGGTGCTGAAGCTTCAAGTGTTCCTTCATCTTCAATGTTTGCAAAGTGAAACATTGGCCTTGTATAATTAAGAAATTATTTGTAGACTCATTCAGGCTGGAAAAACAAAGCAAAGCATCCAAACAGAAAGGGCTTGGTATCTAATTTGTTTAAAAATTATTGAAAACTGGAAGGGGAATACTCAGCCACAGTTAAATTTGGGGAAATGTGTGTGTATATCTGTAAAAAAACATATTTGCATACTAAATGCTCTTGCAAGACCAGCGATAAACTATTGCCACTCTGTAGTTTGCTTTCTGGACAGAAACCAACCCAGCCTGACTGGTACAGGGTCACCAGCATTATGTTATAAATTGATGTCCTAAATCATTGCTTATGTTTGGATCTGAATAATTTTAGTGGAAGTCAGTGACTGTTTAGAGCATTAACATAGGCTTAGATTTGCAGTTTTGAGACAGTTTCTATATTTATACTTGTTTCCACTGTCCCTTTGGTAAGCATTATCCCCATGGTAAGAATGGTACGTGCCATGGAACTGTTTGTCACTGCTTTTTTCAGAGTTTTTATTTAAAATTAGCTACGCATTTACTAATATTGGCCATTGCGTAACTGTAACTGACATAATACATACAGACATTTTGCTTAAGTCACGATTGGTTGAAGTGTTTTCATTTTCAGGTCAGAGTGAAGTAAAGCCACTAAACTGGCACAGAGATGGAGGACAGGCTCAGTATTGATGAGGAGGCTTGAGAGCCCTACCCTAGGGCAATGGACAGCAGAAGAATTAGATGCTTCAGTGTAGGTGTTTCAGACATGAGCAGATGGTAGTTGTCAAGGGTCTGAGGAACAGAGATCTGCCAGAGAGAGCACTGGGCATCTGGGCAGGGGCTGCATTTGCCTCCCTTACTGGGGTAGAAATGGCAGTACAGGTGTATGTACCATAACGCTGGTATGGTGTGGTGGTCTTTGGCTACCACACCTGCTCCTGGCTCCAGTGCACAATTCAGTAACGGCAATAGGACTAACTCAGACTGAAATGAAAACAGTTGGGAGGACGTGGTGGAAGAAGTTGCCTCCCTAGCTTATTCATGAAGTGTGTACATCATAATCATGGCCAAAACCGAAACCTCAGTTGCTTGCTGATGTGGAAAAAAAGGGTGGTATGCTTCCCTCTTTACTAGGAAGCTCAGTTATTTTTCTGTTTACCTATGATCATCAAAATGCTGTATGAAACTGTTTTGAGGAACTTAGAGTAAGGAAGCAGTGTAAATTAATTTCCAGTTCCCTGGCCGATGTGTAACACCCTCATGGGCACCAGTGGCGGTTTGAAAGGAATCAGAACACCAGCACAGTTATAACAGCAGTACCAACAGGTCATTATGATTTGAATTTTTTAAGTTTTTTGTGTGATAATTCTAGGATAAAAATAAACATTTGTTTTCTGCCAACTTTGTAAATGTGAATGTTGCCAATACTTCTGCAAAATGCCAGGTTTTGAAGAATGAAGAGTGTACCAGGCAATGTTCATTTGGTTGTTTTGACAGCACTGAAGACTGACTGTTGCTAAGTGTTCCCATTAAAACCATCTCTTTCAGACTCCACATCCTTCTCCAGTTTAATTCTGTAGTGAGCTCAGAGACCGATGCTTATAATATTAGCACATTACTGTGACTTCATTACAAGAAAATGTGGTCTTCTAGGAGGTAAATTAATTTTGTCTGGTACCAGCTATTTAAGAACAATATGTTCTCTGTGAAATGAGAGCTTTGAAATTTAGAGGTACTTAAGCCACTTCTCATTAATTTTTTTGCTAGTGATGGTGATGCTATTGTGAAATTCCATCTTTTTATATTTGGATGTGTATAATTTCTCTTTTCTGTCCTTAATCTTATGAAGAACAACGGACAAGTATGTACTTGTAAATAAAAGAGGTTTTCTGATGAAGCAAACCCTCTTTAAAACTTTCAACAGGATAGTAAAATATAAGAAGTCAGAAAGGTGTGTTTGGAAGTTATGTTCCCAGATTGGCTGGAGACCCGATCCAGTGTCCAAAAGATTGGTATGGCCTAGTCTGCATCTTCATATAGGAAGAAAAGTAACACCAGTTACCAGCCACCAGTTCCAAGAATGGCCTTAACAAGGGAGACCCACACTTCTTGCACCTACAGGGAAAGCTGGTTTTTCTTCATGTGCTACAAAAAGGTTCTGTGGGATGCATGTGTTTCCACTTGGAAATTCTGGGGGGGAGAAAATCTGAAAGTTTCTGCATCCCCATGTGCTTGAGTTCTTTTGCCAATTTTTTTCTTTGCCCTATTAAAAGGGGGGAGGGGGAAAACAAAACAAACCTTTTTTTCCCTGAAACTTGAAGTATCCTGAATTTAAGTATCTGTTAATGAATTTACCAATTTCTGAAAACAACAATCAGATGAAAAGTTGGTACAGGCACAGAAAGCTGTTACCAACTGTTGCATCCATTTGCATGACTAAACCATCTGGTTCATGGAATCCTCGGGCTCTTCCCTTTCTTCGTAATTTTCCTTGACATTTGTGTTTAGTCTATGTTTAGTTTGGCGTGTAACAGAACTTGGCGAGATGAGAGCTACATAATTTAGCATGATTGGTTTCCTTTTCATGGCCAAAATGTCGACCTCCAGCCTGCTTCTTGATTATTTTTGGAGCTAAGTGAAATGTTACAGTTATTTTTCATACACTCAATGTGGAAGGTGGGGCATGGTTCAGTACTATAAAATATTCTCCACCAGGATGTAACACGTGGTCCTGCCAGTGGCTGTGGGCTTTTGACTCGGGGAAGAAAACCTTGCTTCTAGGAGGAATGAATTGCATAGGTGCTGGACTGGTAATGTTAAATTTGGCCACTTTGGAGCAGTAAGTGGAATCTGAGTGACCGTTTGCAATGTACTGTACTTGCAGTGGTTTGGATCAGGCTTCTTATCTAGTGGCTGGGGAGCAGCAGTGTCAGACAAGTAGTGTCAGGCAATGTGTATCACGGTGCACCAAAAGGCTGGTGTGGTGTTGGCTACCCCAGTATGGGGCATAATTTATGGACACAGCTAAATACACAGAGTGATCACCCAAACGTGCATGTTCCTACCAAGCTAGAGCCTCTAAATTGGACCATGAATAGCAGGGTTATGGCATTATCTGAGAAAGAGGCTGTGTACAGCGACTGTAGCTTCCCAAGAACCACAACAGCTCATGCTGTTGTTAACTCATGGCTCAAAAACACATTGGATGGATTACATAAGGAGGCTAGGTGTATATTCAAGCCCAAGTGAAGTCACCAGTTTTGTGATGTAGATGACAGTAGGCAGCTGAACTCACTTTTTAAACTTTTGCCCTCACTACATTCCTCACTTTTCCAGCTATCATAGTTTTTAGCTCAAGGAAGAAATGTGCATTTTCTGTTGCATGCCTTAACTAGCAGTTCCTTGTCAACAGGTGCCAGTCCTTGAAAATTCCCTATTTTGGCCAAGAGCTTTTAAGTGGCAGGATGAAGAATATCTGTGCCTTTGAGGTGGGGACATGTTGTGGACCATATTTTTGCAGATGCAAAGAAATAAATGGATTTTTTTTTTAATAGCACCAGTTTGGTGTGTTCTGAATATGGACAGAAAGCTGGAAATTGATTAAAAAGAAAAAGGATGACATCTGATTATCAGAAGGCAGAGGGCAGCAACCAGATCTCTAGGACCACCTGTGACAGTGCTCTGTAAAGAGAGACAAAATCTTAGGGATTCCCCCTGGTCTCACTCAAGCAGACTCCATGACAGCCCCTCTTTGCAGTCCTTCACCACTTGCAGTGCTGGTTTGTATGAGTGAGGAACATCTTTCATCAGTGAGACTCCCAAAAGAAGTTCACCATGGCTGTAGAGTTTCTCCAGGACTGTTTAGATGTGCCTAGAGATAAGCAGCAGCTTTGAATTGCTTAAATGTGGAAATAAAAATCCAGTTCCTTTTTGTGGAGGGTATGCTTTTCTCTTACTGTTAGATTTTATTTAGAAATAGAGGAGACAGGATGGGGATGTATTCTGCTGTCACCAGTAGACATGTTTCAGTGAGGGCAGAGCATGCTGAGCCTGTGACATAGGATTGGCAGTTCAGATCCAAACATTGCTGTGCATGTTGCCCCTGGCTGTATCTGCATGACTTCCACTGGAAAACATGTAGTCACATGTATGCTCTGGAAGAATTCACGCTACAGATTCTGTAGTGCGGTTTGGGATGCACTTGGCAAGATGTTCTAGCTTTGACGTACAAGTCCCAGGGTGAGTTTACTCACACAGTGTAAGAAACTTGAGAAGCAACAATCCCATGGAGTTGCACTGCCTTTTAAAGGAGACTTTTCTGGAACAGAGCTGCAGTCCCATGAATACCACTGAAGACTTGTTTTGTCTTGATTTTGTGTTGCTTTTTCTTAGTACCTTTTACATATCAAAATAATTTTTTCCTTTGTAATGGCCACTCCTGTTTAGTTTTGGTTAGTTCTTACTCCATAACTGGAAGTCTGTGTTTAGGCTGTTACATCTAAACTGGAATAAAGTATTGGCACATCTGAATAAATGCTCTGAATCTTTTGAAACAAATGCTAAACCTTCTTGGATCCCTGACATGGTGGTTTTCAGGTTCACTTGCAGAAATCCTCTTATTGCCACATGTAGAGCAGGTGAACATAAATGAGAACTGAAGAGTTGAAAGATGAAAATTACTGGTTTGCATTTCCAGATATATTCAAATGTACATTTCTTAAGAGCTCTGTAGTGTTCCCAGGAAGACTTCTCAAATATTTCCATCCCAAGGCTTCTTGGAAGTTGGTTTCCTTATCCAGGCTGTTGGAAGGTTTTAGTGCTGTGCATGATTTAAAAGCAGTAGCTGCATATTGTTTGTGTTTCAGGAACAACTTTTTTGTATTCAAGGAGAATTAATGCTGTGTTATAATTGGCAATGCACAGCGCTCTTTTGGTCCTAAAACACAGATCTGAAAGAAACTTGACTAAAGAAATAAAATTTTTAAAAATATGTGATGATGAAAAAGCAGAAAGCTTTTATCCTTGGACTTAAGGAAATAGAAGAAAGAGCTGTGGATTTGCCACTGTCAGTAGTAATTCAGCATAGTCATCAAATATGAAATAATTCAAATTCAGCGCAGTTCAGGTGATCTGAGCATCCACAAGCTTCTGAATTTGTTGCTGGATTTGTGTCCCTGCAGTCCTGGATAAAAGGATTTCAGGTAAGTTGCTTTGTATTTTTCATGGGACACTCCCAGTCAAGCATTTCCATAGATTATTTTGATCCTGACAATTATTTCTGTCTTCGGGCTTGATGGTGGCATAGAAATCTCCTGTTTAGAAAGATTTGTGCAGCCGTGTATTTACATTACTGCTACATCCTCCTGCTCTCCACTGCTGTGTGGAAGAAAATTTGCTGGGGTGCTGGAAACAATGCTCTTGTTTTTGCAGCGTAGAACTGCAGTGAAGTTTTTTTGAAGTTTTTTTGTCACTTGCAGCAGATGGCATCACTGACACAACATTGCCTAGAATAATCTTGCTCTGCCAGGGAGCAGAGTGCCCCTTCCTACAGCTGAAAGAGCACTCAACACTAGTGCCAATGGGCATTATTTAGTCTTCTCAAGGAGGACCTAACTTCTCTTAGCTAACCTTGTAACATCTATATAGGATGTTAGCATTGCTCAGCTAAAGCACAGTGGTTTCTTCATGTATTTGAGCCCAGAAGGTTGCTACATTAAGACTTGCATATTTTTAAACTGATCTGACTTATATACACAATATGTTGAAATGCAATGAAGGGGGAACAGTCTAGTGGAGATGAGGTTTTGCAGGTGTCTCCCTTCTCCCATTTAGACAAAGCAGGCAGAGCTGTGGAAAACCTGAAGAAGTACTTTAATTTTTGCTCCATAAGTCACGCTGTCAAGGTCATAATGTCAAATTGAACAGAAAAAGTCACAAGGCTCTTTCAGCTGCTTTTTTTCCAAGCAGTTTGCAGACTTGGGAGACAATACTCCATTGTTTATGTCATGGTTTATTTCTGCATGGTTATTGCAAATTAGGAGTTGGAAATTAGCTCATTGCACATTTTTGATTCCAGGACAGAAACCTGCAGTGAGCTTTGAATTCCACAACAGATACTGGTACCACAGATGCCACAAAATAACCAGAATCTGGCGTGTAAATAGAGGGTGGTTGCTTCCCAAGAATGCCTATATTCCATGCTTGGCAGTAATTAATAAGTTTTTGAAATCCTAGTTTTTTGTAATGACTTTATAAAAATGCCTACAGAATCCTGGTACAGAGCACCTTTTTTTATGAATTTAACCTCTGTCTTGTCTGTGTGTTTCATGTGAGTAGGGAGCCCGGATGCTTGCCAGTTGTCATTCCTCTAGTGATTCAGTGAAGTGTAATAATTGTAAAGTGCAATTGCTTAATACGTAGCTCATTCACTAAAACCCCAAGGATCAAGGCAGTGAGTAATGTGAGTCATTACCAGAGCAGTGATATCTGAAAAGATGAAGAATCATGCATCAAGTACCAATCCATTTAGTCTTGAATTAAGAATTTTTTAAAAATCACTATTTGGATGTGATTGATATTATCTCCAGGCAAATTAAAGCAGTTACCTTGCAATGCTGTGCTGCTGTTTTTGTCCTTTGCTATTAAAAGTGCCACTCAGTTGCATGTCCCCAGTGCTCTGTTTGTCTGAAACACTTGCAGACCAGCAGCTTTCCCAGGTGCCATCTGCATCTCCCTTCCCTTTCTAGGCACTACATTTTCTTCATGCTGGTGATTCAGAAACTTAGTGCAGAAAATAAGAACTCTGCTGATGTAGTCAGCAGTGCTGAGGTTCAAACTTGTGAATTTTATTCACACTTTTTTTTCCAGCTATCCAGGTTTCAACAATTTTCTTGGTTTTCTTTGTACTATATCATAAGAGCTAGAATAGATTTTTTTTCTCCATCTCATCCCAGTGAGGAACTTTTTGGTCCTGGGCAGTCAATAACAATGAATGACTGGAGCATTAATATTTCCACCATCATTTGGAGCTATCACCTTACTTTGCACATGTTTGGAGATGTGCAAGTACCTACACCAGCCCAGTGCCATGAGGCTGTATGTAGCAGTCTGATGAGGCACCCAGGTTTAACACAAAAAGGATTTATGAATGCTGATAAATCAGTGGTTATGCTTTGCCTCCAAGGTTTCCTGTGGGAACAAAAATGACGGGCTTCCTGAATTACAGTGAAAAAACCCCAAGAACAAAACAAGGCATGTGCTGCATGTTTGTGTAGCGCCCTTGAAGTCAGTATAGCACTAGTTGAGATCTACGATTAGAGATATTAAATTGTGAGTGATATTATTAAGAGTATACACAATAAATGAGCACATCAGTCTGCAGATCTGTTCAGGGACCACTTTCTTAAGGCATTGTACTATACAGTCATGTATACTTAATTTGTGCATTTGTATGTTTAATTTGTGCATCAAAACCAGACCATAGTCTTCAACTGTGACTCAGTTGCTCTTAAATGAGGGGTTATAAGCCATAACCTGTGGTCCTGTGTGTTCCCTGGCTAAAATTATTCCAGGAAAATATTAACAGCAGACTACATTTTAGAAATGTAGTCTACTTACATTTTAGAAATCAGGTACGTATAATCCATTTCTGCCTACCAATTTCTGTCTTCCTATCAATTTCTGAAGTCTTTCAGATGCAAATGTTTAATTCAGTGCTTTCTATAACTGGCCAAGCCCCTGGAACACTGTCAACACCATTAGGGTTTTTCTCCTTCTTTTGCAGAACGGGTTGTTTTGCATTGTACTTGTGATTGCCCATAGGATCAGTACAGCACATAGTGTATACCCCAGGGAATCCCTTTAAAATAGTGCTTTGGGGGTTTGCCTGTATTATATAGAAACAGATAAGATATTTATATTCATAGCCTTGGAGCCTGTGGAACACTGCCACTTTGCTTAGGGATCCCAGACACAGCAGTGCCTTCATGAGATTCATTACAGGACTAAGTTTTTCTAAGTGACTTAATAAAATGACTGGAAAAGAAGCAGCTGTAGATCAAACCTGACAATGTCAGATGTCAAAGTAGGTGATGCAGTAAGAAACAACCCTGTCATATTAGATCAGAGGTTTACAGGTCACTGATCTAGAAAAAGTATACCCTTCACAGCAGAAATTATCTTTGAGGTTCTCCATTTCTATATCTGATTTTGTGAAGACTTGGGTATCACCTTTGAACACAGGCACACAAAATCCTTGAGGGCACTACATTATGTGACAAAATACGGGTTTTTTCCTTTTCTCCCCTGTTTGGTTGAGCTGGGAATCCTCAAAGGAAACTGCAAGAAGCAAAACCTGAGGTTTAAGTCTACTACAATCCTTGAAGGTAGCTGCACTATTTTGGAGAGTGAACAAGCTGTGCTTCTAAAGACAGACTTTAGAAAGCCCTACAGTTGCCCAGTTGTTTTGCAGCTCTTTGTGGCTGTTGCTCTCGTAGGACATCTAGAACTTGCATCACCTGCTGAAAACTCAAAGACATGCAAAAGCTATGAAACATATCCCCTCAAAGATGAAGAACAGTGCCATATCCAGCAGGCACTTCCGTGTTCCCAGCTGAGAGAAAAATGCCCGTAAGTCTGGAGAGCTGTAGGAGGAGATCTGCATAAGTTAGACGTGAAGGCAGTAAGTGGAGATTTTTTCACAGTATCTTTCACATTGCTTTCAGACCAATTAACATTTTCTGTTATTAAAACTAGTATAAAAGGAAAAAAAATTACATATGTAGGTAGAAGATTTGTAGTACATGAGTAATTGCAGTGGTTTAACTGTCAACTCACTCTTTACATTTTGGTGTTGACTGAGAGGCCTTTGTTTCTGTAAGTTTCTACATAAATGAGAGGATCTTTGTTTTGCTTGGTTGTTTGGGTTTTTGTGGAAAGAAGTTGTCTCCAACACTGAGATTTGTTGTGTGAAAATTACTTTTGTTTTAATTGCTGTATATTGAAATGTTGAGAATTAAGCCCTTCCCTTTCAAAACTTACTTTCCTGACATGAGCATCTCTGTTCAGCATTTCACCCTGAAAGAATTTTTGTCTTAAGTGATAGTAGTGATAGGGAAGGATGTATTTTCTTTCCTCAGTGTCTAACTTGTCCCTGTTCTTCTTGACGGGGGCTAGTTGATAAGGGACAGCTGCCCATCACTTCAAAGTGGCCAAATTGTCCTGATCAAAGTGTTAATTGTGCCAGAATCAGTTGTAAGAGTCCTAAACTGATTTCTGTCATTTCTCACTCATGAAGACACATACTGATGAGCTGATGGGAGAGTATAATTATTTCTAGCAGATAAAGATCTCCAATGGTGCTTTTTAAATTTAAAAGGAACTTTTTATGTTTAATTTCAGTTGATCTCTAGCAGGTTTGCTAACCTCGTGTAGGTCTAGGTAGGTTTAATGATTTATTGTTTTAATAACAGATAGAAATAAAACTGGTGCAACTGCACCAAATCAAAGTTTGACTGCAGTGAAGCAAACCCTCCTGCATGAATATGTCTTCCAAGAATCGTGTTTCTAACAATTTGTAAGCTTTATCCATATAAACCAGTCAGTGAGAGTCTTTCAATCAATAAGTGTTTATTATCATCTCAGATAAATAGGAACAGTTTTGTGCATAAATTGGATATGCTGGTTTAAACCTGCTTGCCACAGTTCAGCTTGGCTTAGTTTCTCAGGTAGGTGGAAGCTGAATAAATACAATCAACATTCAATTCCTGCAACACAGTTCACATCTAAATGGCTCTGGAAATATTAGTTTTACTTTCAAACCAGCCCAAACAATCCCTAAGTTTCCATAAGAAAGTCTTCCCATGTATCAGTTAATAGACTTTTAAATATCGCAGGTTAGTAAGTGAAAAGGACTTGGTAAAGTCAATTAATTACTTCCACTTACTGATGTAACCTGGGCTATAGCTTAGTAATAGCTCTGGTAATGTTGATGCTCCAGAAAATAACTTTATTTGACCACTTTCTGTGTCAAACCCAAAGGTCATGCACCAGGTTGTCTCGAGGCGATGTGCTGTAGGCTGGTAACTGGTCCCTCAGCCTCTCCTCCTGCTGCTGTGCTCACAGCAAGCACGAGAGGGCTCAGGGAAGAGTGGGGTTTTTTTGCACCATGGCACATACGTGGTGGTTGCAGGGACTTGCCGGCTCCACACCTTGGCTGGCAGCTCCAGCCTGCCAGAGAGGCTGAAGCCTCAGCAGCTGCCCTGCTTAGATCTGGCCTTTATTGCCTAAAGGTATTTTCCCTTTCTTTTTTGTTTCTTAGCAAGTGTTTGAAATGCTTTGTCAGTCTGCTTGCGCCTCGCTGCTCCCCAGTGCTGCTGCTTGCTGGCTTGCTCTGCTTCAGGCCACCAAGTATTTGGGTTCATCAGGCCGGAGTTTCATGATCTTGTCCATGCAGAGCAGGATGAGGGTCAGAAACCAGAGGCTCCAGCCGACGGCCGCTGCGATCCACCCGTAGTCATCCATGCCCGAAGGGCAGCAGGTGGCTGCTTGCGTGCAGAAGTTCACATCTGGTGGAGGAGAGGTGAAGTGAGCTCACGGGAGGCCAAGTACGTGACAGGTTTCCTTTAGCAGAGAAGGCAGATGACTTCTGCCCTATCAGTCTGCCTTGGCATCTTTCCCCTAAACCTGGCTTTTAACCTGGTGGATGACTCTGGAGTAGTGGTGGGATCTCGGGTTGTTTGGGGCTGGCTGTTTGGGAAAAACCTGGTAGGGCAGGGGAAAGAGGCATTCTTGGGAACCCGTACAGGCAGGCAGTCTGGCAGGGAGCTTTAGGACACCAATTAGCTATCAATTAGCCTGTTCAAAGCTATGAGTCTGTGTCTATGTACGTAAGATATCATACCATGACAGTGGAGGAGTCTTAGAAATGCATCCTAGAGGTTGACCCACAATGGAGGACTTGAGAAGAGATAAATCCCTTCCCAGGACAGCCTCAGTCACTGTGTAGACTCATCACCTAACTTTAACAGGTAGTAATAATTTATGAAGACTTACTAAGACATGGTGGTTCGTACTCAGTTGTTGAAACATTGGCGATGTCTTCAGCTGCTGCCAGAAGGAAAGCACAGGAGAAAAGGTAAGTTGGATTAGAAAAGTGATGTTTGGCGTCAAGCAGGAAAGTCTGAAAGCCATTTGCCTTGTAAAGGTCTGTACAAGGGAAACAACTTGAAGAAAGTTCCTGCCCCTAAACATTGCTGCATTAGGATATGCTTCCTTATCCCACCACTTTTAACACCAGCTCCAGAGACTTGCTCTAGGAGCATCCCTCAAGGGCAGGTGAATCACTGCACCTCTGCCTTGCTGTGACCCTGGCTGAGCCATTCTCTCGGAGCTCAAATTAACCACTGTCCTTGCCCAGGCTACAGGAGCAGAACAAGCAAGCATGGAAAGGGGAGACACCATTCAGTGGCATGGAAAAATCCATGGCCAGCAGGCTGTACCTCTGCCTCCTTTTTGCCCTTAGAAAAATCCAAGGGTGCACAGAAGTCTGGCAGAGCCGAGGGCTGAGCCCACCTTTGCGGAGCCTCAGCAGTTCCACCAAGGCCCCATTGGGGAGCTTTGGCTTTGCTGCAGGTCAGAGCATCTGAAAGGCCCTGGCTGGACTCCGGTTCATACCAGCATGGTAACTAGCTCAGGCTGGAAAATACAACATCCAGAAATAAGTCATGAGGGAGAGGCCTGGAGCTCTGATGAAGGTTTTGCCTCTTTATCCTGCTTCCTACCCAGAATCAGCACACACACACACTCTGACATAACTCTGTAGCTGGTGTCCAGCTCCCCAAATCTTCACATGGGGTCAACAGGCCAAACCCCTCTTAGTCCTCCTAATAGTGCCTTGCCCCTCAGCCTGCAGTGTTCCCTGCAATACTGTGGGATCAAACCAGGGCAGCTGCAGGATGCCTGCAGGGGTAAAAGCACAAGCTGCACTGGCATCAGTACCTGTCTGTCCCCTGCTGCAGAAGGAAGGGAGTCAGAGAAACAACTCTTCCTGTGCTGCTGTGAGCAGCACAGTCTGAGTTCAGCCAGGTAGAGTATCCCCTGCACAGACAGATGAAAAATGACCTGCGGATGCTCCAGCAGTGAGGACTCCTGCTGCATAGACAAGCCCTAATGTGCTGCTGGTCCACAGACCAGGCAGAAGCTATGAGAGAACTATATCCAGTCAAGTCATCACACTGAGCGGTAATTTGGAATGTAATACATAAAATCAGCTCCAGCTTGATTTCACCAAAGACTGCAAAATAATAGTTCAGGTTTAGTTTCAGCTGAGGAAAACAAAACAGAATGAGACACATTTGACCAAAGACTTGCTTTGAGTTTGGTGTTTTCCAAGTAACAGCAAGTAAACCGAGGTTGTCCTGTGGGACATGTTCCCCTTGGAGTCACCTGCTGTTTCCTAGCTCTGTGTTTTGAGCTGACCCATCAGCAATACCAGAGCTTTCTCTATGGCCTCTGCCATGCCCAGAGTTGGCCCCTGGGCAACCTGCTTCAGGGAAGGGTCTGAGTGTTCCCCATTCTTCTGTCTGACTCTCGTAGGATTTGCAGCATGATCTTGGCTAAGCCCATAATTTGTTTTCGCAGTTAAGCAAAAGAAGCACTGGAAAGAATTAAAATCCGCGTATGATCTGTGGAAGGAAGTACTGCAGAATGCCGAGTGCTGGTTTGTGTTTAGAGATCTTGCAGCCCAAAGAACAGGCTGCCGAAGCCAGCCCATCTTTACACAGTTGGCAGGTCTCATCTAGTGCTGATATACAAATGCAGGCAGTAGCCTGATGGGAAAGGAGCAGGTCTCATTTATATTTTGGTTTCAGGCAACTTCTATAACTAAAGTGGCACCAAAGCCACATTTTCTGCAAAAAGCTTGTAAGGAAAGCTAAATCAGACTACAGTGATCCTAATGGGTGGTACTGCAGGTGGTTCTTTGCCTCAGCAAGCAGGAGAAGGCCAAGTAACTGTGGTTCCTGTCTCCTTGCCGTTCAGTGGAGCAACCTGCAACTCAGTCACATTTAAGTGGCTCTGTAAATAGCTGGCAAAAGAACATCCCTTTACAATGATGATGTGATCAGTCATGTCTAGTAATTCTCATCAGCATTAATTAATTCCAGCTCTTTATACTTTTTAGGTGAAGTGAAGGAGTGCCTCCTTATTTTTAAAGAACAAATTACTGTCGGTGGGCAATATATGTGGGCATTGAGGGTGCAGAGGGAAAGGGCAGGGTATCAAAACGAAGAGAAGAGAGGAGAGGAGAGGAGAGAAGAGAAGAGAAGAGAAGAGAAGAGAAGAGAAGAGAAGAGAAGAGAAGAGAAGAGAAGAGAAGAGAAATACCTGCTGAGCAGGAATCCCAGAGGGCAGCGGTGAGGAAGAGCACAGCGAGGGCTCCCCAGGGCTCACAGGAGAAGTGCTTCATGCCGAGGGTCCTGCTCCCACTCGCGTGTCCGTCCACACAGAGCAGGTCGCTGCCGCTGGCAGATCTGGTGCAGCAAATCCTCGTTGAGCTCAGGGAGCCGCTGTGCTGGGCAGAGGGCGGAGCAAGGGAGCTTCCTGCTGCCAGGACACCTTGAACTTTCCTGCCGCAACCCGGTGAGGAAAGAGAAGGGCTCTGACCAAAACAGCTTCAGTGCGAGGTGGATACCAGGAGGTGGCCCCTGAAGGTAAAGCCTGAAGGTTTCTCTCCAGGATATGCTGCAGCTGGAAAGAGGAAAGGCCTCCAGAGCCAGCCCTTCCCAACAGGGTCCCAGGCAGCTTAAATCTTTTGAGTCTCTTTTTGGTCCTGTGAAGATGGCTTAATAGAGTTGGAAAGGAGCACAGGATTGGAGCAGAGGCTTTGTCTCCCAGTTTGGCTAATTTTTTTTGCATGTTCACTGGCTTGACTTCCACAGTGATGGTTTTTTGGAATAGCTGTGTGGAATCCCAAAAACCAGCAGCCTTAGGTCTGCTGCTGTTTTTCCCTGTGAGCACAGCTCTCTCCCTGCCTCCATCACCCTCAGCAAACTGATTCTGGAAGAGCTGTTCTTTCTTCTCTGCTGGTTATTGCACCTCCTCTTTGCTCTGTGCAAAGCCAGGAGCTGAGCCTTCCTGTGAGCATAGCTCTGTCTGCAGACAGGAGGGTTGACAGAAAAATGATGCTCACTGGAGAGAATTTTTCTGCAATCCTGGCTGGAAAAGCCACACTGTTAAAGTGCATGTGGTGTTGTCCTGGTCTGATGAGCAGCACACTTCACTGTTCTTCCCCAGGCTGTTGGCTGTGCTTGCTCCTATCTTTGACATGATGATGTCCTTGTTAGAGAAAACATCAGGCATGAAATCAGGCAGGAAGGCAGTGGGAGAGGTGAGCTCTGCAGAGAGCAGGTAGCTGGTGCTCTTCTGCAGTGGTCACTCATGGCTTTGGGTGCTCATGTTGGAAGGGACCTGTCTGGGGCCTGCTGTGGATTGGCAGATATCTCAGGGAGGCATGGAGCAAGGCATGTGGGGCAGCAGTCCTTGTAGGATGGAGAGCATTTAACAATTTTCTCTCTTCTCCCTTCCACATGGCTGGGACGCACAGGAAAGGACATAACAGGCTTCCCACATGCATGGCACATGCCAGGGTACAGCTCTGCAAAGCTATGAGGTTGATTTGGTCTCCCTTCATTTAAGAAAAACCTTGACAGCAAAACCAACATGGGCTTAGCCCTGCCAGTGTTTCTGTGGGGTGAACCCATTTGTCCTCACCACCAAAAATCTCTGCTCCCACCCAGCTGTGAGTATTTCCACGATGCATCAGGACAAGGCAGCAGATGTTCCCCCAGACAGAGGGCACGCTGAGCCGCGGCTGAAGGCAGGTCAGCTGAGACAGGCGTGTTTACCCACCCTGTTTTCATGTCAACACGCCACCAGTGCCGGCAGAGTTGGAGCTGTGCTGGCTGGTCTGTGACAGCCACTTCCTGCTACTGCTGGCATGCACGGCCCCGTCCTTCTGTCCTTCTGTCCTTCAGCCACACCCGAGGTGTGGCACGAGGTGAGCCGTGCTCCGCTGGCAGCCGGGCCGGGAGTGTGACCCCAGCAGCCGCCGCTCTTGGCCTCGGTAGGCAAGAGTCACGGCAGGAGAGCTGCTGTAAATTGCTCAGAGCTGCTTGAAATTCACCTCTGGGATAATTTTCATCTCTGGCTCATTTCAGTGTCTCAGTCCTTTTGTGGAGGTTGCCTTTAATTAGTGTATTTTTCTACACAAATTAAGCTACCTGTTGCATCAAAACTAAACCTTAACTCTTTAAGTGGGAAAGGTCCTCTGCTGTCTGCCAGGTTCACCTTTCCCTTCTGAATTTCTCACCTTCTATTCCCACTGAAAATTGACCTGGCAATTAATTTTGCAAAAGTAAATGAATTCAAAAGTGTTCTGTGCACCACAAAATGCTTGAGGGGAAACAAAAAGGCAAAACTGTTCTGCTATTGCATGAATGATTCAATTTTTAATGAAATATCCTTTGAATTTTTACTATTAACTAAATCCTCTTTGTCCCCTTGTAGGCAAACATCCTCATTTCTAAGGGATGCTGAAAATGCATTTGCACAATTAACATAATGTGTTTCTTTTCTTTTCTAAAGTGTGTTCCCTCCGTGGTTCAGAAAGGGCTGCTCCAAAGTCTCCTGAAGCAAAGAACAGGCTGTGCTTGGCTTCAGTGATTTTTGGATCAGGTTGGAAATGAAGGCTTTGGTTGATAAGTTCAGACACAATGGGAGCCCTGCAAAATCATTTCCTGACACAGATTTGGATTTGTTTCATTTCTTCTTTTTAACGGGTTTATATTTCAGTGCTGTGACTGCCTGAAGAGCGATAAGACACTCCAGAGCCTTCCTTTAATTTCTGCTCCCTCCACAAGGGTGTCCTTGCATGTGAGGCACAACTGCAGGCCCTGCAGAGACAGTGCTTCCTTTCCTTGGGCTCCCATTTCCATGCAGTTCTCAAGACAAAACTGTTTACTCTAAAATTAGCTACTTCCCCAGCTCTCCTCTTGGAGATTCTTCCACAGTGTGTAGGGCTGCTGGGCAGCTTTCCCTGATGGTTATGAAGGGGGCAATATCTACTGTTGGGTAGATTTTGTGCCACAGAGAGTTTCATGGCTAAGATTCTCTGGTGACCAAAGCATTGCCTTTGATGCATCACCAGGTGTGGCTCTCAGAAAGTTATTACCTTTATCACACACATACACACTCTCTGTGTGTGTGTGTATACATACTCTGTTTACATAGGCAACTGGTTTATATTTTTCATTCCAAATGAAATCTGATTGCTGCTGCAAAAAAAGCTCAAAATCTTAAACCTGCTGCCAATAATGTGTCCATCAGGGAGGGGGCCAATTTGTTTGCTGTCTTCATTGATATGGAAAAAAAAAGCCATCTAAGGTAAAGCTACCTGTGAACAGGCATGTTGATTTTTAAAACTCAGAGAAAAAAAAATGTCAAAACCTCAAAGGTTTTACTCTTTAAATGAAAGAAGGGGAGAGGGGATGTGCTTTCTGTCACACAGAGCAAGCATTTTGGCAAACTGCACAACCCTGCCCTTTGTGTTTCCCAGTCCAGGCTGGGGTTGGTATTAGACAAATGTTGAGCTTGTGGCCCTACTGTGACCCCATGCTGTTCATCTGGAGACCCCAGTGAGAGGGCTCAAGGCCAGCCAGGCAGTGAAGGGCTCAGAGAAAGACTGCCTTCAGCTCGCCCAGGCAGAGCTGCCTGTGCCAACAAAGAGCCCACTGATGGGGCTTCTCCAAATGGTGCCTCATGGCCAGCCATCATCATCCCATCCGCATTAATAGCATTATTATAAAATAACGTTCTTACTTCCACATGCCAGAGGCATGAAATAGGATATGCTTTCTTCTTCTCTCCTCTCTGCTTCTCACCCGGGAAGGGTGGGGGGAGGGCAGCAGAGACGGCATTATCCCTGCTCACTCCTTGGCTAGCAGGATGGAGCAGCCAGCTTAGTGCAGCTTGCTTTGGTGATGAAGTGTGCTTTGGGGGCCCTTTTTGCTCCCCAGCCCCAACAGCTCTTTGGGGAGTAGCTGAGTGTAACTGGGGGGCTGAGTAAGAGCAGCAAAGGAGCAAAGAGGAAGCAAAGCCTGGTGTCATAAAATGAACACAGGAGGAAGAATGTGCTGTGGTTCAGAGGGAAGGGGAGTAGCCTGAGAAGCTGTTTCACTTTGTTATGTCAATATGCACCAGTTTGGAACTGAATGATGACTCCTGTTGTTTAGTATCACTGCAGGGGCTGCAAGGCAAAGTCCTTCCTTTGCCACAGCAGCTTCTCCACAGCCCGGCATGGCATTCACATGGTCAATGGCAGTGAGTTCACATCTGCCTTATCAAGGAAATTTCCAATTTCCTGGCAGAAGGTGCTGACTTTCATCAGCCTTTAATCCCTTGCTTTGGTGGCAGTGATAGAGCACGCAGAGCTGATCGTGGGCAGTGGTTGGTCCAGGAGAAGCACAGTGCAGCCAAAGGGGGTGGGAGCCCAGGGAGCCCCACAGCCAGTTCACCTGGGGGGTTTGCTGAGCAAAATGCACATTTTAGGCCCACCTGTCAAAATTACCTTGTAATTTTTAATATCTCCTTTTCGGGTCATATAGCTTGAGCCAGCTGGACTTGAGAAAGCAGCAGAACCCTTCTCACCAAGCTGACCTTGTGAAGTGGGGCACGTCTTTGTTGCTTTTGAATACAAGACCCCTGTCCTGGGAAACCCTCTGCTGTTACTTATTTTTTGGCAGTGTTCCCATAGACTAATTAAACCCTTGGCCTTGTTGGGTCAGGGTTACCGGGTACCTCCAAAAGAACAGGTCTGAGAAAGCATTTCTTTAAAGGTACTTTACAATTTACATATAGCCATGCATTTTCATTAGTTCTTTTTCTGAGAGGAAATTTTTCTTCTAGGTGCTAGATTTAGTAGTGTCCCTGCCAGCCTTTTTCATCAGGGTGAAACCCTGCCTCATCAGTGGGAGATAAATCATTGGTTTTATGAGGGGCCAAATTTCCCTCTTGGAGCCCTTGCTTTACTGGCTGAAGTGGCAGAGAGTCTATAAAGCCCTTCCCCCTCCCCAGCATTTGTTAGGTCAGGGGGTGGGAATCAAATTCCCTGCCAGCGCTGTCCCCGGTTAACAGAGCCCCTGCCCTCCCAGCCCTCTCCCTGCTCTATCGCTCTGCCCGTCCCCCTGCACCAGGAAAATCATTAATCTCCCTTTGGTTCCCTGGCCTTTCCCAGACTGCCCTCAGCGAGGAAAACCCAGGGAGAAACAGCGCAGAAGTTTTTTCCACCTCCCTGGCCCCTGATCCTCCACGCAGAGCTCGCAAGTGAGGTGTCAGCGCTCCGCGCACAGCGGGTTCCCAAGGCTCTGGCTCCCTTCGGGTGGCCGGGGCGGTGACAGCCAGGTTGTCCCGTCTGTTGTCGGTCCCAACACGCCTGGCGCAGCCCTGGCACGGAGGTGGTGACCGAGCCAGAAGGCGCTCGGTCCCGTCCACCTGGGGGCTGTTTTGGGCCAGAAAGGGTTTCCCTTCTCTGGTCCAGACCGGTTCTGACCTTAAAAGCAAAGGTTTGCCGTGCCCTGTGTGGGACGGGACATTTGGCTGCCCTCCCCTCCCGGCGCCACTGCAGAGCTGTGCTGTCATTGTCACCTGCGGGCGGACACCGGGCGAGCCAGGGCACAGCTCGCCCCTGCCCTGGGGAGAGGGGCTGACGGAAAGGAGCGTGGTGGCTGACAGGTAAAGCCGTGGCACCTTCTGCACCCTCTGCCCAGCAGCTCACAGCCCTGGGATCCGCCCTGCCCAAACCCGGCGCGGGTTAATACATTTTAATGGAAATAGCGGCGGGGAGAAATGTGAGGGATTTCTCAGTTAACTGTTTTTCTGCCAAAGCAAAAACTAGGGGCGAGGGAGACTAGGGAAGGGGGGAGGTGATTTTGACAGCAGTATTGCTGGCCAGCAGGCGCTTTTGGGCAAGCCTCCTGCATCTGCAGGAATAGTTGAGAGGTGAAAGCTCTGCCTTCCTTGGACTAGGTATTTCTCTCATTCCGAATCAAAATGAAAGTGAGCTTTTGGAGTTTTCCATGACAGATTACCAAGGAAGAGTAGAACCCTGGCCTTAGATGGTTTGAAGCAGATTAATTAAGATATTTCTAAATATTTTATTTGAGTTTTGTTCTGTTATTTCCAAGGATTTAGCGCATTTTTTAATGCAAGCTAATGGCAGGTTTAGAAATACAAACTGCTTTAGATTATAGTTTCTTCACACTTTTCAGTCTAAAGAAATTAGGATTGAGCACTTTGATGGTCTCTTAAACTTTTTATTTACTTACCACAGATTTACTTTGTATGAGTAGTGAGTCTCTTGCAGCTTTTGTCTTTTTCTCCTGTGAAAAATACAGTTTGCTGAAAAATGCCCAACCAAACTTAAAACATATATACTCAATCCGTTTAAGCTGGCACATGATGTTTTCTTTAAACAAGCTATTAGTTATCATATATTGTATTTTCAGCATCTTAAATTTTCGAGTGAATGGGTACAAAGAGTAGGAGAAGAAAGATTCCCAGGACATTTGAGGAAATACAGACCTGTGACCATCATGCTCCTGTTAAACAAGCCTTTAATATCTTGTGAAATGATTCTATTATATTTAAGATGAATCTTTTGTATTGTATTTTGTTATAAAGACATTTCATAGAATCCACAATTTATTTAAAAAATGCTGAAAGACAAGGTTCATAGAGACAGAAGGGGTTAAAGACAATTGACTTGCTACCCTTGTCAACAAGTAGAAGTGAGGTTATGGAGGGATTTTGTTTTGGTATTTATAAAACATAGGCTTGCTACAAAATTAAATGCATGCAAGAAGTGTATCAATATGCATGGAAAAAGATAATTACTGTGTTTGTGCATGCTGATCAGTTAATTTTGTGTGAGAACAACTAAAGACAGTTTCTATGTTCAGGTTATTCAAAGGAAATAATAATAAGCATAGAGATGAGAGGAAATTTTGTGCAGTGCATGTTATTTCATGTATCTCATTTTGAAAACAGTCCTTTATGGGGAGAAAATTATTTTGCAATCTTAAAGGTTGTTTTAATTTAAAGAAAATAGTCTGCTCTTCTCCCCACACCCATATAACATGCTCCAGATGGGTTTGCAATGTTCACACTGTCATTGACAGTGATAAAAAACCAGTCAGGCCTACTTCACTTGTCTAATTGCAAGGTGAAATTATTGGGGTTTGTTGGTTTTGGGGTTTTTTTGTCTGCGTGTTTAAGGCAAAGAGAAATCGAGTTCTTTCCAATCACAGCATCCAAAATCAAAATACAGAGCCTAGTGCAGTGGTCTGAAGTGCTGAGGTCCAGCAGAGGACAGGGCAGGGTGTTTGCTCATCATTTGTCACAGCAGACTGGTGACTCTCCCCTTTCCCTGTGGCACACACACCTTGGCATCTCTCTCTGCTCCACTGGGATGAAGCCTCATGTGTGTTCAAGGAGGCTCTTACAAGGCGAGAAACCCTTTTGGAGGATGCGAGGGGTAACACTGAGCACCTTGACTTCTTCCAGCACCTTGACTCAGTCACCCCACTGGTCCTGCAGAGCTTGGCACCTTCTTGCACCTGCTTGGGCAAGGAAGACCGTGTTGCTGCCACAAGGACTCCCAGGGCCTTCCAGGCCTGAGAAGAACGGGCGGGATGGCCTCCATCTTCCGGAGTGAGGAGATGAGCCTGATGCAGCTCTTCCTGCAGGTGGAGGCTGCCTACTGCTGCGTGGCTGAGCTGGGGGAGCTGGGGCTGGTCCAGTTCAGAGATGTGAGTAGTGCCTGGCTGGCACGCTGAGCTGTTGGAAATGTGCCCCAGGGTGTGCTTGTCCTTCCCTCACAGCACTTGGGAAAGATGCACATGTAGGGAGGCCAAAAAGTCCATGATGAGAGCAGGATTTCCCCAAGGCTGCTCTGAAACCCAAACAGTGCTACCCAAGACCCCACCCATCCCTGAGTCCCCAGCCAGTGCTCTGCATGCCTTCTGGACAGCCTTAGAGCAATCCTTTGCATCACCAGGACACAGGAAGTGTCTCCATGAAGGCCCCTCTGTGACTCCTGCTGTCACAGCAAGGTTGTGGGGAAGGCCACCAGGTCCTAGGCCACGAGGAAGCCCACGGGATTGCCCTGCCAGTAGGACCCTCTCAGACCCAGTGGTGTTTGCCATCTGCACCAAAGGATCTCGTTCTCTGCTGATGTTAAAAATGAGCACAGCACTGTGCAGCTTTCAGCCTCAGGCTTGTTTTCTCTCCTGTTTTTAGCTGAATGTGAGTGTCAACAGCTTCCAGAGAAAATTTGTGAATGAAGTGAGAAGGTGTGAATCCTTGGAGAGAATCTTGCGTAAGTAAATGCTTGTCAAATGCAATCGGCTTCCTGCCAACTGGTGGTGTGGGATTTATTTCTTGAAGTGCTCTCACACTGGGGAGCAGAATTAGTGGCAAAATGGTGATGTTTTCATCTGAGCCCCTGGAAATGTTTTCCATGCGTCAGCTAATTACCACTTCAGTCCATAGGGGCAATAAATTGTTGTCCTTGTTTTGAAAATGGTTAACTGAACTTAAAACTGTTAATTAGTTTTTATAAAATCACAAGATAAATCTGGGGCTGGGCAGAAAGCTGGTCCAGATAACCTGACTCTTACACCAGTGCACCAGGTGTTGGCACACACTTCTTGTGACCAAGGGCTTCAGCCTTGGGATAGGTCCTTAAAACCCAAGCAGCAGAGCTCGTGATTCCCAGTGTCCTGTGGATGTGTATCCTGGGAGCTCTGAACTCTCCCCACCACAACGCTGGTGCCCACGGTACCCGTGGTGGCTGCACTTGGCATTGTTGGCAAAGCAGTGGAACCTAAGCTTTCTGCATGCCTTACTCACTGCCCCAAATAAAGGGGGCCATGGTGGCCACTTGTGCCAGGGCTGAGGGCTGCCCACGTGGGAGTGGGTACCGTGACTTCAGAAGAAACAGCACCTCCACTGAGAAAGGAGGCTGGGGGTGTTCATCGCTTGGTGGCTGTGTATATCTGCTGGGATGATGGCCCTCATGTACTGCTTAATCTTGTCACAGCTCCACAGGATGCCTTGGTCCTGGCTGAGCAACAAGCTGGTGACCAGGATGATGCACCAGGGATGATTCTGTGTTGAGACTTCTGTGCCTTTTCCTTGCAGGCTTTCTGGAAAATGAGATGGAAGATAATGTTGAGATAGTCAAAGGAGAAAAGTACCCAGAGACCCCCCTGCCTCGGGAAATGATTGATATGGAGGTACAGAATTTGGAGTGGATCCAGGAGAGTGGGGGGCTGTGCAACAGGTTGTCTGTGTAATGTGCTCAATAGAGCCCTCCCTGCAGGGAAGAATCTGGTGCCTGAGGCTGGCACAACTCTCCTTGCCCAAGGAGGTTCTCCCCACGTTGCTGCCTCAGCACCTAGACTGTGGCTGGTCCTGCTGCATGTTCCTAAAGGAGCCCAGTCTTTTTACCATGCCCTGTGAGACATCCTTCTGGTCCCACATATTAATGAAGAAGTATTACTTTCAGAGAATGCCCTATCATCCTGTAGGAGAGAATAAGAAGGATTTGGTGTTTTATCAAGAGACCTGATGTTAGAATCCACTTCACTGCATAAAAATCCCAGGACTGCCTGTCCTGCTGGGAGTATGGTTGTGATACTGGGGCCTGACACAAATACTTGGGCCTCACTTTTAGATGTGCAAGGGATGCTTTATTCTAGCCCAGCTGGTAGTGAAGTTTACTGACAGGGTAATTTTAAAATGCTGCATACGTAGGTGACTAGAAAGGAAAATCAAGCTTTCCAAGGGCTTGAGCTTCACAAACAATTTGGTTTCCTGGTGTATTCCTGGCCACAGGTCATCACCTAATTTTTGGCCTACAGCTAATGAACCTAAACTAATGTAGGTTGCTTTTGTAGTCAGTAAAATGACAGCCAGTCAGTCTGGGGTGTGAGAGGTCTGCGAGGAACCACAGAGATACCCATACCAGGCTGTGGTATACCCACCCTGTACCACACACACACCAACCTGTCTGTGCTTGGGTCAGGGGCATCAGAACTCCAATGCCAGAAGAGGACAACACAGCCATCAGGGAATGCTTGCAATAGAAAAATGATGCATTGGCATTGATTAATATCTTCCTACAAATAGTGTTTATTAAAGTGTTCATTGAATATTTCTGTATTTTCCCTTGGGGAAAAAAAATAAAAAACAAAAAAACCAAAAAACAAAAAACAAAAAAAAAAAAAAAAAACAACCAAAAAAAATAAAAAAAAAAAAAAAAAAAAAAACCAACCAAACAAATGAAAAAAAAAAAGAAAACAAAAAACCTGTTGTTTGAGATTTGGTATCAGCTTGGGAAAGAGCTACTGATCTGCTTCAGAGTTTTTCTGAATGTGCTTGGACCCTAAACAGACAGTGCTGGAGAAACTTGAAGCTGAGCTGCTGGAAGCCAACCAGAACCAGCAAACACTGAAGCAGAACTTCCTTGAGCTGACAGAGCTCAAACATCTACTGAAGAAAACCCAGGATTTCTTCGAGGTGAGAGGCCTCTTTGCTCTTCCAACAGAGATGTGGAAGGTTCTTAAAAATACTTGCACTTTCATTTGGTGTATGTTGCTTTTAGAGGTCTTTACCACAAGTCATTATGAGGTTTGCGAAAACACCTCAGTCACTTTGGAGCCTGCATTGCTTTGTGAGTTAGTGGGGCTCAAAAACTTAGCTCACAGATCTCTTTGAAAATAGCATTTATGCTTTTCCATTGCTAAGATATAGCTTACTTTTATTGTTTTTCCTTCGGTCTTATAAATCTCCATGGAAAGCTACCTTTGGGGAAAAATTGTTAAAAGAAAAATGTGAAAATAGTTTTCAAACTGGCAATGCTGAAGATTGTTTTTTAAAACTAATGTTTTCCAGGCAGAAACCAATCTGCCAGATGATTTCTTTAGTGAAGATACATCTGGACTGCTGGAGCTGAGAAGCACTCCTGCTGCTGCAGCTGCCAAGCTGGGGTGTGTATTGGTGGTGGCCTCCAGCTTGGGCAGGCTTCCCACTTGTGCTGCATTGCTGTGACACTGGCACAGCTTCCTTCATCTTCTTAGCAGAGAGTGCTCACCAGCCTCCTCTGCACAGCTCTTTCATGAAAATAAGAGAGTGACTGTCCTCAGAAACTATCATCATAACTGCTCAGGTTATGGGTCAGTGGGGCAAATTGACTTCTGTTTCCAGGCCACCAATTGCAGTGATCCCTTAGTCGGGATTGACTGAAAATTGCTATCTTAAGGCATCTCACCCATGACTTCTGGACTCAGGATCTGGCTACCAGCCTGGTCCTCATGGATGGATGTCTAGCCACAGAAAAAGCCATGGTATTGCACTGGGCTGCAGTCTGATGCTTTCTCAGAAAAGGACAACAGGAGAGTAAAGATAAACCAACACTTCAAAATTTCTACTTCCTGCCTCGGCTATTCAGACACTCTTGTTTGTGTAACTTTAGGCAGCTCTCCATTCTTCCATTTCTAGCCAGAATTTTCTCTTCACCTTCACCTGTTAATCTAGGAAATTTGGTTTTTTTTTTAAAGAAAGGATAAAGTCAGTAGGATAAAGTCAATAGATTGAGATAAAAGCCAGGCTTGAGCAGGGAAAGTTTTCCTAGAAGTGGATGCAGCAGCAGCAGGGCCCTGGCTAGCACAGACTAGGAAACAAGGGCTTGTGAAATCAGGTGTGCTACAGGTCCTAAAAGGCATGGAAAGGGCTTGTAATTAATTTATCTTGTAACTCTGCTCAGATTCACAGCAGGGGTAATAAAGAGGGAAAGGATGATCCCCTTTGAGCGTTTACTGTGGCGAGCCTGCAGGGGAAACATCTACCTGAGGTACACAGAAATGGACACCCCCATGGAGGACCCTGTGACAGTAGGTACCAACCTGGTTTTGCTTTCCTCTGTGTGGATGGCATCTGGAGATTTTGCTTTTCTCTGTGTGGTTTGCATCTGGTTTCCTCTGGAGGTTTTGCATCCTCCTGTGTGGATGCTTGTGACCTGCAGACACACCACTGGTGACCTGGACTGTGCTGCAGCACTGGCTGTCTCTCCAGAGCTCAGTGCCTGAGGGCAGCCTGCAGGGGAAAGGTGGGACAGTTTGAGAATGGGAGAAGCTTCTTTGACATTGCTTTCCACTTTCGCTGCTGTTGAGGTGGTTTCCTTTTCCTACCTGTCAAGATGCACGAGGCCTCACAGGGCAACTGTATCACAGGGACCACCATGGAAGTGGACTGTGGTTGTCCCCACCTGGAATTAGCCACAGAGGATCAAGTCTCCTTGGTGTCTCTGGGGTGAGCCCTGTGCCCCAGTGGAACTCTGTTCCCTCTGTTCCACATTGACCCTTCCCCCATAACCCAGAGCTGCTGCCCGTGCCTGTTTCTTGAAAGAGCACCTGGGGAAAACACTGTTGATAGGAAACTGGGAATGGGGAATAAGAGCAACCCGTGGAGAGGCTGCCAAAAAAAAGTTACCAAATTTTCTGCACTGGACTCTGGGTGTGTTAAATTCTCCTTGAACTGTGTGTTGCAGAGAGAAGAGGTGAAGAAGAATGTGTTCATTATCTTCTATCAAGGAGAGCAGCTTAAACAAAAAATCAAGAAGATTTGTGATGGGTAAGGCAGGCCTGTGGGCAAGCCACAGTGACTCCCATAGAGGTGGTTACTGGCAGTCTGGGCTGGCTGAATTTGGAGCTAGGTATCAGATCTCCAGCTGTCAGCTCTGCAACCAACCTCTCTTCCTCTCCTCAGCTCTGCTGCTCCTAATCATGAAAGGCATCCATCACCTTGGCACTCGGAACTCGAGATCCTACATTTTCCAAAGTGGCATACAGCTCTTGAGAGCTTCAGCTGCTAGGTTTTTTACTTGGGACATCTAAAAGGGGACTGTTTAAAAAATACTCAGCACTCTTACCCTGAAAATTAGGGGCCCTAACTTGAGGACTGGAAATATGGTACTCCTCAACTTGCTCTCAAGCCTTCCTGCATTTCTTCATAAAAAGATGATGCTGTAGTTTATTCAACCCTTTCCCAAGGCCTTTGAGCAATATCTGTGTAATCAGAGACAGAGCCCAGGAGAGAAATGAAAGCTTCATACAATCTGACTTGTTTCCACCCTGTTAAGCATCTTGAAAAGATAATTCAGGTTGAATATCTTGTTACTGTTTCATAACGCTGATGACCAATGAGCTTTATTGCAGTGTGAATCAGATTTGATGAGAGAATCTGTCTGCTGTCACCAAACCCATTTCAGGTATAGCTCCTCAGCCAGGCAAGGCCAGCCAAGAGCCCGCAGGGAGAGGCTGAGCAATTGCTCTTCCCTGGCATCTGGACTCAGGGCAGGCCTTTCCTTACATCCTGACTTTAATCAGAATAAAAGCAGGTAGATTTTTCATCCAGCTGGCATGACTGACTTCAGTCCCAAGAGGTGACAGAACCCTTGGGTCTGTTAGCAATTCCTGCATTGTAAAAGGGGCCCTCCAAGGTAGCTTCTGTGAGCAGTGGAGGGCAATGCTCATCCAGGGGGAAATTCAGCCCTCCTGAGGTGGGCGTCTGTCTATACAGCAGTCGTGGACATGAGGGAAGAGTCCCAGCTCTCAGTCACTGATTTCTGATCCTGAAGCTCAGACATACAGGGAGTTCTCCCACAGTCATTGTGCAGGATCAGTCTGCTGCTGCCAGTGGTCTTTCAGCAAGCCTCATTCTCTTTCTGGATTACAATTTCCTGTATAATGGAATCATAGAACAATTTGGTTTGGAAGGAATTTTAAAGATCCTTTCATTCCAACTCCCCTGCCATAGGCAGGGACACCTTCCAGTAGACCAGGTTGCTCAAATCCCCATCCAGCCTGGCCTTGAACATTGCCAAGGATGGGATATCCACATTTTCTTTCTGGCACCCTGTGCCAGTGCCTCACCACCCTCACAGTAAAGAATTTCTTCCTAACATTCAACCTAAACCTACTCTCTTTCAGTTTAAAGCCATTCCCCCTACATCCTGTCACTACAATGCCTTTGCAAAAAGTCCCTCTCCAGCTTTCTTGTAGGCTTCTTTAGGTACTGAAAGCCTGTGGTAAGGTCTCCCTGTCTCCTTTCCTTCTCCAGGCTGAACAACCCCAATTTTTTCAACCTTTCCTTACAGCAGAGGTGCTTTATCCCTTTGAGCATCTTCATGGCCCTCCTTTGGACTTTCTTCATCAGGCCCACATCCCTCTTATGTCTCATTTCTTTGCCTGCTTTCTAAATGCTGTTCAGAACCCTTCTCCCCTTCTGCATGGGCAGTTGCTGGTGGTGAACACTTCCCATAGATCTTCCCCTGTGCCAGTGGCCTTGCAAGTTACCAGGTCATACATTTAGAGCTGGCTGGGATTCCCCACAGAGTACTGAAAGTTCTTAATTTTAGATGTCATTTTTTTTTCCCCTGCAGCGTTTAAAATTCCCTGCAGTCAAAAGCCAAAGACTCTTTTTCTGGGATGGGAGTAAAAGAACAAGCAATGCAATGCCTGTCAACATATTCGTTGTTGATTGACACCAAAATCACCCAAACCATAGGCACAACCTTCTGCAGCTAGGGGTCAGGCAGTGCTGGAAACATGAGCAGATCCCTACAGGGAGGTTGTGCTGTGCAGTTTCTAGGAGCTAGTGTTGCAGATGTGTGTGGTGGTAGGTTTGTAGAGAGGAACTTAGACTGGTTCTCTCAGGCCCTTGTAACTGAAGGAAAATACACTTACCAAAGACAAATCCACAGAACACTCTTTGCAGTGCTAATGAAGTCATCTTTTATGTTCCTTCTTCCTTTCAAATTTTTTGGTTGCTAATATGCCCATGTATATGGATGTTTTCCTGTGTGGCAGATTTCTAAATGTATTAATCCTTTGACACTCCTTTTGTGCTCTGTGGGCCATCAGCCGTCCCTACCCAGGCCAAGACATCTTAGTCTGGTCCACCTTTAAGGCAGGTTTGACTATACCTAAAGCAGATGGCAGTGTCGTTCCAGCCCCAGCAGGACATTTCTGCTTAGCATTAAGTCATCATTTGTGACAAATAAATATCCTGCAAAAATCGTGGGACTGGTCTAAGCCAGCCTCCTGCAAGGCAGGCTAAGATTTGTTTGCAGAGATGTGTGCCTCAGGTTACGCTTGTAGTCCCTGCTTGACTCTAATTGGTAACATTAGTCTGCCAATTTCATAAGCATTAAGTCCATGCACAAATTTATTAGTGAAAGGTGTAGAGGGAGCAGGAAGGAGGAAAAGGTAGGAATTTTTCTTTTCCTCCTTTTCTTGCAGCTGCCTCAGTACTAATGTGAATACTACGCTGAGTTTATCAATGTAAGGATTCCCTGCTGAATTCTCCTGGAGCTTTCAGAGATGTCTGTGCCATTAGGGCAAAGCTGATACTCAGTATGCAAAATGGCTGTTAAAAGATCAAAGCAGCACTGCTGCAATAACGTTATTGGGAGTGGGGGAACTGTACAGCATGGAAGAATAAGCTTTCAAGTTTGATTAAAAATGGTTATTAAAGATGAACTAAGAGCTCTGAAGAATAAGAAGATGGAAATAATTAGGTAGGGTGAATAACCTTTGGAAATGAATTCCAGGTGTTGTGTGAGGAGAGATTCAATTCTGGAAAGGGAAGTTTAGCTGAAGAGCACATGCTGTCATTACACACAGCTCTGGGCTGATGTCTAGGAAACTGCAGCATGTTTTGTTCAATTTGCAACTGTACTCACTTGCATGTGTGCTGGAACTGATTTTGTAGAGCAGGTGGTGAAATATCCTGCACTCAGACAAAGACAGAATATGATGCTTATCTGTACACGGAGCCTGCACATTTTTGTCTCTTAAGTAGAGATAGACCCCTATGACCCTGTTACATCTTTTAATTCATCTCACGTGCAGAAAGACAACCCTTTGGCAACCCTAACTCAGTGTACCCACGACAGGATGGTGCAAATGCCTTAGGTCAGGAGATCTCTGCTCTGTGAAGAGGAAGGATCTCTTCCTGCAGATCTGATGGGTAGTATCAAAGTGGCAAGGGTGGCACATGCACTAGATATCACTGAACAAGCCAAGCAGGAAAAAAAAGGAGAGATGTCTGTTATTTTAGTTACTGCAGCACCTCAGCTCGGTTCAGGCTTGCAAGCTGAGAGCAGCAGCAGTGCACCCCGTGGCCTGAAAGGTCCCGGGGGGAACTCCTTGTGCCTGCTGTTGTGCATGAAGAGTACTCTGGGACTTGCTTTGCAGGCAGGACAGGTCACACACTTGTCTCTCTGCACACTTGTCAGAGAGACAAGCAACTCATTTCTAATTGTCTGTGCTGGGATCATATAGTGTACAACACTGCAGTGTGCTGCGCTGCTGGAAGCACATTTACACCAGAGTGACCTGCAGCTGTACTAGAGAAGGTCAAGTTCCGTGCTACACCTGAAGCAGCACCTGCATGGAGCTAAGACTTGCACTCGTGTTAGAATCCCACATTAGTCCTTCTTATACCACGCTAAACAAACCTGCTGAATTTTCCAAACAGAACCTTGGGAGTAAGCTTATAAAAGCTTCCATACTGGTTATCTAAGCTGATAAAACAGATACTGCTCTCAGGTGTTTAAAACCCTTCACCCATCCTTCCCTTGTTCACAAAGTGTCTAGCCAAACAGGTGGACCAGAAGCATACAGCCATTCTCCTATTTTATCCTGGAAATACAGTCCTTTGTTTGCTTGCTTGCTTGTTTGTTTTTACAGCGTTATTTACTTACGCAGCCTGCCTGCACAAAGGGCGTTTGTTTGCAGTGCAGCAGTAGCTCAGCCGATGCCTTCTCCCAGTGCCTGCAGGAGGGTAGTGCAGAGACAGGGACGTGGTATTTTTCCAGCCTCAGTGCAAGAGGGACATCTGTTGGCTACGGCGTTAGCGAGGCTGCCTTTGACAGGGTGGGTTTTTCTTGAGTCTCATTGCAATTCAAGCAGCTTGTGGACAGATGGGAGGTGCCTTCATGTTAGTGCTGACCTCTGTATGACATCAGGTCCTGTGTACCACCTAAGACAAGGAGAGATTTTCAGCCAGAACAGGCAAAGGGATCCTTACTCTCATCAAGGGATAAAGGTGCCTATTTGCACCTTTCTGCAAGACCAAGTGCAACTTTGTGGTATGTGAGAAGAGTGTACAGTGGTGGGTCAGTAATGAAGTTCAGTTTCCTTGCCTTTGAACTGAGAAGAGTACAGAGGAAGAGAACTCTGTCGAATAACGGGTGTTTCTCAACTCTCTCTTACTGAGGCTAGATTTCGTGCCACAGTCTATCCTTGTCCAGAGTCTGCCACCGAGCGCCGAGAAATGCTTGATGGAGTCAACACAAGAATCGAGGATTTAAACACAGTAAGTGGCAGTGCCTTTACTGAGGACTGAACCCTTCAAGTGGCAGCTGCCCAGATATGTTGCAGACTACACAGATTGTCTTCTTGACACCTTATCTCATTATCTCCATTGTTCACTTACACAGCAGCACTGTTGTGGCCACATGATGCATGGAGGTGCCAAGACCACGAACTGTAGTTCTTCTCATGGGTGTGATATGCCCAAGTTCATGGCATAGAGCTGCCTGCAGGAAATGGCAGTTGGGAGCATGTGGTGAAATGTGGCCAGACTGTAAGCAGCTGGGTAGGGAGCCAATCCAAGAGCTCAGTAACTCCCAGTGGTCTCCTCTACACATATAGTGACTCAGGACCATGCAGGGAGAGTCCTTGGTGAGCAGCACTGTGTGCCTGGTGTTGAGTGATCCTGTGTCCACACCTGCAGATGCTGCTCTCCAGGATACCCCACACATTCATACAAAGAGTTCCTTTTCATAACCCTCTTCCACCTGCCCTCTCCAATTAACTGAGTCGATCATGATCCTTATGCTTCCCTATCTTGAGTATTGCCCTGTGTTGTGCTTACAGGTAATAACACAAACCGAGTCCCACCGCCAACGACTGCTGCATGAGGCAGCAGCCAGCTTGTGGTCCTGGGGGATCAAGGTGAAGAAAATCAAGGCCATCTACCACATCCTGAATTGCTGTAATATTGACGTCACCCAGCAGTGTGTCATTGCAGAGATCTGGTTCCCAGTGGCTGATGCTGACCGGATAAAAAGAGCTCTCCATCAAGGAATGGTAAGAGAGCAACATTTTGGGTCCTTGAAACTCTCACCCACACTGAATTGTTTATATGTTGAGCATATGTTCAGACAGGTCTGTTATTGTATGTGGGGCTCCCTTTTCTGTTTTAAGTTGAGGTTGTCCCATTGTCATTTGACCTTTCATCTTTTGACAGAGATTAAGGTCAGCATTAAATGTTAGCAGGTTTGTGACAGACCCTTGAGCCAGAAGTGGTATTGTGGGGCCAATTCTTCTATCCACTCTGTCTCTGTCCTTGTCACTGCGTTTGCAGGAACGCAGTGGCTCCACAATTGCCCCCATCCTCACTGCCATACACACCAGGATGGCACCACCCACCTTCAACAGGACCAACAAGTTCACAGCTGGATTTCAGAACATCGTGGATGCATATGGTGTGGGCAACTACAGGGAGATGAACCCAGGTGAGAAACACTCAACTACATGCATCTGGTTTGTATGAGCTGAAGTAAAGCCTTTGAGCTCTCTCACTAGCCTAAAAAATATATTCACTGCTGATTGAGAAATCTGAACCATATTGGAAGTGTTTGGTGTATAGGCATGGATTTTCTCAGGCAAAGAATTTGGCTGCTGGTCTTCAATGAATTATTGTGATGGAAATAAGGAACTATACAAATACAGGATGGAGAACAAATGGTGAGGTAGCTGTTCGGAGGAAAAGAACTAAGCTCATAAGGGAAATGTAAGTTGAGCTCACTGTGTTGAGGCAAAGAAGGCCAAAAGGACCTGACAAAAGTTTGAAACAATGGTAGAGAATTAATAGAAACCTAGAAATGGAGGCCTGTGTGAAAGGGTGAGATTAACTCAGATTGTTGAGGCTGAGCAGGTTGAGAAACATGACAGTAACCTTCAAATACATTTTTGTGTTGCAAAACAGAATGCAATTGTCTACACATGGTGTTTATTATGGTGAGTCAAGAAACAAAGGATAAAACTGACAGGAAGGCACAGGTACAACTAAACATTATTTGTGATGGTAAAGCTAGTTCTGCACTAGATCTGACTGACTGCCTGGTGTGTAGAGGAGGAATTGAGGAGGCTTTTTAGGGCAATACCTCTAAGGAATGGCCTGGTGGAGTAGACTGCTTCTTTGATGAGGCCTTTTTGTTTAGAGGCAACTGAGCTTGACCTTTCCCTCCTGCAGCTCCCTACACTATCATTACTTTCCCCTTCTTGTTTGCGGTGATGTTTGGGGACTGTGGCCATGGCGCTGTCATGCTGGGCTTCGCACTCTGGATGGTCATTAATGAGAAGAGCCTTCTGGCCCAGAAAAGCACTAATGAGGTGAGTACCAAGGGTGCACCCTATCAGCATAGGGAAAGGCTCATCAGCCCCATTTGATAAAGGGGACACCCAGCCTCCCAAGGGCTGTGTGGAGATGGTTCAAGGATACCTGTGAGGCAGAGGTTTGGCAATTCTACCTACTTATACACAGAGGGCAAGGGACCCAAAATTTTCTATGCATAATTGTATATACACAGATCAGTACAATGATCTCTACTGTTGGTTGAGGCCCACCAACTGATGGACCTGCAGGTACTTTGGTCACTGGCACTGCCTTCTCCCTCTGCAGATCTGGAACACCTTTTTCAGCGGGCGTTACCTGATCCTGCTCATGGGCATATTCTCCATGTACACTGGCTTCATCTACAATGACTGCTTCTCCAAATCATTCAACTTCTTTGGTTCTTCCTGGCATATCATCCCCATGTTTAAAAATAACACTTGGAAGTAAGTGCTAAATGTAGGAAGGAAGTAAAAACACACCAAATGGAGTATGTAGGCTTGGAAAGAGAGACTGCCTGTGTGGGGAAGGGAATGACTCCTTGTTGTGGATGCAGTCATGAATGAATCAGAGGTTTTGTCTGACACACACAGATGAACTCACTATTGAAATGGAAATGTAGAGTCCCTGGGAACACGCCTGTTTGTTCAGGCACTGATGTGCATAAAAATCTGCAGGTGTCCAGGACTGATGCATAGAGAATTACCAGTGTGAGGGAGGCCGCCATTGTGTGGGGCCCATTTACATGCACACAAGTGCAGTATAACAGGTCACAGAAAGGCTGGAGTCAGCTACAGATACCCTGTGGTAGTCCTCAGCACACCTCACATAAATATACTGTGGGCTTCAATGGAGAGATTAAGCTGCAAAGGTAATTTCCCTTTTCTCTTGTAGTAAGGATGTGCTTCTAGAAAATACAGTGCTGCAGCTGAATCCAGCAGTCCCAGGAGTCTACTCTGGAAATCCATATCCATTTGGAATAGATCCGGTAATTAAATTAAATTGCTCTAAGATAATTTGTATTTCAATCCTGTTTCTACGTATCAGGTACATCAATAGCTCCCTGCACTCTCTCCTGAAGCTGTGCTTTTCACTTCTTGCTCTCTGTTCCTTACATACTTGTTGTGGCTTAACCCCAGCCAGCAGCCAAGCCCTGCACAGCCCCTCACTCACTCCCCCACCAGTGGGATCAGGGAGAGAATTGGATGAAGGCTGGAAAACTCGTGGGTGGAGATATAGACAGTTTAACAGGGAAAGCAAAAGCTGTGCACACGAGTAGAGAATTAAGCCATCTCTTCCATGGGCAGGCAGGATTTGAGCCATCTCCAGGAGAGCAGGGGCCTATCACGTTCAAGGATGACTTGGGAAGACAAATGCCCTGACTTCAAACATCTGCCCTTCCTCCTTCTTCCCTCCACTTTATACACTGAGCATGAAGCCATACGGGCTGGAATTTTCCTTTGGTCAGTTTGGGTCACCTGCGCTGGCTCTGTCTGCTCCCAACCTCCCGTGCACCCCCAGCTTCCTTACCAGCCTCATGAAAAGCAGCAACAGCCTTGGCTCTGTGTAAACCCTGCTCAGCAATGACAAAAACATCTCTCACTATCTACCCTGTGTTTACAAATCCAAAATACACCACCATACCAGCCACTATAAAGAAGAATATCTCTAACCCAGGCAAAATTAACCCATTCCACCCCTTATTCTATACTATTTACATCGTGCTCAGGTGCCACACTATTCAATACAACTTCATTAACCACCACTCACCCTCCCATTAATCAGTCCTGCTCATGCTTTCCTTTAGCCATTAGCAATTAATATATTGCTAACAGTTCTGCACAGGCAGCAGCAAAATGGTAAGCAGGAAGGAAGTTCAATTTTCCTGGAGAAGGGTCTTGTGCTACAGTCTCTTTTCTACACATCTGCTGGAGTCTGTTTCCTTACTTGAGTACTTAACCCACTCCAGAGATACCTCACCAGTTTGAAGGCAAACTTCAAAATTTCATGCAGTCTATTAGTTCGATTTGTTCCATGGAATGTGAAATAAATGCCAGTATTATTTAACTTAGCCATATTTTCTTCTCTGTGTCCTATTTCCCTTTTTCTTGTTGTTCTGTTTTTATCATGTATTGAAATGTACTTTTTAACATCAAGCTTTCCTGTTTCAATATTCATATTAGTCTAATAACCCCCATCCCTGGTGGTTGCACTCTCATTTCAATTGGTCACACAAAGAAACTCTGTCCTCTCCTGGTTTTCAGAGACATTGACCTTGTAGTCAGTTTTTTATAAACTCAGCTCTAAGGTACTGCCCAGGATGTGGGCAGTCTGGTTCAGAAAATCACGTCAGGAGCAGCTGAGTTTTCTGCATGTTGTTCTGATGCATCTCTAATTTAGGTTGACCTAGATTACCTCTTCCAGCCTCGTTTCTCCCCGTTCAAGAGTGTAAAAGTTCTGGCTGGGAGGGAAGAATGGCTGAACAAGTGCTGGCAGGGAAGGAGTAGACTGCAAGCACTAGCTCCTGCTCTGAGGAGATTATCTGTGTCATATGCCCTGAAGGATGGATGGCTCTTTGCATTTTGCAAATCCTGCTGGGATGACTGAGGTGTATCTTGGAAAAAAAGTCACCCTGAGATGAAGAAGCTAGGCAGTCTCTTTGGTATCCAGAGAAGAGGCAAAGCATGTCAAACACACAAAAGCTAATGTTTTGCCCTCCAAATAATCCTGTCTTCCTTCTTTCTCTTCAGGTACTATACTTAGTGTCTGAAAAGTGGTGTCTACTTACTGTCTCTGAGGACAGAAGACTTTGGGGTCTAGGAAGTTTGAGAAGAAAGGAGACGCAACCCTGAAGCTCTGTAGCATAAAAGAGGCAGGACTGAGAAGGGATGTCTATCCTAACATAACTAAAAAGTTAGTGCAGAGAGGCAGGCAATAAGCCAATCACCATGGCCAAAGAGTTGAAAAGAGTTTTCTCTGTTCAAACAAGAAGTTTAAAAATGCTCTGTCCTCACTACTTCTCTGGTGAGGGTGGAACTAATTTTGGTTGCAGCAGGAGGGATCTTCTCATGCCTTTCGACTTTTGCTAAAGAAGATCACTCAGCCTAAGGACAGGAAATGACACAGAAAAGATCTAGGTTCTGCTACCAGCCTTTGCAGTAGTTTCTGGAGGACTGAAGCAAAGTCATAGGATCACTTTAAATCCTTGTTATTTCCTTTATTAAACAAGTCAAATACTTAACACATTTTAGATTAATACCTTGGCAGAGTGAAAAGTAATAAAAGGAACATCTAGATTTCTGTGCATTGCTACCCTCTTACTAGAACTGGTAGGAGTAAATTGATGGTATCAAAGCAACAACTTCTGCAAACCTTTTATTGATAAAACACCTGAAAATCTTGTTCTTCTCTCTCTCTCTCCCTGTTCCTTTACCCAAAGATCTGGAATGTTGCATCGAACAAGCTGACTTTCCTGAACTCCTACAAAATGAAGATGTCGGTTGTCATAGGGATTGTGCACATGATTTTTGGGGTGATACTCAGCCTCTTCAACCACATGTAAGTTCATTTCACTAAGCCTGTTGCTGCAGCAGCACAGTCCTCATCACTAAACTGGTGTCCTTCACTCAGAGAAAGTCATATTTTGGACTGATGATTTGAATTTTGACCTTTCCCTGGTGTGAGCAGAAATGTCCCATACACTGGCTAACTCACACAATGGTTGATACACAGTGCTAAGTCCAAAGGACAGCCATAACATTGCAGGTATTTTCTTCAATAAACCCTCTTTTTAACTTACTTTCTTCTGTTCTCAATTCTGCAGAAATATTGAAGCACACTAAATTAAAAAGATGTAGCACCTCCCACTATTGGCAACTTTTCTCTTGAAAGAGAAAGGGTGTACTTGTCTATATCTCTGCCTCTATGTTTTGCAACAACAAATAAAAAATAGTGATAGAGTGCGGGGGCTGACACTATTGTGTTGAGAGACTCTCCAAAACTGCAATGTGTACTGTGACCTTCAAGGACAGAAAGCATTTGAGAGGACAGAGAGGATCCTACAGGATTGATACTACACTTGGTTCTTACCTTTCTTGGCATATAATGCTCAACTTTGTGTAGAAGACATTTTTTGAAATTTGTCTTTTATTTCAGTGTAATAATCTTTTGAGGTGCTGGTAGGTCAAGTACAAAAAATCTGAAGATAATCAGTATAACAGAGCTTTTGTATTTAAACAATAAAGCCTGTAATTATGGACTTCTGATAAAGCCTATAATTATGGACTTCTTTCTTGGCTATTGATAGTTGCAAATTTGTTAAGTTATTTTCCAAAAACTTACTGCCAGACTTGGGTGCAAACTTGTATTAATATCTAGTGTATTAACTCTAGTTTTCTTTCCTGATTCTTTCCAGCTACTTCAGGAAATACATAAACATTATCCTTCAGTTCATTCCAGAGATGATTTTTATTATCTCTCTTTTTGGTTACCTGGTCTTCATGATTATTTTCAAATGGTGTCATTTTGATGTCCATTCATCCCAGAGTGCACCAAGCATCCTCATCCACTTTATCAACATGTTTCTATTCAATTATAGTGACACTTCAAATGCTCCATTGTATCTGCATCAGGTATGGATTGAGCAGCCTGAATCCGCTGTAGTTTTGTATTTGCAGTGGGTGTTGTGGAGAGTGGGCATAAAGATACAGGCTCAGAAGTTCACTTACAAGTCACAGAAGTAAAGTTTATGCTTCTGGTATTTGTGTTGGCCTTGTCAACAGGGAGGAGAAAGCAGCTATCAATCAGTGAAACAGAGGAAATTTCTTCCTTTGTGTCATTCTGACAAGAATAATGATGCAGTTGAAGATATTATTGGGGGAAAAATAAAAGTGTGACTAGAGATACAAAGCTGCTTATTGCAGGCATACTGTCCTGCAGTCTGGTCACAATGTTAGAGACATCGCCCTTTCTTGATAAGTTCCTATTTCATCTTTGGAAAGCTTTAATACTTTACATTTTCACCTAAAAAAGTAGAAGTAGCTAGGATTTTCTGGCAGCTTTTTGTCAGAAATAACTCCTCTTGGGAGTTCACTTTAAAAAAAAAAAAACCAAAAAAGCAAGCAAAAAATATCCCTTAAGAGAAGACTTGTTTTAAAGTCATCTCCATTTATATTCTCAGAACATGGTTTGGATTTGGTGGTTTTTGGTGGTTTTTTTTTTTGTTTGGTTTTTTTTTTTTGATTGATTTTACATCAGCAACATCAATGAACAATCTGCAAGCAAGTGCTGCATCCAACCACATGTGTGCACCCACATCTATACAGTTGCACACTGGGCACTCCAACATGAGCTCAATTTTAGGGACAGCTGATGAGTCAGAATTAGTAGAGAGCCCTGATCAGCTCCAAGTAACTGTGTTAAGGATTCAGAGGTGTTTGGAAAAACACAGTCTTCTCAGCCTTTAAAAAGTCTTTAGATAACACTGTGCTTTGTAACAACCCAAAGCTTTCTCAAGGTGGCAATTTTTTTCTAATATGCCTGTCCCCCTGCCCCACCAGGAACAGAATGTGCCATCTGCCTGAGTAGTCTGAATGAAAATATTGTATGAGCCCAATCATAAGGTGATCATACATCTGAGCCAGCTTTAAAAAAATGCAGAAGTTGTGCTTTAAGGTTTTCTTTGTTTGTTTTGTTGTTGTTGTTTTCTGAAAGTGCAGGCAGTTATGTCAGAACAGCAACAGGGGTGCCATACTGCAATGTAAGAGCACCTTATATTGTGGGGACAATCTGTTACCAATGCTAAGCTGTGGGGGTTCAATTCCTTCTGGAACTGCAGATGTGGAATAAATCCAGGGCAAGACTTGAATGACTTGGCTCTTACTTCAGCCTTTCTACACTGATCAAAGCAAGGCAGACTGACCAACTCACATAGAGTTAGGACATTGACTTGGGACACTAGGTAGCCAGGTTCAAATCAGTAGCATGGGATTTTGGTAAATTAACCCTTTTCAGCATGAAAGCTTTTCATCTCCAGGTCTCCAACCATCTCTAGCTTAATGTGCTTTCTGGAGCCTTAAACACTATACATTTATTTTCATGTTCTTGCAAGCAAAGGAGACACAGACAAATACAACAGGGAGTTGAATTGTATTTGTTGTATTAAAAACTTACCATTGTATAGACTCAGGTTTCTAACCATAAACATGGCTGGCTAAATGAAGTAAAGCAACTTTTTCCTCTTGTTGTTTTGTCTTTTAGAAAGAGGTGCAGAGTTTCTTGGTCATATTTGCTCTGATTGCTGTTCCCTGGATGCTCCTAATTAAACCTTTCATCCTTCGAGCCAACTACCGGAAGGCACAGCACATGGTAAGGGATGTGGATCAGCTGGGGGGATTCAGTACAGCAAAGACAAAGCTGGGGAGACAGACCCCAAGAAACTCTTTGTAGTGATGTAATTCTACATTTCTCTGACCTCAGGCTCTATCTGACAATTTCAAAGTGTGTTTTATGCCACATATGCCCAGGACATGTGTATGGATGTATCTAAACCATCTAAAGTAGAATCAGAGAATGGCTAAATTTGGAAGGGATCACTGGAGGTCATCTGGTCCAAACTCTTTGCTGAAATAGGGTTACCTAGAGCTCATTACTCAGGTTTGTGTCCAGACAGCTTTTGAATATTTCCAGTGAAGGAAACATTTCCCTGGAAGCAGGAGCTTTGCTGGCAAGGACATACCCTATTTGTTAAGCTGACACCGAGCTCTTTCACATGTCGTATCCAAAACCAAAGAAGATTCAGAAAGATTGAAGTGCTGGTAAAGGCAAGACAGGGAAAAGACCTCAGCTGTCAGTCCACGATCTCCACTAACCATTAGTTTGCTCTCTGTAGAAATGGGGCATCTGTGAAAGTCCTGGCCTTGGAGAGAGCAACAGTGCTTGAAGGAGAGGCTTGATTTAAAAGCTGTTGCCTGCTTTCTAGTTCTTCTTTGTTCCTTAAGTGATTGACTTCACATTAACAGAGCCCTCCTTCCCATGGGCTCTGTGGTTTGCCCACAGCTTCTCAACACACAGCTGCAGCAGCTGCAGTTTCCCAGCTGATCATTAATTGTCTCCATTACCACACTAATAGGACTTCACTTGTCAGTCAAGATTTACTTCTCTTTGTAGTCAGAGTTAGTGGCTGGAGTACCTTTTATAGGGCACAGATGTTTCCATTTGAAGAAAGAGATGCTGGTTTTGTTGCTTGACCTTTTCCAACCCAGTCACTTCTGACCTATAACTGAAAGCCAGGTCCCTGGGAGACCTTTTCAGCCTTGTCTCTGCACTGTAATTTCTTATTTTGTCATTCTTCTGGGATTTGGATGAAGTCTTGACATGGCTGACTCCATCTCCTGCTTTTATGCCAGGAACATCTGACAGGTTTTACCCACCTCCTATTGTGCCCCCATATTTCTGTTCCTAATTTTCATATGTTAGCTGTCTAATCACATCCTACATTCCTCTAGATTTATATGCTTGCAGGAAAGTCTGTTTTCTATGCTGACATTCAGGTAAAGCAAAGATAAAGCGGGTGTGACAATCATTACTGCTGTAGTAGGAAACAATATGTTGTCAGGAGACCTTTCCCATGAAACCTGCTGGAGGCTATAAAGGTGACAAGGCAGAAACTGACAGAAGCCATGAGGTCTTTATTTGGTTATGCTGTATAATAGGACTATTAGATCAGGTTGTTCAGGCCTCTAGAAAAGTCCTGTAAATAATAATTGCAGAGAGGTTGCCAAGAGGTTTTTGTCAATTTAAAGTGAATCAAGAGCTTTGAATTTTATTTCTGCCTGTATCCAAGAACTGTGTGACATTCATCAAGTCATACAATCCTCTCAGGCTTCGTTGCTCTTTCACTTGACATTAATTCCTTTGATTTGCACCCATCTAATTGGGATTATCAGCTTTAAAAGTACCTCAGTTTTCTCATTTGCTAAAAGTGATGGATCTTCTCATGGTGGGAACAAAGAGTGCATTGTGACACTAGAAACTAGCTACAAAATAGTTGGAATCTCTGAAAAATGCTCTAGGATGGAAAACATTTTGGTATATTAGCCATTTGGTGGGAATACTCAATTTCTGTGGTCCTTGATGACTATTGTTGAAACTGTCTCCGTGTTCATGGTATGATCCTTCATGTGTTACCCATCATGAGGTCATTGAGGGAGTTCTGTGCCATGGACTTCTTTATTTTGGTATCAAGCAAACATACTGCATTTTATTTCTGAAAGATCCATTCTCAAGCCATCTCAGGAAACTCAGGAGGTGAAAACGAGGTAGATGTCCCAGAGACCAATCCCTCAAAGAAAGCTTCCCAGAGAGACCACAGCAGTGGCCATGAAGGACATGAGGGTGATGATGAAGAGGTAAGAAAATTTGGACAGAAAATTGTTCAGACAAACGCGATAGTAGAAGACACAAAGCCAACCAGAAGACTTTTGCAGAGTCACCAGCCCTTCTTTCTAACAAGATATCAACACTCACTGTTGTAACAGTTTGTGTTTTCAAACAGAATAGGGTTTGAAATTTCATTGAATTAATTCCTCTAATTTTTCCTTTGGTTTTGCCTGGTGGTGGCAGGCATTCTTGCAAACCTCAAGCTTTTACAAACCTCAGGCTTCTGTTTCCTAAGGATGGTTGTTCACTTCCACATTGCACCCAGAGAAGGTCAACCCTTTCCCAAAAGTCAGTGAACTTTCCTTCCTCTAAATTGCAAAGGAGCATTTAAAGTTGGCAGCCAGAATTGTTGATTAGGGAGAGAATCCTTTCTTTGACAGATATTGTCAAGAGCGTCTACAACGGGAAGCAACACAGGAAAAAGTCACAAAAATATTTGTAGCTGTTGGGAATATCAACAATATTGTGTGGATATAGCTAGCTGTTCCCAGTCACAGGGAATCTTCACAGATTTGCTTACTCATTATAATGAGATCCAGTTATTCTGTGATATCTCCCAAAATGTGTATGCCCATAGGCAGATGGTCTGAAAGCCCCTATTTTACATAAGAATTTCTGCCTCTGTAAGAAATAACAGAGATTGGCAGCAACTGGATTGAAGGATTTAAGGATTTGAAATCGTAAGAGTGGAACATGAGCTGTTCCCCAAACATTTAGTTTTCACTGGAACTGACATTTTTCTGAGCAGTCTCTTTTCCTGGGAAACACCTTTGTGTTGCTCAGGATGTAGCAAGGAAAGGAGTATGAAGAGCCTTTGGTGGAGTGTTGCTCTGTTAACCAGAAAGCTCTGAAGTGAGAACTAAGAAAACTTTTTTGGTTTTATATGTTGTTTCAGTTCAATTTTGGAGACATATTTGTCCACCAAGCTATCCACACCATTGAATACTGCCTTGGCTGCATCTCCAACACAGCCTCCTACCTGCGGCTCTGGGCACTGAGCTTGGCCCATGCACGTGAGTCATGCTCCTTTAGTCTCCTCACCATGCTGGTCATGGCTTCTGCTGATGTTTGACTCTTCTTGCAAATTTCTTCATGAAATTCAAGTTTCTAATTGTGGATAGTTATGTGTCAGGATGTTTTGTTTCCAGTTAAATCACTCCAAGTGTTTCATGGTGCGCATCTCAGTTTTCAGAGGTGATCCCTGGCAGGTCTGATTGCATTCACTGGCTGGGGCCCCTTTCCTGTGCTCTTTAGCCACCCCTCTGGAATAGTCCTCATGGTGTGTGGCACAGTGGGAGGTGCAGTCCACTTGCGTAGTCCAGGCCATGGAGGTGAAGGCAGTATGGGAGCGGCTTTTCCCAAGAAGCACTTGCTATAGCCTTAGGGTACGAGAGGGATGCCAAAATTACTTGAAACCATCATTTTGATTTTGTTCAGCAAACAAGAAAGAAAAGGTCTGGCTCAAGAACTTCTGGACTTTGTCATTTTCACTAGGATTTTTTCCCAGAAACATTCAGTGGAACATCACATTCCATGAGAAATGTACAGCATTTCAATGTCTTTTTTCTTGATTTGTGATAAAAACAGATACTCAAATACTAGAAATTGCCTCAGGCTGGAACTTAGATTTTCAATGTTTCTAATTTTTCTGAAATGTTTTTTATTAATACTGCTGTAATGCCTCTGGCTAGGAGTTGCACCTGCCCTAAAGAATTGTGCATACAAAAAAAGGAAAACAGAAAAGGAGGGCAAGGAGGGGGGCTATGGTGTGGTGTACCATGGATTGACAGGGGTGAGCTGTACTTCTTGGCATAGAAATGAGCTTAGTAGGAGGGGAGTGGGAGCTGATAGACATTAGCTTTACATGGAAAACAGATAACTATATAAAAGAAAGCAACTAAAAAGCTTAGCTAAGGGCATACGTATTCTACAAACTGGGAAAAATGGGTGAGCTGGCAGACTGCATGCTGCATCTGTTCATAGCTGCTGCTCAGCACTGTTTTCCTTTTATTTCATTCTGCAGAGCTGTCAGAGGTCCTTTGGACCATGGTGATGCACAACGGGCTCAGCAGCAGCGGCTGGGCAGGTCTCATTGCCATCTTCATCATCTTCGCAGCATTTGCAGTGCTGACAGTAGCCATCCTGCTGGTCATGGAGGGGCTCTCAGCCTTCCTACACGCCTTGCGTCTGCACTGGTACGTGGAGTGGTCCTCTGGAGCTTTTCTCAGATCAGTCTGTGGGAGGGAACAGGCTGTGGGAACAGGTGGGCACAGTGTTAGATATGCTCTGCCAGTGCATTGGACCATTAGTTGCCTTTGGCAAATGAAGTGAGGGAGACTTCCAAAGGGAGCTCAGAGACCCCTGCTCTGACCTGCTCCCTGGAACAACCTGCTTGTCCTCCTGCACCTGTGTGGTTGTCAGCATGAGGCAAATGGCAACCTGCAGTTCTGTCCTGGTAAACATGCAGAGCCACTGAGGCCTCTTTGACCTGCACAACAAGGCCCAGAGACAGCACAGCCACACCACTGGCTGTGTATCCCACCCAAGGACCTAACAAGACATCTGCCAAGGGCAGCAAGAATTCAGCTGGGAGTGCAAAACCTGATGAAAGCCTGGGTCTGTGCTCGTGTCATCAGCCCAAGTTGAGCTTCAGGCTGCTTAGGCCTCATGGCAAACCAGTTCCAAGTTAGTCCCTGTCAGCCTTAACTGATCATCAGTGCAGGCAAGGATAGCAGTGTGGACACACCATCAGCATGTGAGCAAGACCAAGGTGACAAAACACCCTTCATCACCACCATAACTCAGCATCCTACCTGAGCCCCAAGCTGTGGTCTTTTTCACCAAGTAATGTCCCAGCACAAGTCATAAACACTACCAAGGCAAACCATGGTGCAGGTGCTTGTCGTTGTGCAGGGAGGAGGAGGTGTCTGTCTCCCTCCAGTGTGCAACCAGCATGTGGTTATCACAGTTCTCAGAGCTTCTAGAAGCAGGTTACCAGGCAAGGTTCTGCTCATTGGCCTTGTGGCGAGCATTTCCAGTCTGGCTTGATAGAAAGCCAGAGCTGATATGTGCCACCTTGCTCCCTGGGCTGCCTGTGTCTCGCTGCTGGTCCCATAAAGGGCCTACATTTGCACCTTAGAGTCCAACATCTTGTGGCCTCCCTTTTCCCGTGGGTGCCATATTTCAGCCTCTTGGCTGGCTGTAGGTCCTGCCTTATAGGCAACACTGATGCCTCCCTCTGCTCCTCCCTAGGGTGGAATTTCAGAACAAGTTCTACGTGGGAGCCGGGTACAAATTTTCTCCGTTCTCCTTCAATCACATCATCAATGGCACTGTAGATGAGTAAAACCAGTGCATCACTGCTTCCCTTCTCAGACCAAGCTCTGTTTCCTTGTGGTGGCTCACCCAGAGAGTAGGAAACATGGGATGAAAGATAATGGGACATGGCCCTTGAAAGAAGAGCTGTAGATGAATATGTCCTAGCTACATTCCAATATATTGCTGTATCAGCTAAGAGCTGACCTGTATCAGCTGGGCTGGCTGGACCTTTGCCTGAGACTCCACTGATGTCTGCAAGTACCTGGTCCTCAGCATTTGATAGGGTCAGCTACCTACTGCTTGGCTGAAAAGAGGAGATGCAGCTTTGGAATTAAATCAGTTATTAACAATCAACTCACATGTGTTTTGCTCAATTTGCAGCCTTGTTGTTGTGGTATATTTCTTTCCAAGGAAAATACGTTTTGTCTGTGGTTGATCATATGACTTGATTAAGTCCCTTATAAGATTTCAGCCCTTCATTTAGCACACAATGCAAACAATCTCAAAGACAGATCATATTGCAGGCTTGCAATTTTCTACATGCTTTACTAGACTAACCCCCTTTTTATCTGATTTGCTCCAGGGCTTGACAGCACTGGATTATAGAAATGTACACACATAATCACTTAGCAAAAGTGTTAGGTTTGAGCTGTGTAAACAAAAGTTTCCATTGGCATGCCATTTTATTTATCTCTATTGACTTGTTTGTCACTGAAGACTCAAGATGACCCGCCTTGTGCTGTATTTTTCAAGATGGGTTGTTAAAGCAGATTGTGCAGAAATGCTAATACCTAATAAACAGAAAGAAAAGTGGAATCAAAACAGTTGGCATGAATTTGAAGTACTGATGCACTGCAATCTTCTGAAATATTCATGAATTACCAATCCTTCAAACGGAATACTGTTAATCATAACAGGCTATGGTTTTTTAACCCTGAACTATGTAAAGAAAACAGAGTACACCAAGGGATTTGGAGTGGACAGTGCTCCCTTTCAAGGGGCGTGACTGAACATGCCCTTATTTTCAAAGCTCCCTGCCTTGATATCCAGTTCCACCAAAAAAACCCCACATGGGAGTGTTCCCAGCAGGTCACTCAGTGTTACAATCATCACAGGTTATGTTTCTGCATAGTCAGGCTTGAAAGTCACCTCCAGCTACAGTGACAGGGAAGAAAATATAGCCCCAAGCCAAGCAGTAGTCCCAGTTTGTCCCTTGGGGCCTCAAGAAGCCATACTGACATTGGGCAGCAGTTACAATGAGGCTTTTTCAACAGCTTGGGTTGGAGCAGCAGCTGGAGCTGAGAAGAGGTGGGCACAGGCATGTGTCCATGACCCATGCATGGTCCCAGGTCATCAGTTCTTTGGGCATAAGTAACCTATGGTACAGGAAAAAGCCACACAGACGTGACTGCAGATGGTGTCACAGTTGTTCAGCATATGCACATCACCTTTGTTTCTTCCTTCCAGCCTGCTTTGTCTATTCCTACTCAGGAGAAAAGCTGTCTTGCAGAAAGAAAGACTAAAGTAATTTGATGCATTATCAAATGCAGAGAAAATAATTTGCTGTATGAAACAGTGGGTGAATTCCTGCACAAACACATATTTTATCTTAATTGCAGCCTTCCGTGTGATTGCAATGTAACTGAGAAGATGATTACCAGAAACAGATTATCCATTCCTTTCTGACCTTCTAGGTGTTTTGCTCTTTATCTAAGGTTTACATTTTAAGCAAGAAAAACAAGTTATCCTGTGAATACCTCAGGTGACAAGATGGTCTATTGTTTACTGTGCTGAACAGCAACTCAAACATTAATTCTGTATTCAGTTCTCTCTGTGTGCAACCAAACAACACCGCACAGCCTGTGTCTCCCTTGAGCATTTGTGATATGGGAATGATGTTTCCCCACTCCACAAGAGGACCAAGCCCACTAATATTCAAGAAGCATTCAGATTGCTGAGAGACAGGGTTGCACTGATACACTTTGAAGAGAGCCCTGGGTTTCATCTGGGGTCTTTTTAAGAATTCTTTAAAAACCTAGAAATGTTCCAGAGAGTGTTTTGCCTTTAAAAGGTTTTCCTGCAGACGATGAGTAGATTTTGGAGTAGAGCAATGACTTCCTGTTCCCTGCACAGCTGCTAATCTGACTGGAAAATGTTATTCAGCTGGTTCTGTGAATGTGGCCATCAGGTGTGGTCAGGTCCAGCAGAGACCTCTGTTATAGACTAACAGACCTTCTTGGTACAACAGCCCAGTGTCTTTAACTGAACTTTACCCAGTGCTGGAAGAGGTGTGACTTGTGATTACTTGACCCAAGCCAGGACCTCAGCATGCCCCTCTGCAGCAGACTCAGGATCTGTGCCTAGGGGAAAAATGGGTGCTTCTGGACCCAAAGCTCATCCCATTGCTAGGGAGTAGTTTGTTTCTGAGAACTGGTGGCATTAGTTTAGTCATTTTGTAGGGAAGAAACATTAAACAAAATCAGTGAATGACCGTGTAGAAGGAAAAGGCAAACAAAGAAAGGTAGTCAAGCAAACTGGTTTTAGTCACAGTTATTCTTTCCTGAGTTTTTAATTCCTTCTTGTGAGAGCCATTGCTGTGAGTGTCTATGCCCTCCCACCGGGACAACTTTGTGATGTGGAAGATGAAGAAAGGCAGCTCTCGAGTTCTTGTCCAGTCTCTTAGGTCCTCTGGACTGGTGATAATGAACTAGCTTTTGGACTGCGGTTTCAGAAACTCCAGGAGTCAACAGTTTATTGGGGTTCAGCCTCTAGGTCCTCCAGCAAACAGCACTTTCCTCAGTCTTTACCTATATGATGGCTCTCCATCATTTCCTTGGCCAGGATTGGAACCTTTTCTTTTCTCTCTCCCACTCTTTTGTTTCTCCTGGACCTTTCATACATGTAGGCATTTCCATTTGTTCTTCATTCTGACCGGCCCTTGCCTTTTCATGGCAAATAAGTAAAATACCATGAGGTGGGTGGAAAAACATAATAAACATAGTATCCCTTTGTGCAATCCCAAACACCTGGGCCTGAAAGCTCATATTTGTGGCTTAGAACTTCACTGGAGTTTTGGTCATTTTTTCTCCTTCTTTGCTGGGGAGCTGGAATGCTGAAACATCTGTGCTCTCCTATCATTGCACACACCCTGTCTGAGTTTTTGCAATGAAAACATAGTGGTATGGATCTGGCAGTTTGGATTGTGCATCTCATTCAGCAGACACCAATAACAGCTGAATATTAGATATTAAGAAGAAGAAGATAAAAAATAAAGCTGTGAGATAGCATATGCTGGCTGGTAGCAAGTATATTCCAGATGCTTGGGAGCATGAGATTCAGCATAGGAGCTACTTGGATGAAACTATTGCGCCATTGCTGCCAGCTCAGTGTACATATTCAAAACAGACAGATTTTGGAAACCCGTGTGAGACCAATACTAACACTGAGTAGTAACGGTCAGCACATACGTTCCTAGTCAAGAGCCCACACCTATCATGGCACTGAGATTTGCTGCACAAGGTTGGGATCTCTGTGGCAGTTTAAAGCCATGAATGCTCCCTGCATTTTGCTACCTCATCAAGAAATTTAGAAGGATGAAACAGACCTTATTTTTCTCATGGTGCTGGTGCCTGAGTTGGCTTCATCTGGCCTAAGAAGAGCCGGTAGCTGCAATGCCCAGGCAGGGGATGGCAAAGGTGCCTTACGTGGGCACTGACTGCTGCAAGACCTACCTCTGAAACCTGTGAGCTAAAATCTTACTGGTATTTCAATAATGATGTGTCCCAGCGCCCTCCTTCCACCTGCTTGGAGTCATCCTCACAAGAAGAGATGAGTAAGCACCAACACCTGTGGTGGGCAATGCCTGTGAAGGACCTGCAAATGCAGTGAGACAAGCACAGGTCAGCACTTGGGCACCCTACCTGCAGCACCTACCCCTGGGTGGTGGAGGTGGGCGGAGAGGGACCTGCCTGTGCCCAGCAAGGAGGAAACCTGACTCCTGGGAGCTGGATCCCAAACAAATAGCACCGCCAACATTGTAAAAAGTAAATAGCAGAGGAGAAACAGTCAGAAAGAGAAAAGGTCTTCTCCTCCAAGCCTGAGACACCACAGAGGTAAGAAATCTTCACTAAATTTAAAAAATATTTAGGAAAGTCTTGCTTAATATTGGGGGCATCTGATCATTTGTATGATCAGGTGGCCCCACTCTCACCTGCAGGGAAAATTCTCAGCCAGAGAAGGTCTCTAACCTCACTGGCAGAGTTCCGAGGTGGTGTCACAGGTAGCACTGCATGTTGTATGGCCTTTGTGCCTCACAGCCCGCCGGTGGGGGTCACAACATCATTCTGATGGGTCCCAGCAACAGTTTCACTATGCTCTTGGTTGTTCCCTTCATCTGGAGGATTTTTATTTTCCCTGCCAGCAACTTTGTTGCTCGCGTTCTTTTGGTTCGTGTAATTGGCATTTAGTTGAATTTACAAATAGTGGGAAATTTGTGAGTCCCTGAAGACAGACACTAGCTGCTCCATCAAGGCAAACAGGGCTGCAAAGGTTTGGGATGAGCAAAACTCAGGTTTGGTAGGAACTGTTAGCAGGTTTACTGTGCCTGCACATATTTCTGGTGTTATTTGAGGTGCTAAAGAGTGTGTCCCATCTGCTTACCAGCTGCTATTTGAGACGAGTGTGGTTATCACATTAGGCACTATCCACCATCCTGCTGCCTCTGAGGGTGTCTGGCTCCTGTGGGGTGCTGGAGGTGGCAATGCAGCCTTCTGCTTGAGCACCTGACCCTCGCTGTGAGTTTTGCACAGCAGCACCAGGGATCAGGGTTCCCTCCCTTTTTGTGGAAGAGTTGTGGCACTTCCCGGAAGGAAGGCATGTAGCCCAGAGCAGGTGCCACTGAAATGCTCCAACACCCTCAGCAAACATTAGCAGGGTATCCCAGCATCAGGATGGATGGGCAAAGGCCCAGGGCTTGATGCTTGTCTTGCCAGCACTGTGGGCTGTGCCTGCCACAGACGTTTTGGAGGAGAGGGTCTGTTTAACCTGACAGAGGTGATGTGGCAGCTTAGGGCAGAATGTGTTTGCAGGTCCCTAGTCATAAAGGAACAGAATAGTAGAAAACCAGATACCCAGATCTTGTTATTGCAAAGCCTTTGGCAATTCAGACACCTGGTAAATCTTTACCTCTTCCCGTGGGCTCTTCCAAGCATTTTGTTTGGTTTCTGTTGGGCCAGTTTCACTTGGAAATAGTCCCTAGCTGTTGGCCATCATAATCAGCTGGTGGCACTGTGTGCTGCTGGCAGCTGTTGCTGCCTCCAAGGACATTGCTAAGAGACAGATGTAACCAATATCCATTGCATCTTCTTGGGTGCTGGACTGTAATGACCTGTGACAGCGAGGTCAGTGTATGTGACCCAACTGACTAATCTGCCATTAGTCCTTAATGACCCCCTTCTAACTGTACCTCAGTAGAGGATCAAGGAATCCATCCTGGAGTACTGTAATTCCATTATTTCTGTGTTCACATTGCCTTCTATTTCAAATAGAATTTTTCTATTTCAAATAGAATTTCATGAGATGCTCTCAGCCATTAATGCCCTCCAGCTTTTGCCCTTCTGCAGCCTTCCCAGTCTCTGCTGGTTGGCCGTGAATGCAGCCTGGGCCAAGCCCAGCACTCCTGGAGGGAGGTAATCAAAGGAGAGAGGGTCACCAAAGTGCAGAGGTGTTGAGCCCTCCTCTGCAGTGCCTGAGCATGCACTCAGCAGGATAGGTTGTGGGTTTAAGCAATCAGTGTGCTTAATCCCTGCCCTGGGATTAAAATGAGTTTTTCTGATGAAGAAAAGCAACAGTGGTAAGGCCAAAAGATCTAGTGCTGAAAGCCAGAAACACTGGCAGAGGAATCCAGCTTCCAGTTGCCATCCAGAATGCATGGCTGTGTCGATGGATGCCCTGAGAGGATGGGGATTAGCGTGGCAAGGGATGAGGCAGATCGGTTGGTTTGCAGCAGGAAACTGTGTGCTGCTTGGGTGAGGAGCTGAGTGCTACCCCTGCCACCCTAAGGGTCCTGGGGTCAGGGAGCTGGCTGGATCACCTGGCTCTGCCTCAGTGGGGGCTCCCACCAGGCTGAGCAATTGCAGAGTGCAGCACCTCTACTGCCCACTCCAACCCAGCTCCACTGGGGAGCCTCCAACAGGAGCAACAACTACTGGTTGTGTCATGTCTTGGCTCCTGGAGATGCAGCGTCTTTTAGACTGGCACTGCATTTCACTGACCTCTGGGCTGGGGAAGTTGTCACATGCTCCCTTTTCTTAGCAGGTATTCAGTCTTCCCTAAGGTAATCCCTGGACTTTCCATAAAAACAGCCAGTGTGATGTGATGACTGATATCTCTCAGTTCAACTGACTTACCCTATCGTGTTTCTATGTGTTTTTCACCAAAACTGTAATGAGAAGGGACATCTTCCAGTAGCTGCATGGAAACAAACTCATATTTGACTGTATCTGAAAGTTTCTACTCCAGTGTGAGAAACTGCCTTGCTGTTTTCTTGCTCAGGTGACTTTGTGACTGTTGTGAGGTTTTACAAGTAAATCCTAGCCTTGCCCACAGTGACAGTGGATCCCAGCAGGAGCTGAGATGGGCACTGCACCAAAAGAGGCAGAAAATGCTATTGGCTTAGAGGAAATCAATGCAGAGAGAAAAGACCCACCAAAAGGTAGGTTTCTATCAACAGGACTAGAAATTCAGGTCCTTGTTTAGCTGGGGTAGAGGGAGGTCCCTCAGTTGTGTCACTCCAGCTACTTAAAACCACTGTACATGGAGCCACAACATCAGCATCCCACGCTCCCCTCCCACCACACCTACCAGGCTGCTGGCTGCTGCCTATGGCAGTGAGAAGAGCTGGCTGGTTTGGCTTTCCTCAGGCCTCTGCTTTGTGTAATCATTTTACTATAGTGGTAATTTGAGGATTCACTTACTTGGAATAATTTTTTAAATGTTACTCTGTTTCAAAAGCATTTTAAATAGTACAAGGCTGTCCTTCCTCTGTTTGCACTGGCTGCTGTTTCAGCACTCCCCTGTTGAGCATTGCCACCAGGACATCCAGGAGCTGGTCAGTGGACATACAATTGGTAGATGCTTCCAGGCTTTTAGGCTTTTTCTTGGTGCAGTCCCACAGTAGCATGAGATTTTTTTTTTTTTTTTAATGAAGAGGAGATACAATTTGACTGCTGATAGGTTTTGTATCTTAATTTTCTTTTCATGTTTAGGACAAAAGACATTTACAGTGGAAGAAGCTGTAGAAACCATTGGGTTTGGGCGGTTCCATATCATGCTTTTCCTCATCATGGGCAGCACTGGGGTAGGTATCTGCAGCCACCTGTGCTGGCCTGAAAAAAGCTTTCCTCTCATTTTTCTCATTGCCATTCCATGACAACCATAAGCACATACTGCTGCCAGCCCATTTTTTCCATACATACCCTCTCAAGCAGGATTTCTGCTCTTTTCAATCATTGGTGAAAACAGATTTTGGTCCCCTTGATATCAGACCCATTTCAGGGCAAAGCTGAGCGGGTTGGCCCAGAGCATCATGGTTTGGCCCCTGTTCTGGAGCACTGTCAAGGCACGTCTTCAGTTAGGGCCTGAAGGTTAGCTTCAGCTTCACAGTTGCATTTTTCATGTCATCCCCATGGCACCCAAATCCTGTGCAATCTGGCTCAGAAGGCCTGGCATCTTCTCACCCCTGGATACTTGAAAAATTTCCTAACTTTCATGGTCTTGGGTTAATTGTGTATATGTTTTGGGAACTTGGGCAAAAGCTGGAGTCCAGGCTGGGCTAAAGATGTAAGGAGGATCTATCCATGAAGATTGCTGCAGCTGAGGTGAAAAAGTCTGAAGCTGTGTGTAAACAGTCAGCTCATTCCTAACTGAAGCCAGCGCTGGGGCACACAGCCAACGGAGCAATGATGTTTTTAACCAAAAACAGTTTTAAGAGGTCATGTTAGATGCCTGAATCCACAGCTAGGTACCCAACTGCCACGTGATGTTCGCGTGTCTGAGATGTAACACATGACAGACTTCCATTGCTTCATCAGCCAAACAGCCTGTTTTATTGTTTGGGCCTTGCTTTTATAGGCAATTCAAAGCTTCCAGCTCTAAGCAGTCATTGGTCTAATCCCTATGCCTCCCAGACTCTGAACCAGTAAAAGGCTTGTATTTTGGGAGAGTTGTTATTGGTTGAGACCTCTGTCAGTCAGTCTAGAGGCTGGCTTGTGGAACTGGGCTGGGTTTATTTATAACTGGGTTAGTGTTCAGTACCAGTCAGCTTGTACTGCAACACCCAGCCAAGCAGCTTGGTTTCCAGAGATTGTTGAAGATCTTCTAATAACACAGCAAGGTAAGAGTCTTCTCTGCCAAGGATGACTCTTTCCAAACTTCCCAGATATACAGTGTACCTGTACCTGCTTTCTGGGTGTACCTTTCTCTCCTCCTCTCCCTGTTGCCAAGATCTTCCAGGTCAGGCACAGGGCTCGGACCACTGTGGAGGCACTATGGCTTCACAGGACCGTTCTGACATGGTGGAACTGCCATGGCTGCAGGCCTTGTAGGACTAAGAGACTTTTTCCTGGGGGCTTCTTGTGGTTTCCCTTCTTGCTAACGCATACACTTGTTCCCAAAGGTGGCTGAAGCCATGGAGATCATGCTGATAGCTGTTGTGTCGCCTCTCATCCGATGCGAGTGGCAGCTCCAAGACTGGCAGGTGGCTTTAGTGACAACAGTGAGTGACTCATGTTCCCCCTAGACAGGTCATCCACCATGTGTTCATAGTCGTGGGTACCACCACGGGTTTTGGAAAGCACATTTCCCAGTAAATCAAAGAAATTCTTAGGGCCTCTTTACAGGGACAAGAACAGCACCAGAACTGTAGCCATCAGAAATGAAGCTGATGAGAGCAGATGTCCATGGCCAGAGCCAAAGCAAATTCCCACTTCCACATTCTTATTTTGAAAACCTTGCCATCCACCCCCAGCTTTGAGGGTTGCAGCAGTGATTGCCTATACAGAGGAAGGCTTCCTCTGAAAGCTGCTCCCTTGTGTTTCTGGGTGCCGCAGCTCATCCTGCTGCCCTGAGAACACACAGCTCACCTGCAGCTCAAAGAGCAGAGCTGCCCCATTCCCATGTAGCTGGGAATGGGCCCTCCACAGCTGTGTTTCAATCCTCTCAGATGGTGTTTTTTGGCTACATGGTGTTCAGCATAGTGCTTGGGCTCCTGGCCGACAGGTACGGCCGCTGGAAGGTGAGTGACTGCCGGGGGCTCCACGTCCTTTTCCTGCACTCCACAGGAGCCATGCACCTGGCTTTAATGACCCTAATTCTTCCCTCTTGCAGATCCTGCTGCTTTCCTTCCTCTGGGCAGCCTATTTCTCCTTGCTGACCTCGTTTGCCCCATCCTACATCTGGTTTGTGTTCCTGCGGGCCATGGTAGGAGGTGGTGTGTCAGGCCATGCGCAAGGGTAAGGCTGTGCAAGCCACGTTCCCAGAGAAGGTAATGGAGGGGCTGGAAGGGGAAAGGGGACCAAATTCCCACGTCGCCTTGAAACAAAAAGCCGTTCTGTAATTTCACTAAATCCCAGTCAATTGACCTAATTTGCAGTTCCCAAGGACTCTTGAGGCTTGGAATAGAGGGGGCAGCTGGTCTACATTAAACTGGTGACAGAGGGATTATTAAGCACATATAAAACCAATTAGACAGGTAACAGATGAGTAAAGGCTGCTTCCTCCTTAGAAACAAAAAGTTGCAATTCTGCTTAAGTAGAACGTTCTTTTTGAATAATATAAAACATTTCCACTGAAATGAAATTTTTGTCTTGTTGGGGCAGAAAGGAGGATGTGGGGAGGAAAAATTCACAATATTAACAATCACTTCACTAGGAGCCTGGAAAAATATTTTTTTTGTTGTTGACTCTCTTATGGAAACAAATGAAACATTTCAGCACCGTCCATGATTCCTCAAAGCCTGGTTGCTGCCCACAAAGGAAAGCCCCAAACTGGTCACATTGACCCAAAAGCCCTTTGCTGGAGGAAGGGACATAGGGGAGAGAGATGCTGTTGGGAGAAGGCACCTGCGTCAATGCATCTGCTGAGCTGCTGGCACAGCTTCCCCTCACATTCCCTGGCCATGGAGGCTGCTCATGAGCCTCATGAAGATGGAACAAAATTGAACATTTTATAAAATATTTCACTGGCTGAGACAGAAGGAGCCACTGAGGATCTCTTCCCACCTCTTTCTCTGTGTTCAGCTAAGGAAACACAATTCACACTGGGGACCTTGAGAGATGCCTGTGCCACGAGCCCCTTGCCTCAAGGGCACGCCAACCATTTAGAAAGTGGAACAGAATTTTCCTCATTTTGTGGAAAAAAAAAAACATTTACTAAAATGTTCATCTCTATGAACATATGCCTGTGCTGACACCTCAGTCCCCCCACAGGACCTTCCCACAGGTTTCCTGATGTATAGACTGCAGTGTTTACCTGCTTGTATCCCACAGCCATGGGCTGGAAAGGATTTGTGCCTTGTGTTTCCCTTGCATGTAATTTGGTACTGGACTGGGAGGCATATTGGACAGGGATTCCACATCTCTGGGTGCTCAAGGTGGAAAAGGAATGGTATTCATGCTATGAGTTGAACTAACTGTTGCCTGATTTGTATGGAAATTCTCATTGTAACTGTATTTCTGCTTTTTTTTTTTTTTTCCTTTTTTGCTAGACTTATCATAAAAACAGAATTTTTGCCCACCAAATATCGGGGATACATGTTGCCCTTATCTCAGGTAAAAGTGAGCACATCACTGTTTCTTCTAGCTCTGAGTTCCAGAAGATTTGTCCCACTGGAGTTTGGAAGCCACATCTCCAGCACATCCACACTTCTCCCAGACTAATCCCACTTGTCTGGGTCTGAGTGAGTGTCCACTGTCTCTTGCGCCTCAGGTGTGGCATCTGTGTTATTAAAGACATACACAGGAGAGAGGCAGTATCTTCTCAAATGATTTGATGCTCCAAACATTTTATATGGCCTTTGGGTGATGCCTGACACCCAGCCTCTTGGCTGTCCTATTAACAATGGGGCTACCTGGTCTAATGGGGCCAGTGCTGATGGACTGGCAGGCACTGGAGCTAGTGGCATTCCCAGCCCACTCCAAGCTGAGGTGTATTCCCCTTCCCCCCTCTTTGGATCCCCAGAGATAACAAGTGGTTTGTGTAGTGACTCCCAGATGAGGTCCTAATCTGCTCCTCTCCCTGCTCACGTTCTGCCAGGGGCTTTGCACAGGAGGGTTAGCACAGATAGTCCCAGATTTGGCCTGACACATGCTGGAAGGGTTGTGCACACTTGCTGGGTCATTGCTTGCTGCAGACATCTGCAGTGGGCAGTTGCTGCATGTGCAGATGATCAGTGGTGACACCTCTGAGTGCACAAATTCATCCCACTGCTGAACCAAACTCTTTGTGTCAGGGATAATTTACTTTTCACTGCAGCCTCATTGATCCCAGGGCATCATTACCGAAGTGTCATCAGAAACACAAAGATTTATGGAAGAACAGTCTTGTATTTCCTCCCAGAAATTTGTTATTTCTGCCCATGGGCTATTATTGAACTTGCTGCAACTTTTGTGATTGGTGTTGGCTGAGCTCCCTTGTGTGGTCCCCTGGAAAGGGATGTGACTCCTGATGGCCACAAGTGAACTTCAGAAAGGAATGTACTTGCAGATCAGAGGCCAGATTTGCTGTTGGTATAGCTTGGCTTTAAGTCTGCTGGAGAGCCACCAACTTTCAGCAGTGGAAATCTGGCCTGGTTTTGCCTTCTGAGCTTGTAAATCTGCTTCCCTGAAGAAACGTAGACAACAGGAAAATTCATGAGCATTAGCAGAGAAGTCACTGAAAGGACAAAAGCAGTGGCTTTAAGTACAATTGTATTCACAGCACATTATTGGTTTTTACATGGAGCTAATTAAGATTACCTTCAATGTCCTTCCCTAAACTCTTGTCTTTCCCTTTTTCCTCCCACCCAAGCCCAGCCTCTCAGACAGCCACAGGATGGCTCAGTTGAAACTCAGCATTCCCTAGCACAGTTCCCTATCTATCCACAGTACTGGACCAGAAGGGAAGAAAATAAACATATCATTGCCATGTGTTCATGTTCTACCCTCTGTCTTTTTTTATCTTGGAAAGGTGTTTTGGTTGGCAGGATCCTTGTTAATCATTGGCCTGGCATCAGTGGTGAACCCAACCATTGGCTGGCGGTGGTTGATCAGAATTGCCTCCATCCCTGGCATCCTTCTAATACTGGTGTTCAAGGTAGGAAGATCTCCACTCTCTGCTCCCTGCTGTACTGCCACTGCCCTGATGTCTCCCCAGGCACCATCACCCTCCACCCCCTTCATCCTAGGGCTCTTCTTGTGTCCTCCTTTCTCCTCTTCAGTCTTCTCACACAGCAGCTTGGTAAGGTCCTGAGGTCCTGGTGGGGCTGCAGACAAGCTTCTGGGGAGATGCTACCTTGCTAGTGATGGCCTGGTTTTACTGGTCTGCTGTAGCCCTCCAGCAGCCCAGGTTCCAGTGTCCAGGCTGCCAGCAGTACCCAGGGATTGTGGTGACAGGCCAGGCACCAAGAGGAAGACTGTCTAGATAGTGTATGAAAAAAATGATAAATTATACCTTCAGTCTAATGCTGGGCACAGCACACTCTCTTCAGTCTTTACGTTTTCTAGGGCTGAGGAAAGTAACATCAGTAAAATGTTCACAGAGTGCCAGGGTAAGCCACACATTCCCCAGGTTTCCTTCTGCTTCAGAAAAACCGGCCTTGGACATGAGAACCATCTGATTTGTGGAGGGTGATGTGGAAAATCCCTGCTTACAGTGCTCATGGGCACTGCAGTGCTGAGCTGTGGCTGGTGGAGGCTATACAGATGTAAAAGCTCTTCCTGCAGCTGAGTGAATGCACAAGTCCATCTGGAGTGCTGTCTGGGCAGGCAAATGTAAGGTTGCTGTGAGTGTACACTCGTATAACCTGGATGTTTAGTTTCCTTGATTATTTTTGCCAGAAAAACTAGATAGCTAAAGTTTGTAATCCAGGGGAAAAAAAGAGACAGACTTAGTATACATACCTTTAAAAAAGGAGTCTTTAATTCATATTTGAGTGAAACAAATGTAATTGTTTATAATTTAATGGACCTACCATTTAATAAAAAAAAGTATTTTATTTTGGAAAGAGCACCAAATGCTAGTGACGAGTTACATTTCAACCACTTCTTCCTTTTTATTAAAATGACCTTGTTGTGCCTTCCAAGACTTTTGCTTGAGCAAGTAATATGTGCCTCATCTCAGTTTAGAATGTCAATTAATTCAGGATTGTTTCTGTTAAACCTGTGTCTTTGGACTTCACCTTTCATAAGCACTTAACACAGATGGCTCAGTGGCAGACCCCTGGGAGCTAGACCAACAAATGGGTTTGTTGGGTAGGGTGAGCCCCCCAACACGGGGAATGAGGAGTTGGGGCACACAGAGTATCCCAGGGCATAGCTGGGGAGAAGGACAGGGAAAAGGCTGCTCCTGCTCATGGAGTGCCCTGTGCCAGCCTGAGCAGGCTCCTGGGCATGATGTGAAGCTGTGAGTGGGACAAGAGAGGTGCAGAAAGGCTTCCTGCTCTGCTTTCAGTTCATCCCAGAGTCAGCACGGTACGACGTGTCCATGGGAAACACGGGGGCTGCGCTGGCCACGCTGCAGAGGATAGCCAGGATGAACGGGGCGGCCGTGCCAGAGGGGCAGCTGAGGGAGCCTGCCAAGGTAAGTCCAGGCTGTCCAGCCCATCCATCCCAGGCAGGGCAGCCAGCATCTGGGCTTCAGAGAGGGAATGGGACTGCCAACCACATCTTGCTCTGCCTCTCTTGTCCTCCTTGCCTGATTCCTTTCCAAACAACCGCTGAAAGTGATGATGAAGATTGTCAGTTTTCTTTTGGAGAAACAGTAATCTTGGCCTTTAAAATGGAATGGAATTTTCTGCTTTTTTTTTCTCCTCAGTTTGTGTTTGTTCAGAAAAATACTGGGCTAAGAAAATATTTGCTTCTTTTACCACAAAAAGGGCTACTGGCAAAGCATGATGTTCCTTATTGCCCACCCATCCTGCAGGAGTGTTCCCTCTGCCCTGAGATCTGGGAACTGTCCCTTGGGGTCTCTCTCAGGGCTATGACTGAGTAGGCTGCAAGGATCCCTGCTGTGAGGTCAACTCAGTGCTCCCAGAGGCTTCTCCCAGCCCCTGGCCTGGGTTGTCTACTATGTCCCAGGACCCCAGATCCCTGAGTGTGGAGCCACAGACCAGCAGAAGAGGGTCAAAGCAGGAGAGACCATTTCACAGATACCACCACCTGTACCTATAAGCAGCTGAGCAGCTCAGGAGTGGATCCCTGCTGGACTGAAATTCCCAAAAACATGTGTGGGTGCTGCAGCGGGGGCAGTCTTTCCCCAGACTTCTCCCCCTCTCACCCAGTCTGGGCCCTGCTGACTGGTGAGTGGGAGGACTTAGGTGGCTCTTTTGACCTCCAAGACAGGAAGATTAGACAAATCCATTGTTCAGGGCCTCAAAATTATTCAGCTTTTTTAAATCCCTTTCCTGGATCTTTTTCTTGCGTACTCAATCCCACAGGCACCAAGTATTGTCCTTAGCAATTCATGCAAGATGGTGCTATTGTATTGGAATTAGTTAGGATTAAAGCTTCCCTGTAATTTAATTGAATTTATATAATGGACCCACATTGGATGTGGGAAAGGCTTTTGTTAGTTTTGCCCTCTCTCAGGCTTAACCAGTGATGAGGAAAATAAAAACAAAGTCAACCTACGCCATCCCTGTGAACTTATCTCTCCTTGGTGGCAGGATCCTGGGGGGCAGCAGGGCGGGCAGGGCCCCCAGTGCCTGCCAGTCTCTGCTCACTAGCACTTTAGGCCTCCTAGAAAGATGTATGTGTCCAAAAGCTTGGTTCACAGGCAGAGCAGCACACGGGGCAGCGGGAGCTGACAAAAGCCCCAGCAATGCTGGGCCCTCAACAGCAACCAGGGCCCCCTCTGGCACTATCATGGTCGCAATGGGGCCAGACTGCTTGGATCTGGGGATTCTTTGGGGCCAGGAGAGCTCAGGATGTTCTCTTCTCCCCTCCTCTGTCCTCTGCAGTGCAGCTTCCTGTGGGTATCTTTGGGGAACCAGGGCTTTGCTCTCTTGAGGTTTGATGGGTGCTGTATTGCACCATCTGTGACTCTGTGTCACAAGCAGCCTGGGGACAGTGGGAGCACAGGAGGGCCTGGCGTGCCAACTGCTCTCACAGAACACTTCCTCCTGTATAAAAGATGCCTTTATAGAAACTTCTATTTCTATTGTATGTTTTTCAGGAAAGAAAAGGGAGATTCAAGGACCTCATCCACCCCAAATACCTCAGAACCACTTTGCAGATATGGATCATATGGTAATTTTTTTTTCTCTTGCTTATCAGCTCATTGTCTTGGTTGACAGTGTGCAGGGAGTAGAATTCTCCCATTGACTCTGCCTTCAGCAAGACATCACTCTGCCTCCAGTGGTGGCTACAGATCCTTGGTAGCTGGAGGGACATGGATCACCATAGGTTTGTCCTATTTCAGACCATACCTCAGATACCCTGACTTGCTGTTAACTTAGGCAGAAAAGGGCTGGACTTCAGGATGGTGCTATGAGTCCTTCCTCAGGACAGGGTGGCTCCTGGAAGCCGGGGAGAGCCACAGGTAGAGCCCACACCTGACTGCAGCACGACCGCCGTGTGCCTGCAGGTCTCCTTTGCTGCTTGGGGTAAACTTGGTCTCCCCAAGGATGACCAAAGGACCAGTGAGACAGGGCTCCAACAGAAACACATTCACCATTACCAGTACTACTTGCTGGGGGAAATTAAGATTGAGAAGACAGGTTTCATATGCAGTGTTCCCAGTAGCTGTATGCAAGGGTAATACATGTTTCATTGACTTTGCTGTCTGGAATGGAAAGGTATAAATAATAGGTCTGTGGGAACCCACTGACCCAAAATGTTGTGAAGTCAGGCCTTGAAATTTTATGGGTTCTTCTCCCCTTGACTTCTATGAGTGTTATGAAATATCTTTTTGGATTTTTATCTTTCTTTGTCTCCTAGTTGTCCCAGGAGTTCCTGGCATGTTCTCAGGTCTGCATTCCCATCCCCCGCAACATTCCCTGCCTTCCCAGGTGGCCCAAATTCTGCTGCTCATTTCTGAAACTGCCAGAGGGGATAAAAAAAGTGAAAATTACTTTTCATCCTGCTTATGACTAGGTGTATTCTGAATTACTTGATAATGACAAAGCAAGGCTGCCCTCTCCAGGGGGCCACAAGTCCTGCCAGCAAACCTGCTCCAGCATGGGCTCCTCTCTCCATGGACCCACAGATCCTGTCAGAAGCCTGCTCCAGCATGGGCTTCCCATGGGGTCACAGCCTCCTTCAGGCATCCACCTGTTTTGCCATGAGAACCTCCAAAGGCTGCAGTGGATCTGCTCCACTGTAGACCTCCATGGCCTGCAGGGGCACAGCTGCCTCACCATGGTCTACACCATGGGATGCAAGGGAATCTCTGTTCTGCCACCTGGACCACCTCCTGCCTTTCATTCTTTACTGACTTGGATGTTTGCAGAGATGTTTCTCACACGTTCTCGCTTCCTTCTCTGGCTGCTGTTGCTCTTGCACAGCTTTTTCCAGTTGTAACAAATATTAGCCCTGAGGCACTACCAGTATTGCTGATGGGCTCAGCCTTGGTAAGCAGCTGGAGTCAGCTGGCATTGGATCTATCAGGCATGGAGGAAGCTTCCAGAAGCCACCCCTGTAGTCCCAACCCACTACCAAAACCTGGCCACGCAAACCCAATACAAAGCTGAACTATGAGCTGGGGTGAGGTTTACTGAGAAAGAGCAGTGCCTGGACATAGGTAGGAGGGGAGTGCCATGGGACAGGTGACCAGTGGCATGGTGGATGCCCAAGCCACCTCTCTGCTCAGGCTAAGGGGTTCCATCATGCAGAGCTGGTGCAAGCAGCAACAGAGATTCCAGGGCACCCCAAACCTGCTGCACTTGCCCATCACAGCTGCACCTCACTGCAGCATTTCTCCCCACAGGCTCGGCATAGCTTTCGCTTATTATGGTGTCATCTTGGCCAGTGCTGAGCTGCTGGAGCGGGACCTGGTCTGTGGCTCTGCAGCCCCACCACTGCAGCACTCCAGCGATGACTCTGAGGAGAGCCACAGCCCCTGCCGCTGCCACTTGTTTGGGCCCACTGCCTACCAGACCATGATCATCAGCACAGTCGGGGAGATCGCACGTAACCTCTTCCCCCATCCTTGCCCTGCCATTCCCCTCTCACAGTGCTCACTGCAGAGCTTTGAGCTGTTCGTGCACTTGGTGACCAGGGCTGACACAAACTGGGCACTGCTGGCAGCTTCTGGGATACAGGCCATGAGCCTGTGGCTGCTGGCTCTGCAGGGCACTCAATGGGGCACACCTCAGGCCCTAGTGTTTGACTGGGTTGTGGGCAGAGGGAGCCAAACCACCCAGGCCTGTGCTGCTCACCCAGCTGTGCCTTCCTTGCATGGCTCAGGACAGAGATTGGTGTCCTGCCTCAGCATGGCCAATTTCAGAGAAGCACAGGCTTCATCATCCGAGGAGAAGGGTGAAAATAAATGGGCATGGAAGCAAATCACAAGCTTTGGGTGCAGGAAGAGAATGACAGAGTTTGTGCATTTTACAGGAGGTTTGGTAGGCACTGGGGATGCAGACAGGTATCTGTGTAAGGTCTGTTGAGGCAGACAATCATTGCAGTTAGATCATCAAATGTTTTATTGTTTTCCTTTTTATTTCCAGTAAATCCTGTGAACATTCTCAGCATCAATCTCCTCGGAAGACGTCTAAGCCTGTGTATCACCATGGGATGTACAGCTCTATTCTTTCTTCTCCTTAATATCTGCACCTCAAGGTACTCTGGCTCAGCTATGGGTCTTGTTCAAGGGTATGCAATGCTGAGGGGAGGACCTCTGGTATTCTCAGGTCACCAGTCTGTCAGGCCAGTAATTCTTGTAGGTCTGCGAAAAGCCTCTGACTGGCTCTCCTTTTCCTGGGAAAGTTGTGGCAGTGGATTCTGTGGTGCAGTGGTGTGCAGAGGGGCTCACTTGTACTACTGAGCCCACATGGCTTCCCCTAAGCTTCCAACTAGCTGCTTTCTAGCACAGTCCAGGAAATTAAAAAATGTGTGAACAACATTCACTGGAAAGAAGTTATATTTTTCATTCACTTTTTCCCCTCTTTCTTTCTTTCTGGCGTCTCTGCTGATGCTGCTAAGTGACATTAACTCTGCTCCACATGGCTTTCTCTCTAGCACAGGCATGGCTGGTTTTCTCTTCATGCTGCGTGCCTTGGTTTCAGCCAACTTCAACACCATCTACATTTACACAGCAGAGGTGGGTTCTCCTTGAGATATGTTGAGCTGCTTGGAGGCTTCAAATACCATTTGTGTATACTCAGGAATGCTGCCTGCTAGTTTATGGGCTAGTTAAGAGTCACCTTCCTTGAACTGTATATCTCTGGCATCTTGGCCACAGTGTTTTCATATGCGAGATAAAAGAAGGAATCAGAAAACCACTTGGAGATGACAGGAGTAGATGGAAGAGGAGTGCCCTACTAAGCCACTTGTTGCTCAGCTCCTATAAAACATTATGAAGATGTTGGGTACCACTATCTTCCAAAACCCACAATCTTTCCCCTATCTAACCCCCACAGTGAGAAAACAGACTACCACTAAAAGGAACATTTCCCAGCGCTTAAGGGGCTGTATGAGGTAGTATATGGGGATATATGTACAATTCTTTTCACTTAATGGAAATTGCTGTGTTCTGTCTGCAAAAAGTTTTAATCCTTTAAAGAGCTTTTCCTTTATACTACTTTGGAGCCATCAGTTCTGTGAGTTAAGTATAAATTGTTAGGGTTCCTTGTTGTTCTTTTTTTTAAAAAACAATTGTATGGTGTTAAGTTGATTTCCTTGTTATTTGACTAAAGTGATCCAAAGCAAACAGAAGTAGCTCCCTTCCACTTTTAATAGTGCACTGTAATATTTAAACTTGCACCTGGCTTTAATACCACAATTTTAGTAGTTTTGAATAAGTTGCTGTTGATGTAAAGACCATTACTGTAACAACCATACCATAAATCAGTTTTACTCAATTTATTCAATGATCAAAATCTTTTGAGCCAAGTGCCTAGACTCTTCTTGAATTAACTTACTCAATTTACTTGGGCCCAGTAAAGTATTTAAACAAATGCTTGTATGAGTATACTTGCTAAAATCTGTTGATATTAAGAGGACTAAAAGTTTAGTGAAATTCGTATTTAAGTGTTTCATTGGCACAGGTGTTTGAGAGGTGTGAAAAATAAATGACACAAAGCACATTCTTCTAAGCTTGAATATTTCTTACCGTGGTCTGGTTTTCTTCCTTCTAAACAAAGGTGCTCTTGATAAAAATGAATAGGCAGATTTGAATGCTCCAGACAATATATTTTCTTCCTGCTTTCCAGATACAGGGCCCAGCAGTATAAACAGAATTTTTCCTTTAGCACCCAACCTAACCTCTGAGATTTTGATCATGGAGCCAGGAAATAAAGTGGTGGTAGTGGTGCTAAACAAAGGGGAATCACATCCAGCTTTGACTTGCCCTAAAACTTGGGGCAAAATTACAGATTTGTAATGGCTCAATGAGGCAAAGGGAGCTTTTATTTCTTTTCATATCTTATGCCACTAGCCCCCCTTGATAAAACAATGGGTCTCTCTGATAAAAACTTAAAAAAAAAGTACAGATATTGCAGATTGCTGTTGCACTAATCCAATTTGTATCTGGCCTGTTTTAGGTCTATCCCACCACAATGCGAGCACTGGGGATGGGGACAAGTGGGTCATTGTGCCGTGTGGGAGCAATGGTGGCTCCATTTATATCACAAGTAAGAGCATGCTTGATAATGTTGGTAAAAATTGTGCTGAACACTGCCATCAAATACAGAGAGATGTCCCTGAAATACACCCAAAAAAAAGGGAGAATGTAATCAATTCCTTCCCAATCCCATATACAGAGTATTTGGGTGTTCTTTCCCAGATGTAGCTTTGAGTAATTCTCATCACAGAGTTCAACTCACTAGTATTTGATACTTTCTGGAAGCTCTTAAGGTTCACAAGATACTGGTTTTTTCTATTGTGGAGTCTCTCAGGCACTTGTGACCCTTTGTCCTCTTTTAATTGCTGATTAAGTGCCAGTCCCCCACACCAGAGAGCTCCTGTTTGATGTTCTTTGACCTGCAGGTTCTTATGAGTGCTTCTTTCTTGGGGGCCCTGTGTCTCTTCTCCTCTGTGTGCATCATCTCTGCCATCTCTGCAGTCACACTGCCCATCGAGACCAAGGGCAGGGCCCTGCAGGTGAGTACCACGACTCCAGGAGCTCCTGTGCATCTAAATGCTGTTAGGGACTTGTCAATGATGATGCAGCCAGAATCCAAACCCAGCTCTCCTGAGGTTTCTCAAGCCTGATAGGTACTCACAGGAATGTGCTGCTGCAGCAGCTTAAAGCACTGTTATCCCAGCTGCCCAAAGCTTGTTTCTTGTGAAAGAACAAGCCAGGCTGCCAGCCCCAGCCACCTCGTTTAAGTGTGTGAGCTTTAGCTTGTGCAAGCTCCTCTTTACATCTCTCTCCAAACCTGACTTGAAGATGCAGCTTCCCAGGGACATGCTCTGCTCTGCCTGGGCTGCAAGGAGAGAAGACGGGAGATGCACAGAGCACATAAACTACCAAAGTAATTTCTTAATCAAAGTCAAGGCCCCTTCATCAGTCCATCAGCTAAACCTTTGTGGTCAGTGTTTTCTATAAAGCAATCAGCCAAAACACTAAACCCAAAGATTAAGGGTGAAAGTTTAAATTTAGCAGTCTCCCATGTACAAGTCACACCAGTTTAATTAGAGGAGTTGTTGAGCAGTCCTGTGATTCCAATAAATTTATCTATACCAATATGGAGATTTTCATGGCATGCAGCAGCATGTGTCACTCTGTAGTCTGACCTGTATAGACCACAAGACCATAGGCTAAGAATAATCCATATTCTTTAGCAGCCTAGAGCATGGCAGATGTTTGATCAAATTAGTTTATGAGGGCTTCCAAAGCAGACTTCAATAAACCCATCCCTTCAAACACAGGGATTACCTGTCAGAAGTGAGACCTTTTGGACATACCCAAACACATTATTTTCCATATCCATTCCTGTTGGGTTTTATGTGCCTTTTATTAATTTAATGTATTATTTTTTTTCTTTCCCCCTTTTTAGCAAGTAAAATGACAGCGAATGTTTGATGTTGGATTGAGTAGGAAAGAAAAATAAACCCCTGGAATTTGTCACTTCCTATGAGCTGCATTTGATGTTGATTGCTTCTCTATACTGTTTCCATTATAAAAAAATGCAACTGAACAGTGTAAGAGCTATGATTTGTGTAGACAAATGGTAAATTTCTCAAGGACCTTTCCTTTCTTATGATTCAATAAACAGATATTTTCTACCCTTCCTGTGAAGTAAGGTAAAGATTCTTTATTTCCAGTGCTATCAATAGAGACACTGCATACATAATATTAAAAAAAAAAGAGGAAAATGATTAAATGAATTGAGGTAAAGGGGGAAAATACAAAAGGAAGATACAGTCTCTGCCATAGCAGCTTGAAAGGAGATAGTACTTTTCTCAACCTTTTGTGCAAATACCATCTGCATGGAAGTAGTAAAATTTGGATCTCAAACTGCACTGCAGTGATGATTTCTGATCATTGTTAGGGTGATATTTAAGACCACAAAATGAAAGGTGAGTCACATTTTTTCCAGTGGATTATTTAAAGAGAGAGATTCTCAAGCAGTTTACAGCAGACAGGTAAGTAACTGGACACAGAGTACGTTTGCTCTTCTCTCCTCAGCATTTTCCACTGGGAGAACAACTTGAGTGTGAAGTTGGATCTTTAGGACTTCAAGTTGTGGTGGCAGTGCATCTTTATTTTTTTAACTCTCTGCTAGTGTAGTATGCACTGATCACACCTATGTTGCTAGAATGGTCTCCCTCACTATTTTGTTCTGCTCCTTAACTTCTCTTTACTGTTTTCTGTTTTCTGGTACTCTGGGATGGTATCACTTAGAAGTAACTCTCTTCAAGTAGTTAAAACTTTCTGTAAAAAACAAAACCAAACAACAACAGCAATATAAAAAAAGCAAACAAACAAAAAAGACTCTGGGCAGCCTAAAAATCCACCACGTGATCAGAAGTTATGTCAAAGGCCTGCTGTAAACACAACTTGAGTATTTTTTGGGAGTGTCCACTATATTTTAGTGTGCAGTGCCACCCTATGACAAAGACAGGTAGGCAGGATCTCAGCAGGTGAGAGGCAAAACTTTTTCTCATAGCACATGTACAGAGCAAAGAGGCAGAGAGTCTCTTCAATGCTCTATGCACAGCACCACACCAGGGCCTGATTCTGTTTTCTGACTGACAACTTAGTCTTGCTGGAAAACTGCTCTAAATTTAAATAAGCCACTTGCGTAAGGTTCTGCTTGATACAACAAAAAAAAATCTGCAAAATTGACTCACAGAATTAGGTAATATTTGGTAAATCTTTTACATATTTTTTTTAATCAAAGTCTCTCATATCTAAAAAGCGCTTCCTAATTTTGGAAGGTCTTCATTATCTATTTATCCCTTATAAAAGAGGGGACCTTCCATCCAGAGCGGCTCCTGACCATGACTGAAAGGTCTGTGAGTGGAAGACAGGAATAGATGGACTCACAATTCAGCTGGAAAATTTTTTCCACAGGTCCTGGAGGCTGATCTGGCAGGTGTTCCTTTGGAAAGCTCTGGTGTTGTCATTCCTCTCCAGTCTCTGCCACTCTCCCCCACAGGTCTTGTGTCATTGTCCCTCTGCACGAGCTGATTTCCCTTTCTTTTGCTATTGGAAGGGACTGGGAGCTTCCCAAGCAGCTGGGGACAGGACTGGCTGGATCCTGTCAGCCCTTTCTGACAGAAATTTGGTTAACCCTCCTGGCTTCTCCAGAAGCAAGGAGTGTTTCCATGTTCCCTGTCACCAGGGAATACTTGGCAGCCAAGTGAAGGAAAGGAAGTTAAATGATGTTTGCAGCAGGCACAGGTGTGTCCATGCTGGCCGGATACAGAGAGTGTCCTTGGAATCACAGAATCATTCAGGTTTGAGGAGCCTTCTGAGATCACGGTGCCTGGTGGTGCCAAGGCCACCCCTGTCCCATGTCTCCAAGCACCACATCCACATGACTTTAAATCACTCCTAAATTGGTGCACTTCGCAGGACATCTCCCAGAAAAAAGCTGCCAGTAACTAGGACTCTGGAGCCCCAAATGCGACCTCTTATGTCACCCCAGGACACCAGGGAAACAAGCTGAGTTCCTATGGAAAACAGCCACTAATCATGTCCAGTAGCACTTTGGCAGCAGTAGGGTGCCAGCTCCTAAAATCGCAAACATCGTAGGATTTCTCCAAGACAAAAGCTGCCAGCAACTGGAACTCTGGCTGCCCTTGGAGCCTCACATGCCACCGCTGGTCTGACCCCAGTAAAGCCAGGTGCTAGGTGCAGCTCCTGGAACCTTTCGTTCCGCCTGGTTAGCTCTTGCCCTAGATGAGCTTTAAGGGTACTTCTCCGTACCTCTCCTGGACCCGTGAGTCTCAGCCCTGGCTGAAGCATGGCAATGACGAAGAACAAAGGGAGAACTTTTGCAGGTAGAAACTCTGTTTATTGTTTCTGGAGCCAAGGTCCCCACAAAAGTGGGGTCCTGGGTGCAGAGCAGCACCTTTTAAACGGGGGTGGGGAAAGGGGAGGGGTACAGACAAGAGGGCATCAGGATAGTGTGGGAGAAACTGGGAACCTGGCCAATCAGCTCTCCTGGAATGTACCAGATACCAGGCCAGGGCTGCAGAGGGACTCCAAACCAACGAGGGACACAACTCTAACCTAGGGAAAACCCGACTGAAACCCAAAACCACACCACAACACCCCAGGACACTGGGTGATCAAATTATTTTTCCAGTGGAGAATAACCATTGTTCACATCCTGGACGACATTGGAGTGCAGTCTCCTAAAATCGCAAATCTCGCACAATTTCTCCAAGACAACAGCTGCTACCAATTGGGACTCTGAGTACCTTTGGAGCCCCAAATGCCACCTCTTACGTGACCCCACAACACTGGAGGAACAAGTTGTTTTTCCTATGGAAAATGGCAATTATTCGTGTCCAGTTGCATCTTGGAAGACAGGGATGCCACCACCTAAAATCATAAACAACAGAGGATTTCTCCAAGACAAAAGCTCCTAGCAACTAGGACTCTGATTGCCCTAGGAGCCACAAATGCCGCCTCTGAGCTGACCCCAGATCCTGGGGAAGTGAGTTCTTTTTCCCATGGAAAATGGCTACCGTTTGCGGCCACTCGCAGTGGCTGACGGTTGGGTAGAACAATTGTAGAACTCTTTCTTCTCCAAACACCCTTACTACTTCTACCTCTGACCTTTTGGAAAATTTGTTACATGTCTCCTGCCTTGAATGAATGGCGTTCTTTGTTCGCTTTTCCCAAATTTTCTTTCTTTTGCTTTCTGCCAGGTATCAGCAGAATCTGCTCATCCCTGAGCTTGTGGCTTGGCCAGGAAAATGCAGAAAGCAAAACTGGAGGCCAAGGCCATTGCAGAAGGTGTTTCCTGCAGCCAGAGCCAGAGCAGCAATTCCCAGGCACTGGCACTTCCCCACATGACAGCTTGAAGGATGCTGTGGTGCTGGTATGGGACACGAGCCTTGGTGTTTTGCTGCAAAGGATCCTGCAGAAGGAAAGGTGGTGTTCCCACCTGCAGGGAATTGCCTGGCGCCAGCAATTTTGGGGCAGCGTGAGGAAGATCTCCAGCCTTGGGAAATTGGTCAAGAGCCTGCAGGCCTGCCAATACCTCAGTGAGATCTGCCAGACTGCAGAGGGAGGAAGCGCTTTGCTCAGGCATCCCTGCTCCCTCGGAGGCACGG